>JAOWBC010000049.1:15503947-15521265 GCA_028566105.1 Hypoplectrus providencianus | reverse complement strand
ACATCGTGGGGGTTGGGGGTGGGGGAGAGGGGGTGTTGAATGACATAGATGGAGGGGATAATGATAGTGAACAGCTGTTTATGTGTGTCTGTGTGTGTGTATCATGGGGGTGGGTGCTTGAGACAGGCGAGGTTTAGGTGTGATTTGGCTCTAAGGTACAGAGGTTGGCCTGGCATCTAAGACAGAATGCACGATGCATGATTCACCGTTTGTTATTGTCACTAATATGGACTGATTTTTCTGTGTTATTCTTGGCTGTTGCTGTTTTTGTTGTTGTTGTTGTCCTCCAAGTGTCCAGTTCAAAACCAGATGGATGTAAACGTCTTTGTGGGTGGTTGGGTGTGTATTTAGATGCTGATGATCTTTTCCTGAGAGCTCTGTTACCAGGGTCCAGTGTCTCCAGTAGCAGGCTGGGAGCAGACATGCCCAGACATGAAAACTACCATGCACGTACACACACACACACGCACACACGCAAACATACACACACACACACACACTTTCTCACTCACACCCTCTGTTTGTCTCCGGGCAGAAGTATGTGCGTATCACTGGACGCCCTGCACCAGTATGTCAGAGGGTCCCTGTGAAAGATCTTAAAGTATTTTCAGTTGACACCAGAGCTGGTGTTCGCCCACCTGCCTGACTCTTGCTCCTGCTCTTTGTCCCACAAAGCACGTACACAACAGAACTGGGGGTCTTTAGGTACCACACTATTCGATATGAGTCTCTGTGCACCTTGATGCACCTGAAGGGGAGTACTTTAGCGTACAATATGACCACATTGACAATGGCATTATTTTGAAAATCTGTCACAGAAATGTCAGATACTTCAATAACATGGATTGAAACACACACCAATGCACCAGTCCAACTCTGCCTGACTGCTTTTATCAAATCTGATATAAACCCAGTACTCAGATGTAGGTTTTAAACAAATCAATACTCATTAGTTTGGCAATATTCTAAATAATAGTACACATAAATAATAAATAAATTGTTGAATTTGCACAAGAAGTAAAGTCATGTTGCAAATGCAGATCCAACTGTTTGCATGAAAAAAGTTAACTTTGTTTTCACTTGTATGGTGTTATGCTATGACAACAAAATATATCTCATTATACTGAATTATTACCCCTACATCATGATATGTAGCTCTTGTTTGTGATTGATTTGCATATATTAATGTCATATTACATATATTAATTGCATATGTAACTAAAGTTGGATCATTAAATACAACTTGAGGATTGACAGTTGTGTTGGTAGGAGAATAAGTTGTGTGGTTTTGGCAGAGCATATGGCTTACTTGTCAGGATTAGTTAATTAAATGTGGTTAAACTAACAAAAAAAAAAAACATGTATTGGTAAAAAAAAAAAAAAAAAGCTTTAAAACTCCAACATTTGCCCCCAAAACTAATCTCATGGCAGTATATACAAGACTAAAAGAATCTGCCGGTCGGTGGTGTTTAAGTGATTATTTATCAAGCCCCGGGCATTGGAGAAAATTTTTTATTCATCAGTGCTGAAATTAAAATCACATGGCAAGCAATTCATTTCCCCATGCACACATACACTTTTACACAGTTGCAAACATTGTCCAGAAATTGTATGTCTCCCTCATGTGGACCATAGACCATTAATATGAATGACATGGAGACGCACACAAACACACTGCTGCAAGCCAAAGCTGACCAAGTTATTTGGCTGTTGCAGAGCTGGGGAGGAGATGTCATTGTAATTGGAGGGAGGGCCGAGGTCATGACCCTGAACGAACCCACAGTAGGATGCTATTGGTTAGTGGTCTACACTCACTGCCACTTATCTGTCTTTTACACAGAGATGATTGGATTTTGCTTTTCCTCTCAGTTGTTATTTTGCAGTCCAGTTTTATCTATCTTTTGGTATTGACTATCTGCACCCTTTCACTCTCCCTTCTCCTCACTCCTTTTCCATCTCTGTCTCTCACTCTTCGTTCCCTGGAACGGTTTGAAACAGAAGGTCTGGATGAAGGCACCACAGGGCAGAATATTTTGAGTGTATGTGTGTGTGTGTGTGTCTCATCGAGATAAAGTGAGAGTGAATGTGTGGCCCACCCAGGGTCCTGGCAGCGGGAGCTGTTTACAGTCATCAGGCTAGTCATCATCTCCCCTCTTCTGCCCTCTTCTATCGTCTTTCCTGCCTCTCCCAGTTTTTTCTACTATTTCTCTGTGATTCTCTGTGATTGCACATTAAAAAAAAAACCAAATAGCTCATATAGGTTCTTAGCTCTATGCAAGAGTCTATAAGAAACTATGGAGGAGACGTCAACAAGATGATCACATGAGTCTGTCAGTGTGGGTATCCCACTGTAGATCAACAGTGTGACTGTGCTAGAGTGTACTGATACTCTTGGTTTCTGAGGCTTTTTTTAAGGGCATTTGCAGATTTGGCTTGGAACATTTGAGTGCCTCCCCAGGTTTTGGTCTTTTATCATTTCACAGGGGGGAGGTCATTACTATAGGTTTGTTAAATGATATGGGAATAATTACAAATAAATATAGTAGTAGTTCTGCAAGTATTAGTGTGATTACTGGCTAAATGTGGTTAGCTAAGTCCGTATTATTATCCAAATTTACCTATCAACTAAAATGAGCAAAAATATTATAGGTCAATTACCCGTTTAACCATTGACATGCTAACTTTAAGTCAGTTCATAGTTTGGCTGTAGTTTGTTAGTAGTATGTTGATGTAAGACCACTTTAGACCACATGGAATTTGAGCTTTGACACTTACACCAAGAATATCTGGTTCATGGAAAAACTGTCTCAGTGGAGACCACTTTCCCTTGCTGTGACAATACCCTTCTTCTTTATTTGTGTTGAAGTGTTCAGGTAAGAATAATATAATTCAAAGCAAATCTTCTGAAACAGTGAAGTCTGGTAGAACAGTGTATTCATATGCATTTTGAACTATCTACAAGAAAAGGCCTCAAAAACATTTTCATGAACATCTTGTTCATTGTTTGGTAATTTTTTCATGTGATTTTTATGGGTACAAGGAGACGGATGTTGACATCCAATAGCCAGCAGTTACTCATTCTTGGAAAGGCTCACGTAACAAAATGAACGAAGGGGGAACCACAGCCAGTACCGATCAACAATTGTTCCTTCTTATCTTTTATCAAGACCAGAGATGCTAAATCATCAGAAATGTGCAGACATGTTCACAATCCTCAGGTAAACCTTAAGGAACTGGAATCAAATTTGTATCCCCCACCCGATTACTCCTTGGCTGCCAAAATCTCTAATCTTGCAGGATGACAAGTTGCCAAAACTCTGTCCAATAAACAAGCTACTTGTGAGTCCATCTGACTTTACTTTACAAGCCTCGGTTCACTTGTAATTGGGCAGTGTGAACTTAAATGAACCGAAAAGAAAAATGTAACAGCGTTTTCATCTGTGCTTGACATCAAAGAAAACTGACTCACAAAGGTGTGATCACACCTTTAAAAGCTGGCTGCTGAAGCCTGTTGGGAAAGAGTGTAGTTAATGTTCCTCCCTACAGCTGAGCTGTCCTTGAGTAAGGCACACATCTCTTCCAACTGGTCAAGTGGAGCCGGTTGCTGGCTAACGGTAGGGAGAAGACTGAGGCTTTCTTAATCACCGACTCACAGCTTCTGGTTTTGATGTGTACAACGACACGACTAAAAAAGAGCATGAGGCATGCTGCAGTCAACATTTCCCTAGTTAAACAGGGTTTATACCCACACACACACACACACGTGTATCCCACACGCTCAGCAGGGGGCTGCCCTTAGCTCTAATCCTGGTAACCTCATCACTGTGGTCTCTCCATCTGTGGTCGGCCAGGTTCTCCTACCATGCGGTCAAAATAGATTCTACCACAATGTGAACACCTCTCAGTCTCTTTTTAACTACCTTCCCACACACACACACACTGCTCGGCTACAACTGCTACTCAAGATGTCCCTGAGCTTTGCCACAGTTTACCCCACCACACTGCCACCGCAGCCACATGAGCCACAGCCTCATGAGACTTCTCACCGCGTCGTCAACACCTCTCCGTTTCAGTCTGCGGCCCAGATTTGGCTGTTCTCTAATGGCAACTGCCAACATCTGGTTGATTTTTATTGACTGTTTTGTGAATGGCTCTATCTTCTGATGCCTTCTGGATAGTCCCTCATCAATAAAACGGATATGTAGTTTGTCTTACAGTCTCTTCGGGCCGGTGCAAATTGCTCAGTTTCACATTTTCAGACCACTTAAAGCCCTTTCAGTCTCTGTGACCACATTGAGTGCTCCTCTGGTCTTTAATTCGGTCAAGTGTGGTCATCCAAGAAGTCAGTGTACTTGGCCCCCACCCCTCAGTCACATCTTATTTAGCTCCACAATAACTCTAGGTGCTTGAGGTTTTAAGAGTGCACAAAAGAAAGACTGATCCCAGGTCATAAAAGAGTGGTTAGAATGTTTTTTTTCTGATGGATTCAATTTTTAAGATTATCTGAATGGAAGTCACCATTTGACCTCAAGAGTAGGTTTACAGCTGTTTAACAGTCTTCAAAGCAATAAAATGTTGCTCCAAAGCTATTTCATTCCAGAGGACATAAAATCTGATACCATGGAGGCTGTCCTGTGGATTGAGGATATTGGAAAATGAAGTCAGACCTACTACAATGGGGTTGAGTAATCATCTTTGAAAGCCTCCTTTTGTTTTTTTTCACGTTCAGATTCATGGCATATTTCTTACTCTGTGCTTACTTGCAGCCAATCCAGAGGCATTTTAAATGCTGATGTGTATCTCATCTGTCACATGGCGGTATCTGGTCCTGGTCCAGTCCGGTCCAGTCATGTACCGTATGTTTTAACTCTCAGAGCAGCAGGTTGAATCAGCCTTTTGTGTCCTCAGCTCTGACTGTGCCATAATGTTCTATTCAGCTCCAGGTCGGAAAAGCACCGGCACCTTCCTGTTCTCATCAAAGACATTTTAACACATCAAGCCAGAACAACCGTGGCTTTCATATTTCATACTTAAATCTAAGCTTATGAATAATAAAAAAGAGTCACCCCCTTCACATTTTCCCTGTATTGATTTCACATGCATTCCAAGGTCGCCGGACACACACATTCATCCATTCTTTCAACATTCTTCTGTTTTTTTTGCTTCTCTTAAGGGGAAATTGTTACACACACAAACGCACACCAGGATCCGTCCCCCCACCTCCTGCGTGGCTGTTTTTGAGTTACGACTGCATGCTTAGTTTGTTACAGATCAGAAGCAAAGGTCAATCAGATAGAATACAGTTGTCCTTTGTGTGTCTCTTTCCATCTCTCGCCTGGTCTTCTCTCTTTTCACTCTCCTTTTTCCCCTCATTCCCTCTGGGGCTGAAAACAGGATTACTTAGAGTTTGTGTATGACTCTGTTGTATTCACATGTGCCTCACATGCAGAAAAACGGGTTTGATTTACAGACATTTTACTGAAGTACATTTGTGCCCTTGAGGCTTTGGTACATACCAATAAAGACCCAAGCCATTTTCTCAATGTAACTGCTATGAAAACAATATGGGGACACCCAATTGTTGTCCCTCATTTGACAGATGTCCCCAATCAACTAGTTAGAGGTCTGACAGTGGTCCCCAAATGACACAGCGCAGACTGACACTTTAAATACACACTTCCTGGAACAGAGCAAGACATTAAATTAGAGCTTAATAAGGAAACATACACATACACACAGATGGGGAAAGTGAGACGGGTTGGTAGGGAGTCAATGACAACATTTGCCTTCCCCTCTTAACCCCCCCCTCCCCCCAGTGTTTCTCCTTCTTTTCCCATTGAGAGGGAAACTGTGGGTGTAATGGGTTGTTCATGTGCGTAAGAGGAGTATGTTTACATCACTTGAAGCGCAGGGCCTTGTCCCAATATTCCTGGATGGCAGCTTGATTCAGTTGGGAGCATAGTGAAGATGATGGCAGAGCGAGGGAAAATATCCACTCCTACAATTTGTCTTCTAGGAAGCATAGTAGGTAAAAGAAGGAAAACCTGTGGCGATACATAATGCCTGACTGTCTTTCTCAACTTTTGTCCTTCTTGGCCAGGCCTTCAGTCGTCTCCATAAATCACTCAATATGCACTCATACACATACTCCCTCAGACACAAATACACAAGGAGAGAAAGATGGACAGACACACAGGAAAGATCGTTTTGGCTCAGAGCACACAGAGACCGAGGGGACTTAGCCTCTGCTGTGGTGTGATGTATATATTTCAAACAAAATTAAGACTGCTCTCTGCCACCACTTTCTCTCGCTGCGGAAATGTGTCCAGCAGACGATTGACACATTGTTTAACGAGGCTCAGCGCTTTGTTGATTTCTATCTCGGGGCTTTGTTGTTTTTGTGAATCGTGCTCGCTGAGGCCGGTATTAATCTTTGCCATGTGTATACACAAGGTGTCCAACGCTGTGCCGTATTACTGGGAACTGTCATGCGACAACACTTGGTTCAAGTCGGGTGAAGTCTTTTTTGGGTCACTGCCTCATTGTTTCCCCCCGTTGTCAAGTCTGGTGTTTATAGCGCTGTGGTAGACCCCGTCTTCCGTCACCCCTGCTTTCCTCCTCCTCCTCCACCTCCACAGTCATGTCCTCAAATCGCCTACCCCCACATTTCTCCATGCTACCTCCTCGTCCTTCTCCCAACTCCTCTTCTTACTCCTGCAGCAAACTTCCCTTGGCCCTGTCCAGTGTTTGTGTTCTGGATTACGCGTTCCTCGATGGCAGTGTGTGCAAGTGCAGAGAGACACGGAGGGCCTTGGCAGGGCTGTCGGTTTCCAGGTGCTTCTCTGGTGTTTGGCAGCTCTGTGCCTTTGCCTGACTAAGCCCGCTACTTCTAACTCGGTCTGCACTGTTGTTTCTCTTCCTGCATTAATGCACTCGCTTGAAAAACCTGTAGTTTGCAATACAGGCGTTGCAGACAGGAACACAAGAACAGGGGGGTTTGTCTTTTGATTGAAGGTTGTGCATGTTTTGCTCTAGCAGCTCCTCAAAGCTGGAATCAGAGAGTTTAGACTCAAATGGCCAGGTTTAAGAGAGTAACATGGATTCAAGTCTGTGTAAAGTATCACACCAAAACAGTAGTTTCCATAATAGTTGTGTTTTAGATGGTGATGTAGTTAGATGCTTGGTCATAGCAGTATTGTCAGATTGGACATGTCAGGGTCGATTGTAGTTCCCACACATAAAGACTGGGTTGAGGTTAATATCTAAATGCAGTGACCTCTGAATCTGTGTAGGCTAAGACTGAGCCAGCCTCTCTCACCAGGGTGTCTTGTTTTTCACTGAAAACTGCTAATTAGGATTAGTCACTAACTAAGAAATGCTGGTGAAAGGTGGACTTTGGTCTCTAATAAACAAAAAGAAATGGACAATGACTTATTAGGGCTCATTGTTCATGCCTTTTACGGTGGGAAAAAACAGCAATATGATCGGAGTTTATTTTAAAGCGAACAAGTGACAATGTAATTATACAACAAAACGTTATATATGCATTAAAAGTACTGTTTGAAATATGATCTTTGTGTACATTGACTGATTACTTTAAAGGAATTTGTCATCTTTTTCTGTTGTCAGAAGCATTTTGCTATTAATCGTATCCTCTGAAGCAACAAACACAAAAACTAAAGGCAAATAAGTTTAGAGGGTTAGCTCTGATATATGAAGTGGGGTTGTATTGATTCTCTATTGTTAGTGTTTTCACTAAGGTAGATCATAGTTGACATGTCCCGCATGTGGCAGTGGCAGCTGTAAAATGTATTTTATCCACCCACAAATATTCTATATTAGTTTAATTGTGTGCTAAAATTGTGTCAAAGGACTCTAGTGCTATACATCTTTCTGTCTTCATTGATAGTCCTTACAAGATGACTCATATTTAAGGACAATATACATCTCCAGAAACTATCATGCTGGACCTTAGTATCATTGATGTTGTTTTAGGAATTTTATAATAATGACATTAGATAATAATAAATCAAATACATCCTCTTCTACAGCAATACCTTTTTTAATCTCATAATATCAAATATTGGGAATGAAACATGGAAAAGTAATATTAAATTACCCTCAATAAATAAAACATAAATAAATTAACGACAATCAAAACAAATAAAATACACTCTCCAACCAAAAATAACTTGCACTTAAGAGACATTCACTCTGCTTCAGCTGGTCAGTGTCCCCACTGTGTGTGAGCCTGTCCTCCCACTGGGAGAACATCAATGACAATATCCTGTGTCCAGAAAAAACTGTCTCCATTTTGTAGATGAATGATCAGTCGATATATTAATTATTATGACAGGCCTCAGCTGTACACTGCGTTGCCTCAGTGCTAATACCCCTGCCCGTTTCTCCAGATAGCTAACCACCATTTGCTGTGGGTGACATATTGACTATGGATAAATTCCTCATACAATCCCAAAGACAAGGCAAGTCCTCAGCTTCTTTTACTGTTGTTGTTTCTCTGTGACTTGACAACTGTAACTTGGTTAAACTAGAAACAATGAGCTTTTTTTTCAGGCAAATATATTGTCGGCACATGTGTGAAGTACAGAGCATCTTGTGAGACTGTTGTGAAGCTTGAACCAGCTGGTAACCAGTCACTGCACATCCAGTCCTTCTTCATCTCATCACTTTTCTTTGTTTGTTTTTTATATGGATGCTGTTATGTTCTTAACTGGTCATAACATAACAAGACCCATGCAAACATGCACCTGAGCACACACATGTATACACGCACAAGTCCAAACATACAATAATGGTACCCCAGACTCCAGCTGAAGGTTGTCCCAGTCGAGCATTTGGGCTCCATTCTGTGTCTCTGGCTGAGTGAGTTTCATGTTGTCTCCCCCTTTGGGAATTAAACCATGCTATGTGGTAATTATATGCATGTTTCTCTTGGTATTTTGGGGGTTGGAGACAGACAAAGTAACATTCACATCAGAGCCAGACCATTCCTTAACGCCTACACACTGACCCCAAACAAAATATTTCACATATTTAAACAGAATAGTTGATTGACAATTGTGTTCATGGAAGCAATTCATTTTAAAGCGGTAGGCCTGTGTATAAAATAATTGAGAAGTTTATGAGTCTCATAATGACATTTGAATAATTTTCATTATGCAGTGGAAGCTGTTGCTTGGTGTAAACTATAACGTTAGTGGTCATTAATCACTTTGGGAGCATTTGTGAGGATTAGCAGTTAGCTCAAAATCCAAACAAACAGCGATAACAATGACATGTAAGTGCAGTTTCATCATCACAAGTTATGATCTGGCTTTACGTGTAGTTGAGTCATTTAAGGACAGCGATGATTTGGCTCCAGTTGAGACTGATAACAGTGAATTCTTGTTTCCAGGTGTCCATGGGAGAGGCTCAGAGGGATAGGCTATGGATATGTGTGCATGCCTGCACTCACTGACCTGTTATTTGTGCGTGTGTGTGTGTGGGCGTGCAGGTATGCATGCATGTGTGTGTACTGTACTGTACTCCACGGGGGCCTGACACAGACTACGCTTGGGCCAGTGATGCATTAGCCATGGCCAGAGATGGGTTGGTATGGAATAAATAATGGATACCATCCTTTCCCTCTGAATAAATCAAGACCAGAGAAATGGAGAGAGATGAGAGATTAAATGTGGGAGAGAGTTGGAGAAATTGAATGCCAGAGAGAAAGAGAGCGTTTGTATAACTGGAAGAGGAATATAGAGGGAGAAACAGTGTCCTGAATTCCAAATCAGTATCTCACTTCTCTTTGCAAGGAAAATGAAATGGTTTACTGAAAATGCAGTTTGACATGTTTTTTGGTGGAACTTTATAAATTATTATTTTTTAATTAATCCTCAACAAATTTCTCTTATTCCGTAGAAACATGACAGTTCCTTTGCTCATTGCTCTTTTTATTGCCTTTGCATCCTAGGCCCAGGGCCAGACGTTCACCTTCCCTGACATCTTCCCGGAAAAAACGCAAACGGCGTCAGAGGGCTCCGTGGAAGAGATGCAGGAGAAGTTCATGGAGGACGAGAAGCAGAGGCAGAAACTCGACCCCAGGAGAGGAGGGGTCACGGAGTGGTTCGGACTCTGAGACAGCCCACTGACCGGGAACTCTGTGCTCATATGGTGTGGCGTGGGTGTTTCATTGGGAGCAACGCGTATTGACTTACAACGCGACCGTTGTGATGTCACTTCTATTTCTGTAAGAAACGCTCACAAGTGTGTAGTAAATAAGAATGAGCATGTGTGTGGGAGACTGAAGACATGTGTTTGGTGTGTGTGTGTGTGTGTGTGTGTGTGTGTGTGTGAGAGAGAGTGTTTGCGCGGCTACGGTCCAGTAATCCAAGCCAGAACAGAATCACAGGAGGAGGAGAGTGGCCCAGCTCCATCTTTCATGAAACCAGCCCACCGTACAGAATCTCCATCACCTCAGATGACCTTCTCTTCTTCCTCCTCCCATGCTTCCTGTTGCACCTCCTTCTCCTTTCACCCCTCCTCTTTGGCACCAGTACCTCTGCACCTCTTCTTTCTTTGCCTCTCCTCTTTCCTCCAGAGTTTCCTTTCCTTCTGTCTCTTCTGCTGTCCCTCTGTCTCCTTGTCCCTTTCCTACGCCCCTCTTCCTCTGCCGCGCTGGGGAGGGTTACACTGTGGCATCCCTAGTAGCCCTGACTCTCAGCCAGTTGGATCAGACTACCTGGACAACCCACATCCTTTCCTCTTTTATGAGTTTGCCTTGGATTAATTGACCACTTTAGGTAAACAACAATTGAGATGTTGTTTCAGCAAAGCAACGACATGGAATTTGCTGGGGTGTTTTATTATTTTGTGGTAGCACCTCTTGCCATAACTCTGCAAGAAGATTGTACCCAGTGTTTGTGTGTGTTTAGCTAGCACGCGGGACTTGCCAATGAATCTGTCTAATTGTAAGTGCTGCTGGAGTAAGAACTAATAAATGGTCACTTGTCCAAAAGGGCTCTGCTTACTTTTTCTTGTGTTCTCCTCGCCTCATCTCCCACGGCTGCTGCGCTCACCAACTGGCATTTCGAGACGCTGTTCGCCACACAAGCTGGCCTGCGCGTGTGCCAATGTGGTCTGGTAGCTGTTTTGACAGAGTACTGATCTGTGTTTGAATCGGGTCACTTGAGGACTGAGCTCTCTTACGGTAATAAGGGCCCATAAAGGGGAGGGACCTCTCCTGGGCTTGCTCAGACCCTCCATTATGCTGAGAGGCCAAGGTTACTGTAAGTGTCCCCCAGCTGTGACCACTAATGCTGGCTGGCTCATACAAAGGTCCAGTTCCTGACCTCACCCAGCCAACTCAGCTATCACTAAGGAGAATGTCAATATTGATCGTGTTGGCCCATTGTCTGCTGCCTGGAACCACTCACCCCCTGCGTTGCTATAAAGCAATCTGATTTGAACAAAATAAGCCTCCTGTTACACAGCCTCTCAATTTCTTTTGTGTCTGCCTCACTCTCACTTTCTTGCTTTTTATTTTCTTCGTTCTCGTATTGTTGCCCAGTTTTGACCCCCAGAGAAACAGCTGCTTAACCGACAGAGACGAAGACCAAATTCCTGTTCTCACTCTTCTCCCGGCCCAAGCAGACCCCACATGAAAGTTGAGAAATCAAGTTCTGGCCAAGCAATAATCCATCCCAGTTCTCCTCCTGTTCCTTGTCACGGGGATATCCTGTGCCTCCTAATGACATGCACACACTTGTTCATACCTACTGAGAACTGGCATTGAGTTGCTGATATTACTGTTTAAGGCAGGCACATAGTGGTAGTAATGTAGTGTGCTGGAGATTTTGGATGCTGAGACATACTTTGTTAATGACCTCATCTCTTGCAAACACAGATAAATGTCTCTTAGTCATTTTAGCTCTTTATAAAGAACAAACTGAGGCGGAAAGGAGTAAAACAATAAATGAAGTCACAGACAGATCGGGACATCCAGGGTAACATGATATTCTCTGGACACCCTGCTCTCTCAGTGATTATACATTTTATGTGAATAATGTGTTTCTCAAATCCTTTACAGTATATTCTACAAATATTAAAATTAAGATATGATTAAATGACCGCTTTGCTGACAAGATAATTCAGCATAATGCTTTAATCAATAAAAATAAGCTAAAAAAAAAAAAAAAAAAAAGTACAGAACTTCATTTCCAAAGTGAAAACATCTGTGGAGGACCTGCCAAAATTGTGTTGTGTTTGGACATGAATAACAGGGGACTGTGTCTGTGTCCTCAAAGGAACACAGATTGGCCTCAAAGTGCAACATTTACATTTAGATGTCTGAGTAAGAAGATTTTCACATAAACTATTTATATATTAGCAATACCTGCTGTTGTTTCTAAAATCAGTTTTGTATTTCAGACAAGGAGGATTTAAGTTGCTCAGGAGAGCCAGCAGACCCCCATCTCACTACATACATCAGAGGGGGGTGTCTTAATTACTGGAGGAGGTAGCCTGATGTGTTTTCCCATTGGGGCAGCTCTGGAGATGACAGATCATGCTGCATCATCCTGGCTTGAAGAACTTCAGGTGTCTCCTCATGCAGCGGCCCTTTGACTTTGACATATTTCATGAAAAGGATTGTGGGAAGTGCATGGCAGACCTGCACAAATAAGATGATGATATATTAACACTTTGAATCACATTTCCATTAATTTAGGAGCCTGGTTCTGAATGCACTTCACTGTCCTGTGCATTGGCAATACTAAATCCTGTACCAGTTAAAACATCTGTGCAGTTTCTATGGTAGAGTTGGAGAGTCTCTGTCGTGTAAAATCTCATTGGGTGAGATTTAGGTGGGATGCCATGCAACAGAAGTTTTGGGTTTAACTTGAATTTGAGGCATTACAACTTAACGGTCAGTATTCTAAATTCCAAGACCATGACACACACACACACACACACACACACACACACACACACACACACACACACACACACACACACACACACACACAAAAGTTAATAATGGTTTTAGTGACCAACTGCTTTAGTGGATGAAAAATCTCAGGTCAGAATCTTTCATATGCAAATTTTCCCCATACACTTTGCCTATGAAAATCATTTATAATATCATATAAGATAATAATAGTATATACAGCGGTTATTAACTGCAGCTATAGTAAAAAAAACAAACAAAAAAAAAACAATGTGTAGAATTGTTCTGACATCACTACCTGAGACAAATCCTCAGGTAATTTCTGAATACAGGCAGTGTGTATTTCTCTATTGGTTGAGCATTTTGATACTTTCACAGTATGTCTAAAATGTATAATTTATATGAAGAAAAACAAACAAACAAGACCTTCAGCTATCAATAAGTAATTTAAGGAGGATCTACAGTCTTTGCTGCAGGTGCTTCAGCTCCAGTGAGAGCAGATCTGACCGGTCCTCGCTGGCAGAAACCGGTCAGATAGCGCTCTCTTCAAACCTGAAGTCACAAGGCTACCAGCAGACTTGTCAGTATTTCTACTTTTTTCCCTCATGGAACTTTTTTTTTTTTATTATTTCTCTTCAGTAAAGCCAAACCTGTCTACAGTGTAAATATTCTGCACCAACTCCACTGCTGTAAAAAATAATGACTACTTCAAAGACTTTCCCTTTTTTTTGTGTGTGTGTGTGTGTGTGTGTGCTGGAGCTACACACACTCCTCCTCTCTCCCTCCTCTCTTCCATGTTCTCTCCATACCTCTCCCTTCTCTTCATACCCAATAAAAAGCTGCAAGCACAATGCGTCTCCCCCCGTGTCCGGCCCTGTCCATGCAGCTGGCAGCCATTTCCCTGTTTGTTAACACAGTGTTCTCCCTGCATGTCAGATGATGCTGCATGGCTGTAGTGCGAGGACACCGGAGGATGGAGGGACGGAGAGGTATGCATCGAAGCCAGTGAGCCTGCGCATCCTATCCCAGCTGAACCCGGGATGACTGTAGGTAGCTCCAGATTTATAGGGATTTATGTGTGCTGAACATTGTAATGCACCACACGTCATGTAAGTGCAGAAGGGTTGGTGGGGGCGGTGGTGGTGGTGGTGTGGATGCAAACATGTGCGTGCGAGACGCAGAAAGCCCAGGAAGGATGGAGCGAGAGAGCAGATGGAGGTGAGGGAGAAAGTGAAGAGGGTGAAGTGAGAGTGAAAAAGAGATGACATCACTGAGAAAATGCTGAGCTGGATTCAAGGGCTACTGGATGAAAGAGGTCTACTCCCACAGTGCACCATCTCCCTCTCCCTCTCTTCCTCTTTTTTCTCTCTCTCATGAGATGTACAGTGCAGGTCGTGTTCCCATCCCTACACGGTTAGTTAATGGAAGGGGGGTTGAATATTTTAAACAGCCCTTCACTCTCCTTTTCCCCTCCTTACTCCTCTCTCCCTCCTTTATTTATTTTTTTTCTTGTTCGGTTGTGCATTAGTCAAGTGCACACATGACCCTGTTTCTGCTACTGCAGTCCACGCTTGGAATCTGCATGACATCATGCTGTATTTTTGGGATTAGTGGGATGAGTGGCGCTATAGTGAGTGTCCTCCCTCACTCTCTATAGTCTCTCTAGGGGGCAGATCTCCTCTTTGCTGGCTGTAGTAACTGCCCACTTGCAAAGGAACTCTTCACCTACAGATGCTCCACTGCATCCTGTGGCTGTTAAGGAATTTCGATGAAGTAAAACTGCTGATGAGGGGCTATGTAATCTCAGCATGTGGTCACTGGACCCGTCTTTCGAAAAAGACTGAAAGAAGAGGAGCGCTTATATAGAGTGCAGTCTGCTTCAACTTACAACAAAAGGTTTACATCTAAGCCTTTGTTGCATACATTCACACAATTCATCGCCAACTGTCTGTTAAATTACACACACTCATATAGTTACACAATTACCACCCCTACCCGCTTCTTGTGCAGACACACACACTCCCACACACTCACACTTGTGTTCACTAAGACAACCGGGGTTGCCTGCTGAGGATTCTGACGGCCTCTCTTGGACGAGCGCCATACACATTCCTCCTTCCCCAGGTTGCCATTGGTTCATCTGAGCTCAGCCAGTGCACTCTGTCACCCCATAAGTGTGTGTATATATGTGCATGTGTGCGTCTGTTTCAGTGTGAGTCCATGTACCATATGTACCCTTACATAAAAAAAAGTTAACATCCTCCGTTTTTCCAAGAATTTACTACACACATGCACGCACACAGAGACACACGCGCGCACATGATGCTCGTGCCTCATTGTGAACCACTCACACATACATAAAAAGTACCCTGAAGTGGCCCCTCTGTGTGTACACGCGGTCATACTGTACTCACATCTTTACACTTGTTGGCTCAGAGCCAGGAGCAACAACTGAAGGAGGACGCTGTAGAAAACATATGGACCGGCTGTTTATTGTTGCTTAGATTGCAGAGATTCAGTGTGCTTTACTATATAACAAGTCTTTTCTAATGTTAAGAGGATATGACAGATGATCTTTTATTGATTGTATTCATAAGCACTCCTTGATTTCTGTGTAATTGTCAGCAAAAACTTCAACAAACTGAATCAAATCCGGTTTCTGCAATGCAAGTTCACATGCTGACGGTCAATAAACTGCAGTTATTAAAAATCAGGCTTGAAAAGAATGGAATAAAGTGTTTATGAAATTCAATTTAAGATATATCTGATACCATGCTTTAATTGAATTATCAAGAGTCTTGGCAAATGCCTGATATTTTCCTACTATCAGCAAAAGAAATAAAAAAAGAAATAAAGTAAATGTGTTTATTTTCAAGGCATTCTAGACCTAGAGTTGTTATAATTAGCTTCACTTCAACCAGTGAAACATTTAAATGCTTGTTACATGAATTGCATCAATAATAAGTCATAAGTCAATAACACATTGCATTGGGAAATTCTGTTATATAATCCTATTTTATTTTGGTATTTCCACTGTAGTTTAAGATCTGAATAATTCTCCCACCACAGTTTGTTTGTAGGATTTGTCAACATCTTGTCCTGGTCTGGTTCTCATGAAGCATCTTATTGCTTCCATGCTCGTCCACACAAAGGATCAATCAGTAAAGCCAGCCTTGCCTTATTCTGGTTATTTAGCAGTGCTGGTGCTTAATAAAAGCTGAATGCTGTTTTCCAACTTGGTGCTCCTCCACAGATCCTTCCCCTCTTCGCCTGTCACAACATCAATTAGGATCAATTAGAAACCCCGACAATAGATGATGGCACATGCCAGCCTTCATCCCTGAACGGGCTGAGGCGGGTCTTTGATCTGTGTTTGCTCTCAGAGATTTGGTTGTGGTGACCGAAGGGGGGAGGAGCCTTGGAGCATTGTTGTTTTGTGGCACAGTGTTTGTGAGGCTTACGCACAGACGTCCGTCTGAAGGATGGTAAGAATTCCTCCTGACACTCTATTTCAGCTTATCTGCTATCAACACAATGCTCCTCTGCTGGTTGGGTGGTCCCTGTCCCTGACAGCTGTTCAACACATACATTTGCATTTTAAACAACTTAATAACAGTGATACATGCGTAAGAGAAGAGCAAAAGGAGAGGACGTGAATTGGTTTGGTGCGTTCAGCATGCGTGTGTTTCAGGGAGAGAAAGGGAAGGTTCAAATGAGTTCAATTGTCATAACAGAGTAATAGAAATCAACTGGGGCCTGGCCACCCATCTGGACTACAGAGCACTGAGCCCTGGTGTACACACATACACATGTATGTGCACTGGTGCAGTGAGTGAAGCTCGCTGGTGGAATCGTACTGGCTGGAGGCTGTGCCAAGTCAATAACACAGACTGATCCCTGATGCTCAACTTCCTGGAAGTCCCGGCTGGTCTCAGCGCTTCATGTACCTGCTCAGCGCTCCAGCTGCCGCCTGGCTGCATGGTGGGCTGGATGGGGATCAGTGGGTCTATCGCTGGTCTGCGCCTGCCCGCAGGTCACTCTAACTTGAAACACGGTTCAGAGGAGAACAGAGGAGAGGAGAGACCATGGGAACAATGAGCCTTGGAGATTGGGTGAATTCATTTCCTTGAAGCAATGAGATCTTCTGTACTTTAACACAAGTCTTTTCTCATCACGCACAATCAAACCAGGGTCACTAATCTCTTTATATCACCCAGGGAGCAAAACCTTGAGGTTAATTGTCTGAAATCCCGATGGAGACAGAGCGTAACATGGTGGGTGTGGTGGCGATGGTGTGTGTGTGTGTGTGTGTGTGTGTAGGGACTAACCCAGTACATGCTAATAAGCTATCCCAAAAGGGAGATTCTTT
>JAOWBC010000049.1:15471226-15494665 GCA_028566105.1 Hypoplectrus providencianus | reverse complement strand
TGTGTGTGTGTGTGTGTGTGTGTGTGTGTGTGTGTATTACTAAAATACCCAGCATATCCCTTGTCTTAAACAGGCTGACCTCATCCGTGGAGGGGTCTAATAAATTCACTGCAGGTGATGAGTGCAGAGCTGCGCTTTAAAACAGCAAGACTGAAAAACAACTTTACCATTTGGTTTCATTGTGTAGGTATGTTGTTGAGACTGCTGGATTAACGGATGATTTTCTTTATCAAACATAATCTCCCACTGGGGAGCCCTATATGGTTCTGACCCTAATCATTTATGAAACAAAAACAGCAACTCCTACAGCACATTTGGCGACGTTTCAGTGACTGCGTGACGCTATCGGGTCTGAGCTACATCAGCAGAAATAGTGTCCGTCCCCTGACGTGGACCAAAGAGCTGCATGCTGGGAAGGAGGTGTGTGAACATTCAGGAACTTTAGAAACAGCAGGCTCCAATCATAACAGTCTAATTCTGAAGAAGAGTGCAACATTCCCACAGCTTCTCAGAAACTGAGCTAATCTCGGTCCATCTCTTTTCCAGAGCAGACTGTCATATCGATAGTGACGCAGCCAAAATCTGCTGCATTACAAGAGGTGTAGCGCAATAGTGAAAGAGAGGGAGCAGTGTTACAGGACCCCATTACTTTAAGGACACACACACAGACTTTAAGCCACACACAAAGACTGTCCAAACACTCTTTCTGTTTCTTTCTTCTTTCTTCCCCTCGGCTCCTTTGCGTATTTGTGGCAGGTGAGAGGAATTGACTTGTCTGACCTACATTCAGTCCAGCAATCCACAGCTGAGGTTGTGTATTTCTGAGAAACAGATCTGAAGACTGCAGTAGGCATCAAAGGCAAGATGTTCTGTTCTGTTGTCCAGTGCTCGCATGTGAGGCCACGTCCCTGTTTTTTTTGCAGTCCATGCAAATACCAATCAATTAAAAACCAACATTAACTCACAAAAGCTGCAACCAGATACATTTTTACTGTCTATCTGTGTGTTTGTTCATGTGATGCTCATCTTTTTAGTCTGTTTATGTGACAATCCAAGAAGACCTTGTACCTGATAGACAGATTTGGTCAAAAAGTAGCACACATTACATCACCCATACAGTTACTGTTTGTGGTTGCAGAAAGGGCTACAGTTTATTTGAATGTAGGCTGTACGGGCAGCAGTTCGGAGTCAGGTCAGGTAGAGTCGACTGTGTAGTGCTGAATGCTCTGAGCAGCAACCCTGTGTGGCCCGCAAAAGAGGCGAATGTATTGGCCAAAATGCAATCCTGGAACTCCAACTCTAACTTTGCTAAACACAAACTCTATTCTCACATTTCAAGTTACTATGACCAGACTGGATACCTTTAATCTGCTGGCTATGCTGGAATCTCAGCTCTTGAGAAGGAATTTTTAGCTACGAGATATTTTACTTTTTGTTAAAGCTCGTTGCTAATTTTGTCTGAAAGTTCAATGGAAATGAATCATTTAAATTATGTAGAATCCCTATGCCTAATATCTGAAGTGAGAAATAGTTACATATGAACCCTTTCATGTTAAAGTCAAGTGCCTGTGGCTATATAGTAGAAAAATAATGACAATAAGTAGATTGAGTCAGTAGCCCTGGGCACCAACCACTATTTATAGACTGATGGTCTGGGCTCCTCCAGGCCTCCTACACTTTGGTAGCCAGGTTGTATTCTGTTTGTATGTGTGTGTGTGTGTGTGTGTGTGTGTGTGTGTGTGTGTGTGTGTGTGTGTGTGTGTCTATACGAGGCAGAGTGTGTTCGTGTGAGTTGTGGGAAGCCCTGGCAGAGAGGAGCTGAGTGTTTGGGAAGTTGCCATTAAGACACAAAGCAGAGACGTCCGAGGTGGGCTAATGACCTTACATGGATCTGTGTTTGGCAGAACTTTCCTAAATGTGGGGTGGGACACACATGTATACACACACACAACTCCTCAAACAGATCTTTGACAGCGTTTATAGTGGATTTGGGGGGGCTCTTTGGGGTTGCAGTGGTCCGTTGTAGGCCTTGGACATACCGTGTCCTCATCCTAACTCAGCTGTAGTGAGGACAGTCGCTCTGTGGGCTTTCATTTGTCAAGTAAAATACAAACACATCTATACCGAGAGCATTTTTAATGTATGCAATGAAACACATTTCGGCTACAAGGGTACATCGAATTAAGAGGTTGATGCAATCATTTGGCACACTCTTCATTTGTTAAATAAGTTTTTTGGCCCTGATATTCTCCATGGCCCATGTTTTACACACAGGGTATCCTTGATTTATGCGGCCCATTAGGTGGAAGAAGAGTGGGACTATTACTGGCTTTTGTGTATGTTTGTACATGAGAGCGAATGTGTTTGTGTGATATATTGCAAATGAGAGTCCATGGATAAAGAAAGGATCAGTTGTGTAGATACCAGCATCTGGGTAAAAGTTCAGAAAGGATTAGTTTCTGTAGACATTGTCTTTCTGTCCTACAGATCTTGTATCTTTAGTTTCGTACCGTACTGTACTTACCGTGGTGTGTCCTGATTGTGTGTGGAGGCTTTATCACTGTGTGTGTGCGTGTGACCTTAAAAGAAGTCGAGCAGTACCTTTACATATCTTCTATCATTATCAAATGTAGTGCCCATAGAGAGATTGCTCTGTGGTTGCACAGCTGAACTCATTTTTCTGAAGGATTATATATATATAAAGAAGAACCTCCTGCCCAGGCAATAAGTTCAACTTTCAGATTACCCAAATATCTGCTTTGAGAGAGCATGAAGTAAATTGGCCTCAGGGTGTGTTCAGAGCAGCAGTGGAACCATGGAAACAGTATGCAAGGGACTGCGCTGTTGTGGGTGTGTTGCTACAGGGCACAGGTAAAGGATATGAACATGCATTAGCCTAAAGCTTTGTTTATGACCTGCTCAGTACAAGGCTACAGCCTTAACTCTTCAATAAAAACTTTACACAATAGACCTCAATTAAGCTAATTTAGCCTACTACGGCCTAGTTATTGATTATTACATTTGCTCATGATTATGTTGCTGGTGCCTGGTTGCCAGTTGCATAGCTTTCTTTTTTTTATACATATTATTAATGTTTTGTGGGTGAAATTCTGTAAATATTTAGTGGTAGTTATCATCATAATTTCACAAAATCTGTCATAGCAGCAGTCTTTTGGTCCTCTGTCTCAATGCTTGTATGTTAAATAAGAATATATCACCAAGTAGATGCAATAAGGTAGTTAAACTGCTACAGGTTTTTTGTTTACTGATCCATCACATTGTATGATGACATGCAGAGAGCAGCATCTCTCCCTCTTCAGCAACACACCTATTCAAACACAGCGGTCTCATAGGAATGAATGAGGCCGCCTATGATTTTTGCCGCAGCATCGTTGAGTTCTTCTCGCATGCAGACTTGGGATGTTTTTTTGTTGTTGCCGACAGTCTGATTTCCCGTGGCTATTAAAGAGGATTTCCCTTCTGCAGACATCTCTTTGGTAAAGCGTGGCCCAGAGGTTAGAGGCCCACCTTGGACCCAGCTGCGTCCGTTCCCCCCCTCCCCTCCCTGGGCATGCTCTGCAGGATGCCAACCCTGAGACCAGCCTGCCTGTCATTGGGGATGTACTTTTCTCAGCTGCTGGGTCAGTGAGGTTTAAATATGAGACAGGATGTGTTTTTGTGCATTTTTCTTTTTTAGCCTAATGTGTTTTTCAGGAGCTTTTTTTTGGCTCCAGTCTGTTGATTGGCTTTCCAGGATTGTTTTTTTTACTGGTATAGATCTATTGTGAGGAGAGGTGTTGAGTTTTCCAAAAGGATGTGTTTACTAGTTCTTCGCTCTGGATTGTCACGTACTTTCACATGTGGCAGCTGTGAATGAAACACCACTGCCAAGACTAAGTATGAAATTTATTTTTGTGACTTTCTGGCATGCCAGTGTGTTCCCTGCTCGGAGCAGGGTCATAGGTTGAATGGAAAATCACGGACAAAAGAGTTGCTGAGTTCATGTTGCTACTACTGATCAGCTTCCACTTCCTCACAGCGACCTGGTCAACTTCCCCGGCCTTGACATGTTCTCCTTCCTGATTCTGAAATATATGAAATGACCTTCAAAATGTATTAACAACTACAGAGTCACACCCTATCCTTCAGCATTAACCTCAACACCCCAATGGTGAATACCAAAACTATCTTTCAGTACATTCCAATTACATTTTCCCAAAATTTGTTGGATTCTGACCTTCAAATAAAATCTCTGTTACACATAAAAATATTAAACAAACATTTATTATTACTGTAGATCATTGTAGTTTTTGCAGGTCTTCTCTCTCTCCTCATCTGTTTTATTTTTGAAAAATAATTAGCGGGTAAACTTTATTCTGAAGGTATTTGCTCAATCCTCAGAGACTCTGCTTACCATCTGGATGAAAAATATGTTGCGCAATAAAAAAGATTTTAATCTTTTTTTTCTTTTTTTCCCCCAAGCAGCAATTCCTACATGTAAGTCATCTAAATAGGAAAACAAAATACGTCCGTGCCCGCTGACCCACATTGGCAGGAAGATATAATTTGTTTTTGCCTTTCAAGACCATGACAAATAAATGTTGAAAAATAAATCTGTTTTACAATGTGACAATGCTGCGGTTAATGTTTGGTTAAGTTTAGGCACAAAAATGACTTTGTTTAGGTTCGGGGAAACATTGTGGTTTGGGTTAAAATAAAAGGTTCGCTGGTCTTTGTCATCCTGGTTACAATAGTAAACACTTAAAGGTTAAAGTTATGGAACGATTAGTCATACTTTAAAAGAAAACAACAACTTTGATTTTCGGTCATAAAACAGGAAATGAATATCTGCCCCGACCTCAGACACACAAACATTTATTGATGGGGCACTTACTGAAGGGGAGATGCTGCAGGTAACTTAAAGTTTTCTTCATGACATTTCCATGTTGATTGCTTTCATTAGGACAATTATTTTCTGAAATGTTATTTTTAAATATGCAAATGAGGCACGTGGTACTTTGCAGAGGGAGTCTTTTTTAACTCCATAAATCAGAAGATACTGCCAAATAAAATCAATGTTCACCTTGTTTTCAGCAATGAAATGTTCTATATGTTCTTCAGACTATGAATAATATATCAACAAGCCCTCTGTAAAGAACAGAGACAGAACTGAAGCTGGAACGTTGAGTGTATGTCAGTGCTACTGAAGTGGAGATTTCTGGCTGAAAGTATGAAAAAGTAAATTGAGTTTTTTTTGTTTGTATTTAAAATTTTCTGACTTTTTTTTTTATTAAAACATTCAAATGGCAACAAAACCACTTGTTTAAGGTTAATGAAAAATATGAACTGGGTTAGCCATGGTGAGAGAAAAGTAAATTAAATACATGGAAAAAAATAACATTAACTTTTGGTTTCACATGAACACCAGTCTCCTGCGTTTGTTCCTATCATTTGACCTTAGCCTCCTTTCTGATCATTATGGCCACAAAGGGCACTAATAACCAGAAACATCACACTACTCATTTTTTGGGGGAGGACAAACTCAGTTTTGCTGCAGAGACATAATGAAACTGCAACCATTTCACAACATCTGCCACTTATATAAAATGTACTTTCAATTTGAGTTATAATGTACAAATTGAATACTGCAGCTGTAATCTGGGAAAATATTCACTTAATCGTTATTGTTGGCAGTTATGACGACATGATTCATAACTTTAACTTAATTATAAATCTGTGCAACAAGGACTTAAAATATAAATCATTATGCTATAATTAAATTCTTCACACACATGTATTCATATCTGAGCATTTCTGTTTACTTCAAATGAATCCTATACTTTATATCTATATTTTACTCCTTTATCTTTATTTACTTGCATTTGTATTTTATATTGTTGTATATTTAATGATTTCATTCTTATTTAGAGAATCCCTTTCTATTCCATTATGATACAACCAAATCTATAACAAAGCAATTTATCCCCAGTAATCAGTGAAGTATCTATGAATTGGATCTGATTGTAGTTTAGTTGTTTAGAAACGTGATAATAAGGAGACGGAGAATATGACTTCTCATAAATATACTTCTCATATGAATATGAGTTCTTACAGTCACAACCCTGATCCTTGTTAGATAACAGCCTTTATAAGCCAGCACATGACAGGAAAATACCGAAGCTATTTTTTTATAGATACATTTCCTTGCTCATGATGACTAAGTTGTTTTTCAAATTTCTCTTCTGATCTGCTTAGTAAATACCAAACTTTTAAGTACTCTGGTAATACCTTAATTTGTTTTAACTGTCAGCTATGAGGCTGAAGTTATATCATCCTGCTAAACTCACTGCGAGGTCTCTACTTTATAAGAGCTTCAGCTAAAAGACAAAAATAAACATTTTTATTGAGTTATCATCCTGGTGGAAAAGTCCCATCAAGGTCCTTTTGTTGCATGCTATCCTCCATCATTTCCAGTCATCCCTGTCTTTCCGTAAAGGATCTACAACAAGAGGAAAAAATGCCTGAAAAAATCAAAACCATAATGTAAATGTTTAGACTTTTCCATTTTTTTTTTTTTTTGCGAAACTGGATGAGACTGGCACAAAAGCTTGTCCGAGAAACAGCACCGCTCACTGACTGAGTCTCATCTAAATCAATACCAGTCGCAGTGTTGTGGTGTGGACCTTGACACCGCAATAATGAACAGCCCCTGTCTTACTTGAGCACACACACACACATACACACACTCACTCACGCATACATCATACCCATGGGGGACACCCTCAGGAAAAAACACATCTCCCGCTCCCTGACGATTGGGTAGTGTGACTGGATAGTGGCAGGGGTTCATGGGGGTTGAAGGGGGGCTTGTTTTTACAGGAACCACATGTTTCGGGGATGACTGGTGACTGCTGAGTATCTGTTAACGTAGCTCCCTTCTGACAGCAGCCTCCAGTTGCCACAACGGGACCCGGTGACTTGTACTCTTCCTGATAAAGTCCTGCTTGTTTTTCCCGGGAAGCTCATGGAATTTAGGCGTTCCTTTCCCCCCAGAAGGCTGAGCTGCAGGAGCCAATCTGTACCTCTCTCTCTCTCCTTCATGCAAGTTCCAATAACTCGTAAATACTTTCATGGGATCTCATAAGCCACGCATTACCAGAACACAATGTAAGCATGTGTATGGACTGGAAGCCACTCTCCTTATGGAGCATGTGCACATTTCTTTTCGTTTTAAATAAAAATAAATTAGCACACACCGTGGCATTTGTAAAATTGTTGTTATATCCTTTTTATATAAAGACGATTAAACTAAAACAACAAATACAAAAACTTGCATTTAAGTGCTTAAAGCAATTTAATTTCATCTGATTTGATTTCAGTTTCATAATCTATAGCCACTGCCTGAAATGGGCCAGTACTTACCATAGGCTAATAGTTATCATGTATGTATTACACTGTACTGTCACTCAGTCCTTCTGCCAAAAAAGCATTTTCCCAAAAGGCCAATATAGAAAAAAGACATCTTGATCTACAAACAAGCTAATCTATGTGCCTTTATAATTATTATTGATCCTAAAACACTTTTTTGTTTGTAAAACTTTGTGCCAGGTATGCAATACTCAACAGACTGAATAGACATTTATTTATACCAAAAGCAGCCATATGTCATTATTTATTGAGAAAAAAACACGCAATTATTTTTTAAATCAGACATTCAGCACAATGTATATGGCCCATATAAAAGAGAACCTACATAAACATATTTTACTGCCAGTGCAAAAATTTGATTGTGAGATTGGCAGTCTACTCAGACTCCTTAGATCATTAAACAGTTGAATATATGGGGTCATCCCTACAAGATATATATACAAATATAGATACATGTTATCCAGCGGCAGAATAAGTTGTTAATTTTGTGCCCCTTATATTAATGCTAAAAGTGTCTTTGAGTAAAAAATAAACTGATTTTATTATGATTGCAATACATATATAAGAAAATCAGCATCTCCTGACCTACTTGTCTCCGTCTCTATTGTTGTACTGGACGTCGGCCAGTGTGTTTCTCCTTCCCTGCATCTCCAGATAGAGCCGCTGTGGTTATCAGGTAGGAGGGCTTATGGCCTCCCCTCCAACTCACCCGTATCACCCCGTACCCAGCAGGCCTTCCCCTGAGGGCCTCCCCCAGATCTCCACCTTCCCCAGGGGCTCTTCGCTAGGCACTGGCGGGCTACTGTTGGTGGATACGGTATCTATGGATGGCAGGCCCTGGAAAACATGTCTGAGTGAGACAGATGGGGAGAGGATGATGAGGGAGAGAGAGAGAGAGAGAGAGAGAGAGAGAGAGAGAGAGAGAGAGAGAAAGAGAGAGAGAGAAAAAAAAAACAGAAAGGAAAGAGAAAGATTTAGGATATAAGTGGAACAGAGAGGGAGAGAAAAGAGAGGGAAAAATCACAGGAGGGAGAGAGAAAAGAGGGAGGCTCATTCAGGGGAAGATAAAGTTCTTCCTTTTTTCCCTCTTGTTTTTGACGGGCCAGTTGATGTTTTTTCTTTCCCTTCCCTTCTTTTTTTGACACAGGCAGTCGAGACTGGATCGCCCGAGTGAAACCACCTGGTGTGTCGCCCTCCCTTCCTACCCCCTTTTCCTCCCATATATGCACTCAGTGACCATCTCCGTCCCTGGCTGCACGCCAGGTCACCTTGGCAACCCCGCCCCATTATAATGTGAGAGGAAATATTTTGCCCATTTTTATTATCTCTTTATTTGCTGCTGACGCTGTGCTTTTTAATAATGCCTCTGTGTGCTTATGTGTGTGCATGCGTGTGTGTATTTTTCTAAACTCTCCTTGTATCCCTTTTTCGAGGCAGGAGCATTAACATACCGCGTATTCTCCTTCTCAGCACAGCGCGGGAGAGCAGAGAGAATGTGCAGCTTGCTTTAAGTGGAACTTTAAGAGTCACACAACATGCAGCTGGTCTTTATTACTTCCCCTTTGGTTCATTGAACCATAATTACATTCTGACTTCATCCCAACCTTAGCATGACCTCTGCTCTCCTGTCAGACACACTGGCAGCCCCACGCACACTCACATATATGCATGCCCACCGCCGCCGCACATGCAAACGCGGATATCACACATGCACATTTTGCATGCATGCATGCACAGATGCACATCAATGCAGGCTGCACACACATACACACACACACACATATGCACAGAAACACAAAATCCCACCTACAAACAGACAGACACAGACATTTAGCCTCAGTCTGAGCTGAGATCATACTGGACCAATATAATAGTGTAAGTGAGCCCAAACACAAATTGGGCTCCTGCTGGAAAACTCTGCTCCATGCGATTTCTTGTTTGTGTGTGCTTGTGTGTGTGTTTGAGGCTTGCCGGATAGAAATGAACCCCACCGACCCCGTCCCTCCCTCCCTTTGGTTTTCCTGTCCTCTGCTGTTCTAATTGGAAACGGTTGCTAATCAGTCACAAATTATGACTTTTTACTGTCACTTTTCCATCCTCCTCCTCTGCGCTTCAGCTCTTTCTCAAAGGTGTGTCCACCCTCTCTTTTTTCTCACTTCTGGAGTGGTGATGTTATGTGTTTTCCAGTCCAGTCGTTTTTCTTTTGTAATTATTAAACAGGGTTTCCCCACATCAGAACAGCTGAGCCATGTCCTTCAGTAGGCTAATGCTGAACTGCCCCTCGCCTGCAGTGTGTTGAAGCAAGGTTACAAAAGGTTGTGTGGAGCCGAGTGTCTGTTTTTGTTACCTGAAAACAACATGGAGTACGGCCAGGTTAAGTGGGCGTTGGGTTCTATTGTACTCCAAAGTAGTTGGACAGGGGACTAAGGGTATATCGGGGTTGTTTATGGGGTGATGCTGGACTGGGTGGGCTTGTTAAACATCATTAAGGCCTCCTGACGTCACTGGCCTAATGTTTGGGAAACACAAAATGTCCCTGTGATGTGCCGATGCCATGCTACTCAACTCACAGCAAATATTTACCAGCACAAAAGCCGCACTGCTGGCAAGGCCAAGACAATATAGAGCCAAGTAATCTGCTTGATTACTCTTGGTTTATTCCATGACAGCCATTACAAAGATGTTCCTTCCTTCATCATATAGTTTGAGTAAAAACAACCACGAGACATCTATACTGCACTGTACATACAGTACGACATATGTGTTCTGATAGGAGCCCTGCAATTGAAATCCTAGCTTAGATCCATCAATGTCATGTGATTAGCGGACTAAAAAGGAGCCATGGAGTCATGAGCTGACATCATGTGGCGTCCCACTTTGCCAAGTCTTTGTAAAATCATATCAGTCAGTGTTATGAGATTATTATCATGCATGACAGAGACGTTGGGGTGCCCTGCCACTGTATTGTGTTCCAAAGTATCCATCAGGGTTTCCCTCAATTTAGAAATGAGATCATTTTCATATGGCAACATGATTCTAACTTTAAACCAGGTTTGGTCCACTGTTTCCCACTCCACCCTTCAACCACACCAGGAATATCACTCACTCGCCCTGTCTGAGAACACTTACTGTGCCTGGGTGCGTGCGCAAAATGTGCACGTGTCTGTGTGATTGCACATCTCGGTATAAAAGAGTGAGTGTGTGGAAGTAAAATAGAGTGCGAGACTATCACACTCTCCAAATAAAACAGTGCTCAGATTGTGAGATGGAAAAGCCTCGGTGAGTGATGTCAGACAGATTTTTACACAGGATTCATTTGTAAGGTCACTGTTTCAGTCATGGAACAGAGCTCAACACACTTAAAGCTCAGAAGCATTTCAGTGGCTCCTCCAGCCTCCTCATATTTCTATCACCACATTAGAAACAGCAGAGCTCTGACTATATATCACTTTTTACATCATTTTCATCACTCAACATGCAAGCATTTCTGTGACGTCCAAAACGGGATTATGAAGATTAATATTCATGATGTTCGCTGCTCATCTCTTCTACCTGACGTCGTCTGTGAGGATGGTTCTCACTGTGTCAGTGTCCACCGCACGCATGTCCAAATTTAGCCACCTGCTACGGTTGGCTGATAATTTTTGATGGTGCTTTGTTCCTGATGGCGGGTTACTATGAGAGCGGAGCAGAGCTACCTTGGGCTGGTAAATGCATCTGTAACTGTGTGTTTGCCGTCTTCTCTCCTCCTTGTTTCTTTTCTTTCCTCATTCTATTTCAAGCATCTTACCACAGCCCGGGCCCTCGAGAGAAACACCGGATGAGTGTAAAGCCGGATTTATGCGTCTATGTCGGGGCGCTGGAGAGGCTACGTGTGAAGTGCACCTCCTCAAAAAATATAACGATGTAACAAGATACCACAAGGGGATCACAGAATAAAGTTCGGTCTGTTTCACCAAGATGTTTCTAGCGTCGGCGGATTGTTTATTGTGAATGTGAAGCAAGTCGAGCTCATTCTTTGACACATTTATTTTATTTTTATGATCTAAAGTAGCTATGCCCAAAGCAAAGGAATCATTACCTCGAGTAAATAAAGAATTCATAGCTCAGTCTCTTTTTCAGTGGCTGGATAAATTTGTATGTTGTGATTCAGTGGAATTTCCAGAGCAAACCCACTGCTCCCACTGTTGCTCTCTATCACAGGGCACAGTGGGCGTGGTTTCCACACCAAATGCCACTCATGACGACCTCAATCAATGGCTCTGTGCGGCATGTAAACAAACTGCCACGTGTAGCTACGGTTTAGTAAACAATACAGACTAATATACACATATCTCACGTGGCTTGATCCAAATAGAAAAGGTACCGTAGTGCCTCTGCCAACACTTGAGCTGCATGAGAAGATTAAAGGAATAGTATGGGTATTTTAAAGCTGCTTGTATGGGGAACATAACCATAGTGTGGCTACTATCTGCAGATGGCAGTTAAAAATAGTACAAAAACAGTACAAAGAAAATTAAAAATAAATAAATAAATAAATATTTAAATCCATCAAGTCCATGGAAAGAGTGCAAGAACATCTCAGTCTATATAACAACTACAATGTAAAAAAAATAGGTAATAAGTTAGAAAATAACAAATAAAAAAGTGCACAAATGAAGCCACCAGACTCTATTGAGAAAAACAGTAATTTTATATAAATGTATTCAAACATCATTATTGTTTTTATCAGTGGACCCTTTTGGCTTTTGATGGAATTATAAAATGGCTCCAGTTTACATAAAGGATATTCTAAATATTGCATACACAAAAAAATATTTTTTAGTTGGCTTAAATATTTTTGGTGCTGTCCAATACAGTACATTATTATTTTCTGCCACTATTAAATGGAATCGTACTTGCCATCATCTACTTAAAGTAATACACTGACTCTATATAAGTGCCTCATACAACCCTGCTTCAATAAATGCCTTCATTATTCCCTGCCCTTTCCAACCAGTTTAAACACAATTACTTTGGGTGTATATTAAATGCAATAATGACCCGATAATGTGCAAAATATCCACCTAGTGTTGTCATGTTGCCACAGCGTTTAGCGAAATCCTTAGCTGACTGTAAATCAATGTGTACCCCAGAGGATCCGTGCTCCAATATGAGCCGTGTATGTGGGTACGTGTGGGTGTGAAGCAAAGACTGCTGGTTTGAAACGGGTGACATCATCCTATGTGAGAACATGATCTAAACTATACCCTCTCAGATATTTCCCCTGCTGCAGTAGTCACCACAACTAAATTACGTGTTGGCGTATGCTGCCTCGGCTAAGTTCAGCAACATGAGTCTACACACGAAGTCACATGATCCATACCAGGCCATGTGTACACCTATAGGGTGGTTTAGGGTCTGTGCTCATTTCCATCTGTAAGTCAATTTGTTTGTTTAAGTCATGTACTACTAACTTAATCTTTTCTTGATATTGTTTCTGTTCCTTTTCTCTAAATGAAAATCCATCACACTGCCCTGTAAATGTCAGTATCCACATGTACAAATGTGAGAAACTGTATGAGCCCACAGACCTGAGAGAGCGTATGGGTGTGTGTCCTGTACTCTGCAGGTCCAGGGGCCTTGAAGGGAGCTGCAGTTCAATCCAAATGAATGGGGGCATTATGTAAGTGCTTACAACATCGAGAAATTATGTAAATGGATCCGTTGCTACACAACAATGCTCCTCCTGTCAAAACATAAACAACATTGTACAAATGGCCAAATGTTCACAATGTTGCAATATGATGAGATCTGCCCCAGGGGTGGTATACATGATTATATGTACACACATAAGGGAAGATTGGGCAAGTTTACAAAAAGCTAAATGTATGAATCATGACCCGCTCCCATGAATGCTGAACTTCAATGGAATTAACTTTTTGGCCGGCACCCACAGACTTTCACAGATCATGTTAAGAATTATGTGTTATGAAGATTTATTAAAAAAAAAAAAAAAAAAAAACTCAAGTAATTCTTAAGTGTTTGAAAAAGAGCTTGATATAGGATTATGAGGAACTGGTCTTCTTAGTTCATCTCTAATGCCGTATGTGACGTGGGGAGGTCCAGCTGTGAGCCATCATCGAACACAGTGCTGTCCCACCTCATGCACCCTTTATGCGTCACTAGCTGTTTGAACTTCTCTGGCTGTTTTTATTTGGTTATGCATCTAAATCATCAGGGGTCAAGTAAACAGCTCTGGTGGAGGTAAACAGCCTGAGGGATAGGCTTTCCTCTGGGGCCTTCAGCAGCTGAACTTCACACACACACACACATATACACAGACATGTGCGCGCCCTCGAATCTGGGTGCAGATCAAACTGCTCATGCCTATTTTGCACTTATCATCGTAGGTTCAGCTCGGTGCTTTTCTCGGCACAGAGAGATCCCGCGGTGCCGTACGGGCGCCGATGGCTGTTGCAGTCTGTGAGATGATGTTTCCAAGGATTCGCAATGAACTCTGCCTCGCATCGCACACTCACAGACACACACAACCACTTCTCACCAGCTCAGGGTAAGCAAGACAGAAAGAGGGGCAGAGAGTGAGAGAGAGGATCAAAGCCGGTGAGTGGGATGGATTCTCTGAAATGAATAGTGCTGGGGGATATTGCTTTAACCTTTGTCCAAAGCGCTGTGCTCAGGGACCTCCCTGTTTGTTTTAACAGCTCCGAGTTAGCAAGGGTCTCTCTAGCCGCAGAAGGAATCTAGGCTAACAAGACGCATTTACTACATTGAAGCGGGTGTTTCGTATCACGAGAGGTTGTTCACGTACAGACTGTCCTGTCTGCTTCTCCCACTATGGATAACATAAGATCCAAAAACTGACAAGGCGTTTTTGTGGTCAGCATGATATTTTTGGCATTCAGTCAACATCAAGGGGGTTTGATCATTCGCTGAGGCAGATGTACAGTAGTGTTTTATTTCAGGGGTAGATCAAAAGTCTCTTCACGCTGAGTCTAACCACAACTAGAATTATATTAGGATTTATTTGTTTTGGGCCTATCCGCTTCACAAGGAGGCCACGCCATCAACAACTCTTCTCCACCACTCCCTGTTTTGATCGAAATCTCACAAGAGCGTAGATGAATCTGGATGCACTTCAAACTGCTCATGTCTATTTTGCACTTATCACCTCTGGGTGCAGCTCCGTCTCGTTTAGGCGCTGAAAGGTCCCACGGTGCTGTATCGGAGCAGACCTCTGGATGATGTCGGGGAGTTGTGGCGGGACCCCTCCTCTCCTCTCATCACTGTCTGTGTCGCTGCCCTCCCCTCCCATCCCTAAAGGGCCGAGCAGAAGGATGCAGCCACACACGCATCACAGAGCATCAGGAAAAAGTGCCTGTTGTCATCTGGTGGAGCAGCAGCTACGGGACTGTGTGTGTGGTACAAGCATGTTGAGTATTTGCATGTTTTGAATGACTCATCGAGTGAGAGTTTGCAATATTTCAGCTGCCTTTGACTACTTCAGTACCTTTAGCCTTGAAGGATTGTCTGCTTGCGTGCTATACTAATCACCACAAAAACATCAAGGTCTTATTAAACATTTCCCCACATGTGTTCTGCGGGTAAATCACAAACTTTCTTCTTGAAAATAACTTTTCATGTCAGCCGACCTGCTTAGGGTAAAATAATGAGGTGGGGGCGAAGCACAAAGGAGAGTGAGGGGGGTCTGAGGATGCTAGTGAGAGTGGGTGGTTAGAATAACAATCTGTGAACGCAGCAAACGCAAACACTCTCTCCTTGTGGCTGACTAAATTGGTTTCCCCAACTCACCCTGTCCCACTTGAAATGCTATGGGACATATTGAAGCCCTTAGTTCGCTCTCCGTCTTACTAATAATCAGCCAGTTCCCTGCCCCTCTCCTCTGGGCCTCCCTCCATCACTGCTCACACACAGCTGCACTGCAGCACGCACAGAGCAAGGAGGAGAGAATAAAAGGATCGATGTAAAGATAGATATGTCTCAGGAAAGGATCTCGGGGTGAAGCGTAAGGTAGTGCTGGCTCTGAGCAGTAACTGAATGCTGCACATCTGCCGCAAACAGATGAAATACCGCCATTTGATGACAAGGCGAGCTGCCTCCATGATTTATGATCAGTAATTACGTTGAATATGCATTGATATGCAGGGACTCACTCACTTCCTCCCTCTTATCTGCTTCCCTCAGAGGATACTGCTCATGCCTGTGGTCATGGCGTTGGTGACTTTGGTTTCTGAATGCTAGACACTTCATTGACTTGCCCCGTGTAAATCTGCCTGGGTGGGAAACAATTTGTGGCAGATGACATGTCCCTTGCGTTCATTGGCGCACATTCGGCACACATACACACGCCCGCTGGATTTACATATCGACCGACTTCATTCAGCTTTTCCCCCCTTCCACATAACATCTCTATCCCATTATTACGATACACGCGCTCTAACCCAACACATAAAGAATGTGGGACTTTATGGGTTCATATGGGAAGTTCACCATCAACCTTGGTCTCAGAGGTTAGAGAGGGTGTATGGTGAGGGGTCTGGGTAATAACTCACAGAGGTCTCACACTCCTCTGAAAACAGCACAACAAGCCCCACATCAAGGGAGCTTTGAGAAGGAAATGAGCAAAGAAAGAAAAGCACACAGCAGGAGCCGGAGGAGCAAAATTTCCAAATTATTAATATTGTTTTTCAAAGTAATCCAAACACTCTCAGGGGATTAGGGAGAAGGGGGCAAGGAAAGAGAAGGAAGCAGGTAGATTATCTGTCCCCGTGCAATTTTTTGGTTCAACTGAACTGTCAACATGTGAGAGAAAGAGAGAAAAAAAGTCAGTAGTGGCCTTGGTTATATAAAGACTGAAAGCTGAATGAAACACTATCTTTATGGCAGGGTTACAGCAAGAACTAGGACTGGTGCTTTGGCTGTAGCTAAAAAAACATCCACAGCTCTGAGCTTGTCGTTTTCATTCAGACTCTTGTTTTCTTTCAGCTAAAAGCAAGCTCCCCTGCCCAGAGAGCTGGCTAGCACTGGACACACAGTCACACAATGTGTTCCTCGCTCTCCCACTGCCAAGCTCCACTCTGATCGGGCTTCGAAAACAGCCAGAACCAGACACATGCCGCCACAGTACTGTACTAATGGTCATAACATTAGCAGACAACGGGGGAAGAGACGAGACGAGACGCGAGCGCAATGCAAATAATGTAACGAGGAAGGAGAGGCTGATGTGGTAGTAAATAGCAGTCTGGAGTTGTTTCAACAATAACAGCCCTCTGAAATCAGAGGGATATTAACAAACCCCCTAGATTTTCCTCAGTGAGGGGATGTTTTTCTCCCGAGTCCATTGGGAAACACTGTTGTAGTGATGGGATAAGTTGTCACATTAAGCCAGTTGTGTACAACGTGGAGGTCCATATTGCTTCAATTAAAAACTCCAACGCGTCTGGTTTTGATTAGGGGTCCTGGCAAAACCAAGGTGATTCCTTTCTTAATGAAAACCACCAGAGAGGCTGAGCAGTGCTAAAAACTGGTTAACAAAGAATAATAGCTGAGTGGGGAAGGTATCTCGCTCTCATCCTCCTTCCCCTGCCGTTTCCTTCCTTCTGGCCTATATAGTCCGCATGCCAGATGGACAGACCTAACCTTGGAGGGTTGCACAGGGTGATGGGGTAGGGGGTAAAGGGTTTATGAAATCAATCCCTCTCCCCTAACACTTCTTTATCCTTTTTATTCCTGCATTTTTTTTCTCACTCCCTGCTTGCTTGTTCACCTCGCTCTCCTTTCCCATCCCTTCGCTCTGTGAGGATTTCTGTGAATCCGGCGTGTCTTGGCAGAAGTAGACTCATGTTTCCCCTCTGAGGGGCTGAAGGTTTACTCCGAAGTGGAGACTTTCTTTGGCGCTGATTAAACCATCGCTCCCCTCTCCTTGGCCAGTCACCGGTCACCTCATCCCTCATCTTGAGACCAACAAGCGCGCTACTTCTTATCTTGCGACCTTGTCACTCTGTAAGTTCGAATTCCTGATACATTGTAACCACAGATGCTGACGTGCTCACGGTGAGTCGGACAGAGCTGCAGTGTCTGTAATGGGGAGAGAGGAGCAGGGTGACTGACAGACAGTGACAGTATAATGTATGCCTCTGGACTGTCATCGACGTCACAGATTGCTCCAGTCGCCGCAAGTGTGCCTCCCATTCTGTGACTTGGCCTGTGTGTAGTTGATGGAAATGCAATGGTCACCAAGAGTGCATGGATGAATAAAGCAAGAGGCGCCAAATGCAGAGAGACAATTTGGATGGGAAAGACACACAGCACTTAGTCTTCTCATGACGCTGGGCGTTTCTGAGAATGTGGTTTGATCTAATGAGCGATTCAACTGGTGACGCAGCGATTACTTCCTTTCATCTTTTCATCTCTTTTATTCTCTTATCTTTGATTGTCCTTCATCTCTGTGATCAGGTCCTCCATGGGGCGACATATCTGTGTCTCATCCCCTGCGCCTCAAAGGAGAGGAAGCCCCGAGGAGACAGGCCAGCGAAATATAACGATGACAAATACACAGACAGGCTCCATCTGATAAAGGGTGTTTCCTGAAGATGTGTGTTATGTTTTGTGTAAAAGACGGAAGTGAAAACATCTATCTTACAAAGAACTTTGAGCAAGTTTTAATAGCTGCCAATGTCACGATGATTTCAAGATGTTCATGAAATATCAAAATGCTTAATTTTTCCAAATTTAGAGCCAAAACAGTGATTTTAATTTGCTACCATAAAAAATAAATAATACACACTGTATAACAGTGCTGATGCCATATTTGTCCACATCACATTGTCGCACATTAAATAACTTGTGTATTTAAATCTATTACACCCATGGTAGGGCTATCTTGTTTTCTAGTCGTAGCCCCACTGTAGTAAAATTAATTGATTGTTATTCTAAAATTTTGATCAAATGTAAAAAGTCATACTTCACAGTGCTGAACCAATCCCATGTCCAAACTGTAAGTCATCTCACTCATATCATCAATGCATCCTTACATGATATCTTACAAAAACAGTCACATAATTGAACATTTGGGTTTGTTTTAAATTGAACTACTTGGTTAGCTTAAAGCACCAAAACCACTTAGTTAAGATCAGAAAAGTGATCATGGTTTGACATGATACTGAAGTTGGCGTCAAATTGATGTCCTCACACACAAAAGTAAACTTTTTAGAATAATGTTAAAACATGATTAAGTTTTAGTTTTTCAGAAGACATGAACATATTTTCTCCTGAATGAAATTCCTGAGATATTGTATCTCTCTGTCCACCTGCTTGTGTGGCCTTTGTTGCTCTATATACTCTACACTATACTATACTTACTTATACTGTCATCTGACATTCTGCACCCAATATTTTGCAGCTTAACACTACTCATCAGTATAGGTCTTAATCACTTTGAATTCAGAGCTATTTATACATTTTAGTGCTTAACTTTTAATAGGTATAAGTGCAAGCAATGATTAAGCACAATTCTACCATCAATGGCTGTAAAGACAAACAGCTAATCAGCTGGAGGCCCAGGGGGTGGTTGAAACCAAACTAGAACTTAAAGATGAGTAAATATTAGACTTACATTCACCAGGTGCTAATTTTAGCTAAAGAGTTAGCTGTAATAACAAGCTGGTTTCTCTTTCTGCTCTCTAGTGGTCAAAAATCACATTGTGCAGTTTTAACTTAAAAGTATTACTGTAAATCTGCCCCTAAATCTCCATCTGACACACATTATCCCAAACTCTACTCCTGTTACAAAATCGAGGGAGCTGTCAGAAAAACAAACATACTTATGAAGGCTTGTAAAAAATCTTCTGAATAATTAGACGGGGGCCAATAGAGGTCGTTTTTGCATCAAGTGAAATATGCCTGCTGACATTTTGCTTCAACCCGGGTGTCATAAAGCTTTCTCCCTGGTGCCAAAACCATACAGCAGTTTCAAACCATTAGATGTTTGTCCTAAGTACATCATAAATATAATGTTCTCTCACTCTGTCAGTAAATTAAAAAAAAAATGTTTATTTCACAGAATGTGTGATAAGTGGCTTCCCTTTTGTGGTTGGACTGGGTCAATCCATCTATTTGTTACAGGGCTTGAAAACCATAATTCCAGACGACAGCGCTCACTGCTGAGACACTGCTTTCATTAAGCTTGGTTCAAATCTTACTTTAGTTAGACGTTCCCAAATATAAAAATATTTTTCAAAAATGAATGCATTGCTGCAAAATGTTAACTTCATAATCATTTAAAAATATATCCAAACTAAGACCAGTATAATTTATTTCCTTTGAATTTTAGTGGTGTTTTATTGTGTTGATTATTTTATATTAGATTCTGTTTCATTGTGATAGAGCAGATACTGAGACAATAAAGTTAAGCAGTTAAGCATCAAAACATAAGTATAAAATATGAGTGCCAAGTTATATACAGATTAAATATAACTATATAGGATATAGCTAATTGAATAAACAATATTAGCTAGATATGAATATGCTAAGATATAGACAGCATGATAGACCAACATTAACATTAAGAATTATAGATGAGAAAATAAATTCTATCTTAAAATATCTATTAACCAGAAGAAACCACTTTAGAAAAGATGTGAAGGCAGTTTTTGTGACACCAATAGGTTTTTATAAGAACACTTTAAACATTGGATCTGGTTTTAACAACCACAGCTGTCTAGTAAGGTACTGGAGCCAAAGAAAAAAAAAAAAACAAAGCTGGTTGAAGGGGGAAAGCCTGTGTGAAGAAAAGCAGTTAATGTGCCTTTTTTTTTAAGCCGTATCATCTGCTTAATGGAACAATAATTCTCAAAACTGCCCCATGATAGGAGTTAGTTTCAGAGCCAGAAGTTTTTGTGGAACACTGTGTTGACTTTGACTTACCTTTGGTTGCTGCTCCTTAGTCAGTGTCAGGTTAGCTTTTAGACTTGGCGCTGTTCTTGACACGGTTACTTTTTAAGATGGAGCTGGTTGACATCATTGCTTACAATTACAGAAAGGGGGGAAACTCATAAATTACCACAACAAAGGAAAAAACTATACTTTGAGGGAGTTTTCTGGCTAGACCGTGAATTTCCCTTGCAGGTTTTTCAATCTTGATTTTTATGTGTCTTTATATGTTTCATCATAATTCCTAACTTAGTGCTGGCTAGATAGCTAATGTTTGCTCATCCAACTTCGTGACTTCCCAGAGACGCTCCATACTTTTCCTGTATTGTAGAGCTTTTTAGAGATGCGCTTGTGTTAACAAAAATATATGCTTAAAATCACGTTCACTCCCTTGTTGCTGTTCAGTGCAATAAAATGGCATAACTGCTCTCAACCTTCCCCTGATTCCCCAGATTAGTTTATGTGTTGTTTCTGAGTCACTATAGTGGAGAGAGTTGCATCAGATCCAATGTTTGAGTAATGTCACCCATTAACCTGGAATGGTATGAATCCCGATTGCATGATCGTTACCAGGCTCACTGTCTAGGGCGTAACCGAGCATTCTTTGGGGAGGTCGTGTCCCCCTCTAAACTGAGAAAATACCAATCTGTCACTATGTTATACAATAGAAAATATATATTTAACATGTCCTCCTTTTATGGACCCTTCAAGAGAGACCCCTCTCCAAGAGAGACCCTTCCCTTTCCATTGCTATAAATATCCGCCAAAAAGACTCAGAATCAAATCTGTTCACGTTCTGATCCACTTCACGTCGTTCAGGGCTGTGATGGTGATCTTATTTGGCAAGTTGTTGGAGGTGAACAAATGTAGGAAGTAACCAAAAATGATCTAAAAAGCAGAAGAATGATTGACTGTGTTTACAGATTAATCTGCTGAATGTCTTTGTTCGAATCAATAGCATTTGCTAAATTTTGAAGAGCTCCATGATCGAGTTTTAGAAGATCTGCGTCATTTTAGGCACAAAAGTCAAATTTTTGGGTTTCATATTCCATCACACAACTTTTAAGGGAACAAGTTAGTACTCACCTCCTCACTACACCTCCTGCTGTATCCAATTCTCTTCACACATCACAAGGTCGACATGTAAGCTGAGTCACATGGATAAACAGGAAGGATTGGCTGCAGATATTCGCTAGCCACAGTTTATTGACTGAAGTTAAACTATCTCCAACTTTTATTTTGGTTGCACTTTGCCACAGTATGAAATGGTTGCAGCTTGAGAAGCTACTCCAGGTAAGAAACAACAGGTAACCTCTAACCAATCTAAAGAATGTAGGTCTATACTCACCCAGTTCACTGATGGCAGTATTCATTGCTTTCCTTTTCAGAAGGCCAAACATAAATCCTGACCTGTTTATCTGACTCCCAAGGCGGCACAAAACACAATGCTGCTGGAAGCCCAGAGGAAATGAATGATCAGGGCAAATAGTTTAGTAAAAGTATGCAAAAAGGTTTTTGAAACTTCCTTTATTTCCTGTCGGGGGACGAGTGACAGCTGTTTGCAGTGGAGGAATAAAGAATTGAGACTGCATGCAGGAGAAGGCCGCTGGGCTCCAGGGTACAGAAGAAAGGTTCCTTATGAAATATTGAAGGGGACTGGATATGGGGCCAGAGCACATCTGCCCTTCCTCCTCAGCTCCTCCACCAGCCAACAATGTGCGTGCTCTGAAGGGAAACTCACAGTTCTGCCAGCGAAGGTGAGTGGATTCCTGTGAGTGTGTCCAAGTCGGAGTCTATATACGTACAACTGCTTATCTATATATTTAAGAGCAGGTCTGAGTGTGTTTGTGCATCTGGGATTTTGTGTGGCCCAGAGTGAGTTTTTCACTTGGATTTCCCTCCAATGAAATAGCAGAAGAGGTTGGACAACCAGTTAGCAGAAAACTGGATTTTATTCCAGTACAGAAAGAATTGGAAAAAACTGCAGAGACAAGTGCACACATCGCATAAAGACAGGCTACAGCTTTCTGACATTCTGGTTTCATGACTTGCCAACAGTGCTGGCAATTGAGTGGTTGAAGGTATCTCAAACATGCTCACCAATATGTAACTGAACATTTGACAGCAAATTTTCAATGTTAACAGTGACGTATCAGATTACCATTCAGTAAAACAAGCTATTTGTCCATTTAATCACAAGTTATGATAAAGCGCAAAAAGACAATTCCTTTCTTGCTCTTATATAATAGTGATACAAATAATTAAATAGTTCAATGAATAAATAAAAAATAAAATGACATTTTAATCAAAGTATTAGCCTTGTTGCTTGTTTGTAGTTATTTTCATTGGACTTGTGATGATCTCACAGATCCAGACCAAAGCAACAGCACCAGAAAAACACTCAATCACAATATCTTGTTTTACACTCCAGTCCAGTTGGTGGCAGTAATGCTTCCCAGTAGCTGCTTTGCATTTAACACTAAAGAAAAGAAGAAGAAGAAGCCGAAGAAGAAGAAGAAGATGAAGCATGTCAGACCTGAAAACAAAGAACCTGAAAACATTTGGAAAGCTGGAAAGTTTGTCATTGTTCACCAGCTGCAGTAGTTGGCACCCAAAGCCCAAGAACCTGTCCATGGTAGGTAATGTTAGCAAGAAACCATCATCATCCAAAATGTATGTTCTCCACATTTAATTTCAAATTCATGATTAAGTTCGGGAAGATGCCATGATAATTTTTGTGTGTTTGAAACAATTTGATGAAGTAGCAATACTTTATCTTACACCATGTAAGGTTGCCACATTGTTTCAGAATTTATTTCACAGCCATAAATCTGTATGTCATAGCCTTAACTGTTAATGTTTAATTAATGTTTAATTTTATTTTCTGTTTGTTGTTCATTTCCATGATGTATGGCTAATGGAATTAGAGTGTAGGTCATCTTTATGGAAAACCACTTACCAATGAAATGTGAGTCATTTTCAACTAACACTAAGTACTTAAGGTCAAGTACTTTTTTTTTGGAGAAATTTGTTATGAAGTGCACACTTGATTTATGTTGT
>JAOWBC010000049.1:15437561-15453556 GCA_028566105.1 Hypoplectrus providencianus | reverse complement strand
AATTAAGTCCATTAGATCTTCAAACTAGTTGTACCCAACACTTTTCCACTGGACGCCCCATATCACAGCATTTGTTTTTTTCAATATTATGTTCATCAACAGAAATGATAGCTCAGACTTTGGACATAGAATCGTAAAACAAAAACAGCAACAACTTAAAAACACGTCCAGCCTTTTCTCACTAAATCAACGCTGCTTAATTGTTTGTGGGTTATGGCCTTCAGCGCTGACCTAATAAATCTGTCAGACATGTAAGGGCAGAGTAACTGTGGTAACATTATCATTGAGGTCAGCCAGCGCCATGTAACCTACACTTGACCTTTGTGGCGGCCATGAGGAGGCATGCGTGAGTGCTCCTGGGTGTGTTTGTGCCCATTGTTCCAAGCCATGTCTGTAGAGCAGGTTTTTTGTTTTTACTGTGTGGGCTCTCTCAAGTCTGCAGCTGAAGAAGAAGAGATGTGAGTTTTTTTCCTCAGACTTTATAGAGAAACTGGTTCTTATAAGGACTGAATTCATTTCCTGCGCTGATCAGTAATTTAGAGCTCACTGTGAATCATCATATTGACCTATTACAGACGCATTCCAGGCTACAGACGCTTGATGTGGCCTGTGGGCAATCAGACTGGACAACAGCTCCCAACCCTCCATTCACTATTCACCATTCACTAGTGACAGGAAACTTCTCAATGGAAACAAGATCTGCAAAACATCCTCATGTTCTGACAGTTGACTGGTTCTAACGTTAGCATTAGATAACGTTTTTGTAAAAATAGCCAAGAGATTATATGTATCACTGGATAAAAGAAGAAAACAGCAGTTACAGTTAATTTAATGTCAGTTACTGTATCATTCTCATTGGGCCAAAGTTCACCCCATGTTTTTAACAGTTCTTGATATTTTGCAAGAGTGGAAACAGTGAGAGCCATTTCAGTAAGAAAATAATATTACCAGAATCAACACAATTCACCAACTATAAATTTAGATTTACCGTATATACTATACATACTAATCTATACCATAGATTTCCATCTATAAATTTGGATGACTGCAAATTGAGATTGTGTGGCCGCTCTAGTATTTGATCCATTTTGCTTATTGAAGCCTGAAAAGTGAAGCCAATGCAAACATGCCTTAAAAGTGCATTTACCTATTGACCACTAGGGGGTGACTCCACTGGTTGCACATGAAAGCCAATAGAGATTTATTATCTACTCCATTAATATGTGATATACTTTATTATTTTATTTTATCAATTGCAAGTAATAAAAATATTTTTCAATACAGCATGATGTTTTTTTTGGAAATCATTTGGTATAAAATAGATATTAAAGTACTATTTTCTTGTCTTCTAACTTTGTTCTAACATTTTTCTGATAATTGTGTTCTTTTACTCTAGCAACATTTTAAAAGCAGGTCACCTTTAATACATTATAAGTGGACTGTGGTATTTCTACTAAGAGATCCAACAAAACATTTCCTGCCCACGTGTGTCACAAATGTCTAAAAAAAAAAACCCACACACACAGTCAGTTTGAGCATATAGCCCTTTTGCATAATGCCCTTTTGGCAGCATATGCAACCACATTTTGCAAGATAATTGCAACTTGCTTCTTGCTACATCCAGCACTTGTTAATGCCCACTACAAAGCCCTTATTTGGCCCTTCTCATATAGAATATTAAAGAAAAGATACCTTTTCTTCCTCTCCAGTCCTGATAAGATGTTTATGTGCTAATTCTATTAAGGATTTCTTGTATAAGGGAGGTGTAACAAAACAAGAACTACGTTTGGTATCAGTTCTTGCTTTGGAGAAGCATCGGTCATGACCAGATGAATCACGTATTTGACCTTTTCTTGACATAAACTGTAGCTAGAGTGCAGTTTGTTTTAAATGCCAGGTATAATTAAAATGATTTACATGAATCTGTGACACCGTAGAGCATGGATTAGTAAAATGTAATTCCAGCTTAAATAAAGGGAATGTCAGGAAAGTACAGCTCACACCTGCATGAGCAAACTGAAAGAAAGACAGAGAGACAGAGGGCTTTGTCACATGCAGACAACTGCAGATGGCAGCATACCAACGCAGCCTTTGAAATCAATGAGGCAATTCTCCAAAAGTCTCCAAGCACGCATTACCAGGAATACCATTAATGGATTTCTAATGTCCCACTGTGATATATCAAATCGTCTCATAACAGTTAAAACCGTGACTAATGCTGTTACAAGTCAATCTCTTGCTTTTACAGTTGCTGCTTGTTGAACTCCCACAAGACTTCGGGTCACTATGACCCAGACAAAATCCCCAGAGGCAGCCAAAAAAGACACAGTCTGCATGGAAATCCTTTGGCAGCCGTGTTGAAACATCAACTCTGGTGGTAGGAAATTCTGTCACATTTCATAGTAAGATGAAATTCACTCTCACGTGCGTACAAAAACCTCTCAGAGCGCCGTGTTTTTGTTATGATGATGGCGAGGATGATTATTATTGCCTCAGCTCCGACCATGCCTCAGGAATGTCTGGGCATCATGCAGGTGAGAGCAATTATGTCATCTGAGCAGTTTGAGGTTACATCCTGCGTGACGTCATGATATCTTGATCCGTTCACTGAACAAATATCCTCCAGTATTATTGGGGGAAAGGATGACTTCATCTTTAAATATTGTTGTAATACACTCAGTAAAAGAATGAGGGCATCGATGGCCTGTGAATGCCACAAAACCGCAGGTGACCGTTGGCTTTCTCTCCACTTGCAGTTGAAGTCTGCTCACAATCCTTTTTAGCAGACAGAAGTCTGACTTCTTTGGATTTACATGTTAGTTTAAAAAGTAACATTTCCAAAAATCTCCCCACTTTGTGGTTGTGTGGTCTTTAAAATTCATATGATTTGCTACAGGGATCAGCAGCTCTAATCCCTATAATAAATGACAACATCTTCTTTAATTTCCTTTTACTTTTTTTTTTTTTAAATTAAAAGCACAGTGACAGCAAAAAGTGACATCATGGTGAAATTAGTCTGTTGATCCACGTGATTTCAGGGTATTTCTTTCCCAGGCCATCTCTGAACCTAAAGTCCAAAATCTAGCAAATCAAACAGAGTTATCTGCTCAAGGGCAGCCTGTGCTAAGCAAAGTTTTTTGCTCCCTGCCTGGAAGTATAATTCACATGAAAGTGATGGTTTGCAGTGGAACTGTGTGTGCAGGAGCAGTGTGCTGGTGCAGGTGTGTGTGTCATGTGCAGATATTTTAGGTGTTTTTGTATGTGTACGTGACTATGTGAGCGTTAGACATAGGAGAGGAGAGACAAGCAGGTAGAAATGGAGAAGGAATTCATTCACGATTATCAAGAAAAATAATACAATAATTTGTCATTGTCACCATCAGTTGCTCCGTGTTATCTTGAATCTTTTAAAATCAGTTGCTTTGCTCTAATGCTTTTAACCTCCTCAAGGAGAGAAAATCCTTGATGAATTGATGTAAATTGCGGCTGATTGACAATAATGTGACAACACTGATACATTTACAAACTCAGTATTATCCAAGTTTCTAGAACATGCACCCCGAAAACAACCCGATATGTTGATTGTAATGAAGCTCATGAGGATTCACGATTTACAATATTTGCATATATGTTCTTGGGTCCCTGTAGTGGTCATTGTAATTACAATAGAAGCCAAGGCAGAAGGGAGGATACGGAGTAGAAAGAATAACACAGTCGACCAACTTGTTGCAAATCTCATATATCCAGTCCAATTCTCAATATATCTCACAAACACATCCATTTTTGTTCAAATAGTGATATTTAAAACAGTTTTGCATAAACTATCTCACACTTGCACAGGTTGTTAAAAGCAGCAACAGACACCATTTACTTCAATTCATGAAGGAATTTCTCAGTATTTGTGTTCTTTGTTCGCTGTGGAGACGTGACTGAAAAACAAAGTTTTCTTTGAGAATTAAAGGTAACATGTGGTGAAGAGTTGATAAAAAATGATTAAGGTAAAATCCATATCAAATCATTAAATATATATTTTGTCTGACAAAGTTCTGAAAATGGATCTTTGAGAAATGCATAAGATCTGAAAACATTGATAACATTGTGATGCTCATTTTTATCAATGAACTTGTGTTGAATTTATGAATGAAGGCTTTCGAAGATCTGATCAAAAATCTAAGTCCGTGCCCACTGGGAGGGACAGTTTGGCAGAGGAGTGTTTGGCAGTGGGCGGGGTTGGATGTTGGCAGAATGAGTTCATGGAGTTTATGACCGCGTCTTCTACTTTTTGCACCAATCAGGGTGCCGTAGTCAGGGTGGGGTTTGGCTTCTCCCCCTTCTGGTTGGTGCTCTGTTAATCATCAGCCTCGCAGACAGCATCTCGGTGTCTGAGCTTCCAACGCCGCAGTGTCCCCGCCACACGTCCTGTTCCACCACACGTCCAGTTCCCAGGAATAACAGCCAGGCTTCTGGTGTCGACCTCAGAGGCTTGGATTTAGATCTGTGAATGTGTGCCATGAGCTGCAGGGGCAAATCCACTTAGTGTTTTATTCCCGGGCCAAAGAAAGCTGCTGAGCAGTAAATATGGAGATGAAATCGTGCAACATTTATCAAGAATGAAGTAGTTTGACTTTACATTTTCTCTTTAATTGCTAATGATTTTCACAAGTAGTTTAATTATATATTTAAAGTTGAAAGCAATCCAGACTTATTTGGTGGAAATATAGCTATTTAATTAAGTAAGATGAGAGAATTGCTTCATATTTTATGTGTGTGAATCCGAAAACAACACCGACATGCCCTTACATACAGAGGAAAGAGGAACTGGTTGCAGCAATTGCTCCTAATAGCCCATGACTTAGATTGAAATTGTGTAATGGGGCCTCCTTTTGACTACTGTGGACAGGAAAAGCAGTTCCTGCAAAGAATAACTGTCAGTGGACATAATGTGCATGCGGGTATTGTGTTAAGACAAACATGTAAACCCATCCTTTAACCTTTTTCTTTTAGTTTTTTTTTTTTCTTTTCTTTTATAAACCTCTCCCCAACAAAAAGGGTAACTATGGTGATGTTTGTTGATTTAAATACATTATACAGTGCTCTGGTAACCACATGAACCATACCACATGGATAAACCCAGAATGTGCAAGTTTCTTTCTTGGTTTCTTGGTCCTGTTTTCACTTATTTTTCCTCAGGCGCAGACATAAGACTTGAATTTGCCCCATTTAGTTTGCATCTGACTCTGTGTGTCATTTATTCTCTCAGTCTGCAGCCTATCAGCCTACATGTTTTAAATTAACAAGTGATATGTGGAAACAGGCAGTTCACGCCTCCCTTTTCCTTTAAAAAAACAAAACAAAAAAACAACAAAAGTACAGCATGCATCTTCTAAATTTGCAGAATTTCCTCATGATACCAGGTACCGTTTATATTCTGCTAAAGGTTACGGTGTTAGAGGGGGAGAGCAATGTTCGGGCAGCACATCTCACCTAATGATACAGAGCAGAATCAATGAATCAACCTTCCACTTCTGCGAAAAGACAGGTTGCTGCAAAAGCATTGGTGTTTCATAATGCTGGGCGAGTGTCAATGATCTCCGCTTGTGTTTGACACGAGAGGCCTTATCAGCTCAGCCAACAGATCTTATCGGGGCTGGTTAATCAGTGACCGCACACAGCAAGTTGGCGCTTGTGATATCAAAAGGGTCAATGCTGAGCGTTTGTATCCACCATTACATTTCTCTTAGAGAACCCCAGAAATTAGCTGAATTCAGAGAGGGATCTGAATGGATTTGCTTTAGAGGAAGTGTTCGCTTGTTCCTGAGAAAATCATGTGAGTGTGTGTACAGTATGTGCCCCCATCTGGGCTGAGAACATACTGAGCTTCTGCTGACTACATGCCTCATGTTTCCTCTAGTGTGCAGAAGTGTTTGCATGTGCATGAATGTGTTTGTCACTGAAGGAGCAAGAAGAGGGAAGAGACGTAAAGATACAGGATGCTGGTGATAACACTAAGCAGTAGATGTTAGGGACACCCTGTGACTTCCTCTCTAACAAACATACTGTCTCTGTCCCACTGCATATCATCACACTGTGGAGCTCTAACAAGCTCTCCATTGAAATTCTTGGACATGTTTCAGTTATGATAGCATGACGGCAACAATCAAATTAATTAAAAAAGAAAAGAAAATAGGCTTGTCATTTCTACCCACTGACCATCTAATTTGTCAGCTGAGATGATGACTAGCAGAATTTTTCAGCTTTAGCAGCTAATGCTAAGTCTAAAGATTTATTAGATGGATGAAGTTTCGCTAACTGTGGATTGTTTCCTGATCATTTAAAAAGTATAAACCTATAAAGGACATCATTTCTACATACTTGGTTATATTTTGATCACTCGCTCTTGCCACTGAGTAAAAAGCGAGTTAGCCAGACATGAAAATGTTTCAGTTAAGGCTTCCAACACAAGGACAGATAATCCAATGTCCTATAGATGTCAATGCATTTTAAAGTGTTTTTTTGGGGGGGGGTTATAATTTTTAACTACCAAATCAATCAGCTGACTAAGTGCTAACACTTTTTTTTTCCAATCAAATTTTGCCACAAACCATGTCAGACAGTTAATTAAATGAAGCCAATTTAATTGTTAAGTTTGGTTCCTGTTTGTCAAATGACAGTTTTCTGTTGATGTGACCCACCTCCACTGCACTCAACCCTCACTGTGTCTTTTTTTCTCTTAAAACCAGCTGCCAAACAAGTCCTCCCAATGACCTTATAAGCAACCCCACATCACTTCACATCGTCCACATCTTTCGTTGGGCTTGTGTGTATGTTTTTTGTTTTTTATTCACTCCTTCTCACCCACAACCGTCTAGACCCCATCAGAGGATTTCTCCTGTACAAATAGCCCAAAGCCGCAATCAGCAGAACAGCATCACCAGCGGCTCTGATTCCACCCTGCTGTGGTTGAGGTTTGGTTATAAGTTTGGGCACAAAAACAACTTGGTTAGGGTTAGGGAAAGGCCATGGTTTGAGGTAAAATAACTACTTTGTTATGGTTAAGCGACCTTTTTCGTCATTGTTACAGCAACAGGGAATGACCTGGGTTGTGGTTAAAAAAGAAACCTAAAATGTGTGTAGGAAACAGGAAATGACAGCCGTGTTTAAGTCCAGCACTTTATTGACATTCTTTCTCTGTGGACTTGGTGGCTCTATAACGATCTAACTCTACGTCCTCTTTCATCCCAACTTACGAAAGTCATTATTCCTATGATCACTAGAGGGCTTTGTCCCTTGAACGTGAACAGATGTCGTTTTTGGTCAATCGTTCAAATAACTGATGTTCTGGCTTTACTGGGGGGTCTTGATGCAGACTAGTCCCATGAGAATGTCTCTACTGTGCATGCTCTGTCAAATGTTTGTCTCTCCTGACTGAAGTGATTTATTCATCTGTCTGGCCAGCATTGCAGAAAGATGATTGAGTGTGTGTAAGACACGAGGAGTGAGTTTGAGTGAGCTGGACATTATGAGAGTGTAAGGTCAGGAGCTCACAGCAGGATCTTTCGGGGTTTATGGTCTGTGGCTTGAGGTGAGTAAGATGCATACGCACATCCGCAGCGAGTCACAGGCTCCCTGTTAACATCGACACGCTGTAAAAACTGTGAAAAATTTGTCTAATTAACGGATTCAGCTTCAGGTCCTAGTCTTTTGCCGCTCAGTCTGTACCCTGCTAGCTCATATTGCTATTAGTCACAGCAGCTGGCAGGACAACTTAGTTACAGCACATCATTTAACTTTCAGAAAGCAGGATGTTTCGTAGATTCGAACACTTCCTGTTGTGGTGTTTACTGAGGACGTCTCCTCATGCATTATGTGAGTGGACGCCATTTGAGGTGAGTGCTCTGTTCTTCCCGGCACACTTACGTCTTTGACATCTCAGGAGAGCGTGAGAGAAGGTGAAAACAAAGGAGGATGGCATGCTCAGGCGAGGGAAAAGGACAGGAGACAGTGGGGAGCTGTCTTGCGGATAGCTTGCTCTGTTTACGTTACGCTTTTCAACTTTTCAACTTTTAATAGCTTTTACATTTTTCATGAGATTTGAAGAGAATATGCACGTCTTTGCACTGAAGGCTACTCTATGTCGGGTAGCCCCGTGTCAGCAAGTGTTTCCTCCTCACTTTGAAGTGTTGGACAAAAATAAGCAACACGTTTATATATGGTTGTATTATCTGACAAATCTGTGTTTTAAACATGTACTTTTATCTGAAAAAATGCACCAAAAAAAGGCCATTTTATCCAGCTGTTTTGGGTGTGAACTTTTTCTCAGATTGCTACCTTTTTTTTCTCTTGAATTTAACCTCTGCTTGGGGGCCTGTTGATGGAAATGTCTGGTCAGGCTGTTCTATTTGCTCTAGGTCTATGGGTGTAGATGAGTGGTTCAGGACCACGGACAGAGGCTCAGACAAGTGCACAGTCTGTTATTGGATGTTCTGCTGCTGGAGCCCTCCTCTTCCTCTTATCATCGTCATCAGTAATGTCATCACTGGTGATTAAAGTCAATTAAAGGAGACCTTCAGTCTGATGCATACTGATGCTCTTATGTGGTTAAACACATCCCAGGCATCCAAATATATGTGATCATATAGAATCTGACCAGAGTCCATTTTATTGCCTTCATAGTTTGTGTTTGTCATTTGAGTAATGTTCACATTTTCCCAGACAGTCAGTCAGACAGGTTAAAAGTGGAACGGACTTTGTAAGATAAGATATTTGTTCTCAACCCCGGTCAGTTCTGGCCTTCTGTTTGATAAGCACCACACAGTGTCAAGGTCTGTCCCCAAAACGTTTTATTTGCTTTCATTCAGATCCTTCTCTAGTTTGAATAATATCCTGTTTTTCATTTGATACGACAGATTGTATCCGTTTCCATAGAAAAATACCATACAAAAGCAGGCATGGACTGTTGCTCAACACGTACGACAGGATTTCCTGAAGCGACTGCTAAAATTCGTTCTCTCACATGATGAAACAGGGGATGACGTGCGCTATCTTTAGCTTCATCCCTTGCACCACTGCGGCCCTGAGTTTATAGCTTTTTGGGAAGCGAAAACACTTTCAAATAACCCCCTCAATAGTTACTCAATAGTTTCGCCCTCTGGAGGAAATTCTGCAAGAATTTTGCTGATTTCACAGTTAAAAAGTGCAGCTGCAAAGTGAAAAAGAGGATATCTTTACTTTGGAAAAAGGGTGATGTCTCATGTGTGTCCAGTAAACTGTGATGAAAGTAAAAGTGAGTAATGCTAATTTCCTTTAAATGGAAAAGAGTTTTCATATATATTTTCTCTGTAATTAAATAGATGCTCTTTAGTAAGAATTGTTCATTTATGTGCTAATGACGTCAGAAAATGTTGCCGACGTGTGTAAGGAAGGTTCCCTGATAAGTGATCTTTGAACTCTTGATACCAACTGATTGAGTAAGACAGAGAAAGGCTCCAACAGGATTTGAGCAATGTTCACTCCGTTCACTAGAATGTGGACTCAATCCATCTAATGATAAAGGGGACAGAAAACCCTCTATGTATTTAATCTCTTTTACTTTTCCTTTTGCTCTGTCTGTTTTTCTTTTCTCCTTTTCCGTCAGTCTCACATTGATCTGTTCTGTTTATCCAGCTTTCACTTATCACTGACTATAACTCTTAATAAATCCTCCCCAAGCTGCATCATCAAAGGTAATATATTTATGCATTGTAAGTGCATCGGACCATTCATTTCTATATTGAGATTTTTTTCCCATAAAGCTTAAAATAGAAAAATGAAAGGAAATGATGTCAGAGAGATGAGGAATAACACTGAGCTGTGGGCCTTGCAGTTAAATGTCAGCACCCTTAAGGCCTTTATACACTGATTTCCCCTATTTTTACATTGTTGATCCATCTTGTGGGAAAATCAGAGATATCTTGCACATGAAGTCAGAATCCTTCTCACTGTCTATTTACTGGAAAATTTGCAATACGAGATAAAGAGATAGGTGCAACAAGAGTTCCACCTGTTGATAAAGGAGCTGCAGAATTATCCAGACGGTTTAAGGTCTATTTCAGGATGACAACTGTCCAGTTTGATTGACTTTAGAATTTAGTTAAACAATTTATTGATTTAAATATTCTGGAAAACCTTAATTGACGTACAAAGTATATCTGCTCCATCCCAGCTGCTGGAGTTAATCTGCTGTTGTTCTCTGTCCCTGCTGTGTAATTCACTGTTGACTGCATTTACATTGTAGATGATGTTTGCATGTATTGTGGCTCGGTATGGTTGACTTCTCTAAAGGCTTTTGAAAGATTACATGAAATGCAGAAAATCATTCCTATTCTAAAACTTTAATGGCAGATAAAAATGACTGAGAGTGAGCCGTTTGTGTCACAAAAGCCACATTATATAAGAGAAATACAAGACATTTCCATGGCCCATATGCTAAACTCTCTGCAACTCATGCTGATGTTATGGGTAAGCTGACCCTTTAAACCACAGGCTGGCCAGTTGACAGGTATGACAGCAGAAGATGCAGTAACACAGCTCCACTGAGAGCTCCCAGGTGACTGTCAACAACGCGCTCTGCACCTGCAACAGACCCTTCAGCCCCTCATCTTCCTTATACAAAAGACTCATCTCATGCACTTCATCCATTTCACTCTCTTCATCCATCTCTTTCTCTCGTCTACCATGTCTGGGCACAGCACAGCTCTCTGTTCATCTCTGGGTAGTCAGTGCCAGAGCCACTGCTCATTACAGCCCCACATCTGCACTCAATAACAGGCCACACTCTGCATGAATAACGGCAGTGTTGCAGACATGAGCGAAATGTCAGTGGAAGGCTTTATTACTGGTGGGCAGAGAAAATGTGTGTGTATGTGTGTTTGTGTGTCTGGTAGGCCTCTCTTCAGGTCCCCGCCGCTCTAGTGCAAAGACTGGGGGTAACCTAGCTTAACCTCTGACCCTGCTCTTCCCCCTGTGTGACCCTGCCCCTTGGCCCCGCCTGAACCCCCTTTTACCCCCTGTGCCCCCTCAGCTTCTGGCAGAGATGGATGAGAAGGAGGCCGACAAGAGATCACACGCATTCTGCACCCCTCCTCAATGAAAACAAAGCGTGTGGCATTTAAGGAAGACTGGGAGACCGAGGCTTTAATCTGACAGGCTGACAGGCCACAGTGGCCTCAGACAGACCTGGAGAACAGCTGAAGAACACACACAGAGGGGAAAGAGGAAGGTGGGGGGTGAGTAACCCCTGATAGAGTCGTTCTCCTGCATTCCTCCTGTTGTCCAAGTGAGCTGTAAATATTTGTCAATGGCCCACAACATGCCTTTACCTTTCCCTACTGTTTCTGTAGGACGAGCCACATATCAGCGATGCTTGTCCAAGCATCATGACCCGCAGAGCCTCAGGTGGCAGCCCGAGTCCCTTTATTGCAGTGTTTGGTTTCCCCAAAAGCACCTCCGGCTGCTTGTTTGCCCTTCAAGTAAAGAAGTAAAACATGGCCTTTCACTTTTACAACATGAAATTGTGGGAATAATGGAGCAGAGGCGGAGGAGGATGTGGAGTGGTGACCCGCCTGTCAGGACGTCTAAACAAAGAGGGAGTGGAGGGTCAATCAGACAGACGCGACCTGATAAGCCTGGTCCAGGCCTCCGTTAGCCACTGTTTACTCTGCAGACATACCACTGACCCACAGTCACTTCCTTCCAAGTCGGTCTCGGAGATGGAGAGGGATGAAAGAAAGAAGGGATGTAAGAGGAGTAGACGTGTTGTGTAAATTGAGAATCAAGCAAAGCAGGAGAAGTCAAATCTAAATCAAATCTTAGATATTTTTTTCCCTTTTACAAGTAGTGATGATTATCAATCTACTTTGTTTTGGTCTGCCAACTTTGCATAGTGAAACAGTCACAGGTTTGTTAAGTTAAAGCTAAAGAGCTGCTTCTCTCAGGTGAGGGCAAAAAAGTTAGTTAAAGTCTGCCTGGCGTCATTGATAATTCCATCTTCCACGTGTGGGATCCGTCACATGGGGTCGTATTTTGGGGAGGACAGTCTCGACCTGGTTACTCAAAATAATCCACAGACCTTGTTGTAAGCAGTTTCATGTGGGAACTCTTTTATTTCAAGTATAGTTCCTATATGAAACTGCTCACCGCAATCTTGAGTAACTGGGTCTTAATTTCTGGAAAGTGTTGAGTTTTTCATACTTGTTTTGAACTTTCACCACCACAAACTGAAACCACATTTGTATTCAAGAGAGCGCAGCCATCTTTTCGTTCCATATCTCCCCCCCAAAAAAATAAAAAATCATTGCTTAATAACACTGAAGATAAAAGGCAAAAAAGTATTTTGGATTTAAGTGCTAAGTGTCCCTTTGATTAACAGAAAAAAAGATTATTCATATGTTTAACGTAAGAAATCTAGATGGAAAAAGGAGTCGGAGAGAGCAGTACAATAAAGGAAACAAAATGAAGTCAATTCAGCAGCAGCTGAGCGTCGGTTTCACTGGAGGGATCTGGAAAGGTGATGTAATTTAGAGAGAATGGTTGCGGTTGCCTGTACAGAGAGAGGTTTACTGGCCCCAGGCTGGCCGTCTAGAGGGCACACACATCTCTGTGCAGACACTGGGAAACACAGGGCCATAAAACCGAACGAGCTCATGTGTGGAGCACCTCATAAATTAGGCCAAATAGCTATGAAATAATACCCCAAAACATCCATATTAGAGAGAAATCTGTAAACATCTTTTATTTCACTTCGAGTAAGAACCTGGCAGCCTCTTGACTTTATCAGCTCTCTTGATAATTATTTTGGGGGAGGTGGGGGGAGATCCAAAGAAAACTATTTTTCCTTTCTTCTCCTCTCCCATGCTTTAGATCATGACTCCACCAATTGGGTCTCCTCATCCTGTTTTAATGATTACCGCCGCGCACATAAACCAGCAAACATTTATCACTAGGGGAGACGTCTCACTTAAAAGGTATTTCTTTATATATATTTTCTTCTCTCATCGTAGGGGGGAGGGGGCAGTTGAGGCTGCTCTCATCCCTGATAACATATTATCTATTGGCTTAAGACGTTGACAGGAAACTAATTCCCAGGGATGACAAAAGCCTGGAATGCGCTACAAGGAGGTTGTCTCCCACACTCCCTCAGAGAAACCCCCAGGCTCCCCCTTCCACTCCCCCATCCCCTTCCCTCTGAAGGATGTTTTTGTTGGGTAATTGATGCAAAGGTGCTATTGATAAGAAAGAATGAAACATCAAACCACCTCACAGAGAAGTCGACAGGTTGGGAGGGGCCGTGCGGTTGAATCAAACGTCTTGAGAACGCCACCAAAGGGAGGATTAATCAGTCTTTCTTCCCCGTTTCTGTTCTCACGTTTTCTGTTTTCCTTCCCTCTAACCCCTCCTCCATCAGTGTCTTTTTCATCCCTGCATGTGTGTGCACCCGCAGTTGTGTGTCAATGTGTTTGTGTGTGTGTGTGTGTGTGTGTGTGTGTGTGTGTGTGTGTGTGTGTGCACCATTGAGACCTCAAAAATTACGGCAAATGAGCATTAAGTCTGAAATGTAAATTACGTGTTGCAGATGGTGTGTTTCTCCACTGCAAATTGGATTATGTGTCAACAGCGCACATTTTGAGCACATCTTGTGTTCATCACATTTATGGTTATGTAACGGTTAACTTTAATGTGAGGTGTAGGCAAAGTCAAAGGTTTGTTTAATGTCGAAGAATTAAAACTATACCCTGTATGGTTGAGGTTTATGATTGTGGTTTGGGTTTTAAAACCTCTGGTCATGGTTAAATAAGAAAAACTAACCACAACAACAAATTGCGTCTACCTTGTGTCTGTTTCTAGTCATGCCTCTGTTACGTCACCTTTTCATGCATTCTCCTGCTCAGTTAACAACAGCTCAAGAGATGTTGGTGTATGTTAGCGAGTGAGACAAAGAAAGCGGGCCAGCCGGTTATATGCGAGATTCAAAACAGCTAAAACGGTTGAATGCGTTCCACCTGGACTTTATAAGGCCCCTGCTGGACAGACTTTGGCCTCTTTGCAGCAGACTGATGTCATAGGTCGAATTCCTGTGCAGAAGTAGGCCAGGGCCTCGTATGATAGCAGATTGCTGACTAATCATAGAGAACAAGCCGGGGAAGAGACAATGCTCAAAATCAAAGGAGCTTTGTATTGACAGCGCCTCGCCGAGTGCTTCGATGCCGTTGGGGCCTCAGCGACGGACGATCCCCGTCCTGAGGGGCTGCTGCACTTCAAGAAGCCTACCAGTGGCTTTATCATCAACTCACAGAAAGGGTGTGTTTGTGTGTTTTTGCTACTCTTGCTGCATGCATGTCTGAGCCTTATCTAGTCCCTGTATCTAAGAATCAGTTGGCCGACTAAAGTCCAAGGTAGGCGCAGAGTGTTGCCGGTACAGATTCTGTTTATTGTTCTGCTGCTGAGCAGATCTCCACTGTGGCCTCTCAGAGAGAGGAGATGCCTATCCATTGTGAGAGGGGGAGAAGAGAAAACAACAACAACAACAAAAGGAAGGGGGTAGGGGACTGTCTGCTTATTGTGTGTATGTGAGTGTGTGTATTGTGTGTGAGTGTGTGTGTTGCAGACATGTTGTGTAAGGCTGAAGTTGCCCAGAGGGGGATCTGGGCTTGCCTGCTCTTAGGGCTGGGCATGTTCCTCGAATGCCGACCCTGGAATTCCACGGTCCGGGGTCAGGACTTTTATTTGCACTCCCACCTTACACTATTCCCCAAACACACACACACACACACACACACACACACACACACACATGAATTGCTGATCCTCTGCGGGCCAGGGGAGGGAAATAGCTCCTGTAGCTGAGGTATTTACTCATATGCTAAGGCGGGTTAAGAAGAATTTGCTGCTAGCAACATCTTCTCCACCAATCATACACACTGATACAGCACTATCAGATAAAGCAGCGCAGGTTCTATCGTGCATATCATGGTGCCAAGGGTCATTTTACACAAAAGAAATGTGAAAAATGTGGATTTTTCAGAATCCATTGATAGCATTGCCTAAAGGTGTAAAAGTCTCACTGATGTCAGCTGCAAACTTCAGACCTATTCTGGCAGTTAGCTCTAAAAGCAATACAATTCACTGTGTTTGCACAGGCAGCCTGAGTTACAAGCAAGAAGACACTGCACATGTTTGCACGCATGTTGGCCCTCTGACTTATTGACAGCATCATTTGTCTTCTACCTATTCACCATTACCTGCAACAGGTCAGCAGTTTGATGTGAACAGCTGAAGTCTATGCATGTCCTTAGAATTTCAGGATGTTATTCACTCACACAAAAATACACTTATTTAATTTAAAATCATGTTCCTTACGAATCTAAAGGTTTCATTTATAGCAAATAGGCAAATAGACATCATAGAACTTCCTGAGTCAATAACTTGCATTAATATTTTATGAAATATTTTTGATTAAATATACAAGTAGGGCATTTTCCTAACTAACATATATTTATTTACATACATATATTTACATTACACAAAGACAGGGAATTACTGCTACTTAATTACTGAGGAGATGTTGGACATTTCTTTTTCTGACTCAATGGGAAATTACTGTGAAAACACATTTCAACATGAATTTAGGAGGAAAAATTGAATACATGTTAAGCTATGAATGATAGATGACCAAATCCTCTGTAAAAATCTTCACAATATAAATAGGAACTAATGTAAAAAGTTTGTGTGTGTAAGTCTCAATGAAAAAAAGAACTGATTTTGAGGAAACGATCTTTCAAGATATGTATTGTGAAATGCCAGAAACTATAAGGGAATAGGGTGAAAAATTTAACAAATAGATATCAGCGTTCCTTATTTTAGATTTTCTGTTGTTGTTCTTTTTTGTTTTTATGCATGTAAATGTGTAAATGTCAGTATTTTATTTATTATTATTATTATTATTATTATTATTATTATTA
>JAOWBC010000049.1:15385419-15410257 GCA_028566105.1 Hypoplectrus providencianus | reverse complement strand
TAAACCCTGGGTTGATGAACAGTATAACATTGTTCCCTGTTTCTTATCCCGTTTTTACCTTTCAGGAAGCACGACACCTCTTCTAATTGAGGAATGTTGTCCGGACTGTACCCACAATGCCTTTCCAGCAGACGGAGGGCCTCGAGGAATTCACTGCAGGCGTGCGTGATATACAAGCCCCTCAGAGTTGAGTACACTTCCCTCCTAATTTGGGATATAGTTCCATCATAATTCAGATTTAATTTGAAAGCAACATGGAAAACTGTGGTACAGGTGTTGCAGTAATGAATGAGTTTAAAAAAAAAACATAAATATATTAACATTACATTTGGGATGGATTTAAAGCCTGCTCTGTGCTTCTATATTTGGTATTCTGTTTAATATAAATGGTAAATGAGAACTGGTTGCATTTTTTTTAACTGTATGTCTTTCCTTTTATCAGTGCTTCCATGTTCTTCTTATAATGATATAAAGTAAGTAAATTGATAAGGAATCAATAAGAGAATCAGACCAGTCACCCAGATCAATTATGGCAATAAATCCTATCAGTTCCCACCCCTGCTGCTCTTTTTATATGTAGCTAATCTGAATTTCTATTTATGTATTATTTTTATATTGTGTCTAAATCACTTTACTTTGACCTCTTGGTGAAAAATGTTTTTTTTTTTTTTTCAAACCGGGTATTTGATGTCCTGGAGGTGATATTTTCAGAGGTTACTTTTCTTTTTGGCTTAAATTGTCCAAATAAAATTAACAATACAAGTGAAAATCCACTGACTTGTAAATAATTGCTTTTCCTGTCAAACTCCCTGATAAATTTTGTGCTCCGACAAGCTCAAGCTGGCACATTTCTGCTCTGATAGCGCCCTCCATCTGTAACTAATTCACCAAAAATACCCATGAAAGACAAATCATTTTAACCGTCTGAGGGACAAGGGGAAGCTGCTGATAGAGTGAGACCGAAACAGCAGGAAGGTCAAACTCATGTGGAGCTGGAAGATTTGTATTCAGTGTATATTTTGATCATATATTAACTGCATTTTGAATATGCATGCCCTTACCATGTGCCAATCTCCTCCTCTGTGTATTCCACCCTGGGGATCTTCTGCCCGCTGAAGAAAAAAAAAAAATTACACATATATTAAGAATAATGTAATATTATTTTTTGTTTGTTTGTTATTGATGTCTGTGTAGCATATAGTCAAACGACGGTATCTCACTGTCTGTATCTGAAGGCGATGTCTCCAATCATTTTCCTCCTCTCTCTGTAAGCAGGGTCTGTGTAGCCCTGTGCAAATCAAATGTATCAGCGCTGATCACATTTTCTGTGTCGTGACATAGTGGTCCAACCACATAACCAGCATAACAAGAGGGATTCTGCCGGGAAAGTCGTTACTCACAGGATGATCCTGATCCAAGTCTGGATCAAATTTTGTGACCAGATGATGACATTTGTCCAAATCTGCTATTTTCTTTGGGAACCAATGAACTAGGAGAGAAAAGGAAAAGACACATTCAGTTCTTTTACTTCTGAAAAATACTTTTTTAAATCTTGCAGCAGGAAATTTTCGTTACATTTGACTTCTTTGGTGGTTTTAACATCCTCAGCGTTCCTCTTGATGGAGCTGATGAGCGTACTGACGTCTGAGAGGTGAACCTCACAGCGCACAAAGTACTCCAGGCCCTCCAGGCTGTCCTTCAGCTTCCGACATTGTCGCGTCTCCAGATGTTGAATCTTAGATTCAAAAGTCTAGAATACAGTTAACAAACATAAAAAAGAAGAAAAAAAATACATTAATATAACGTGGATTGCATTCCCAGTAAAAGTAGAATGTATGCAGCAAAGTATATAAGACAAGCAGGCACATGTCACTGACACACATAATATTCTCTTTGAGTCTGAAATAAAATGTGCATGGATTTCCCTCTAACAGGATTTTAAGTGGATGGCAAGGAAATATGAACTGTTAAAAAAGGCTAAACACAAAAAAAGGCTTAACGCATATCTAATATTAAACACAGGGGAGTTAAAATTACATTTCCCAAACTGCCCATGCTTCATAGTGTAGTTAAAGCCCCCCAAAAGTTTTTTTTTTCTTTAACTTCTTAACTGTCTTTACTGACTTTAACTGTCTAAACTGGCCACATTACCAATCATGATGAAAGGCCAGTAAATGCATAAATTATTAATGCAAGTTTTTTTTATTCCTACCTGTAGAGCTATTTATTAATAACATGTATGTCTGCTTTCTCTCTTTGTCACTTGTAGTAGTCAAAGTGTAAAAAATGAAATTTTTAAAACCCAAGAGCAATGTAGTTTTTCAAAAATGTACTGTTATTAGCAATTTCATAAAAGGAACTAGACTTGAATAATTTACCTTTTTTGATAACATTTAACTTATTTACATTTCTGAGTACAGACTTGATGGCCAATCACAGAGTGAAAAAAAAAAACCATGAGCATATTAATACATGAATTTATGTGGATAGAAGTTACACCAAGCACTTCGTCCCTCCTTTAAGTCATGATATTTACCCATGTAATGCATTCCCTATTTAGCGTGGTTGGGCACCCTTTTTGGCAACATTTGTGCTCAAACGTTACTTTAACAAATAATATTTCAATACCTCAAAAACTTTGAGTGTCCTCGACAAGGCAGGTGTCTTGGAGCCTCTTAAAGTGAAGAAGATGTTGAGCAGCGCTCTCCCATTGTCCTCCTCAAACACGATCTGCTCGCTGGCCTCTGCAGCCTCTGCTGCTGCGGCGGCGGCTTCCCTCTCTTTGCGCGCGTCCTCGATCAAGCTTTGCCGTCTACCGAGGAATCTTGGGGACTGTTTAAAAAAAAAAAAAAAAAAAAAAAAAAAAGATAGCAAAATAGGGCGTGATGCAAATGTTTGATTTAACTGTCAAAGTACAGAGATACAACAGAGTGAAGAACCTGCAGGGTGTTTCTTACCTTTCGGACATCTTTTTGGATATGTGATGGGAGCGCCTTGCATCTCCAAATGCGCATTAGAAAAGCAACGCAGTCAAGGTAAACCTACGGCACAGCTTAGTCTGAGAAGCTGACCATGGACACTTTTAGCTGATATTAGTCGCTACATGCTTTTTTTTTTCTTTTCTTCTATGAATATTGAGCGCATCGGGCTGCGTAATGGTCACCTTGCGTATTACAACCGCTTTTGTAGGTTCTTTGGATAAACTTTAAACGTACAATTTTCTTCTATACATTGTTGATTTCTACCCAAATGCAAAAAAAAAAAAAAGCACTCAAACTTGTCGACCTTTCTTACCGTGATGGAGTCCGACCTCTCCAGCTCGGAGGCTGCTCTGCGGATGCTCTTTGTGGAGGAAGTGGAGCTGCTTGAGAGGGGCATCTTCAGGCGCAGAAGTCTTCCGTATTGTCTCTGTTTGCTTGTCAAAGTGTGTCTAAAGTGACAGTGCAGCTGTGGCGCTCTCTAGACCTGTCAGGCTGTGCTTCTGTGCGCCCAGAGCTTTTCCTTTTTTTCCAGACAGGTTCCCTCTTTTTATGGGGTCATTTGTTTGCAGTTTCTGACGTCAAACACACTAATCCTGCTGTAATCAATCAATGCGCAGGATCTATCAGACACAGCCCAACCTGGAGCCGTCTATATACAGTAAATGTGACCTTTTGAGGAGAGTACAAACTAGCATTTTCCTCAGGATTGGTACTTTTTTTTTTTTTTTTTAGCTGTCTTCAAAGTTTGTTCAAAGACATTTCCAATATTTCAAGTTATAAGATGTGATTAATATATTTAATTTTGTTATTATATTAAAATGACCTGGGCAAAGTCTTTATACTGTCCATCTAAAACACATATACTTGTTATTTCTATTTTTTTTTAATTTATGTTGACTTGATTAGCATTTAAATCAGAAAGGTAAGTTGTTACAGGCATCAGCTGGATACATTAGTCATCTTAATCAACGTTTAACCTCAGGGCTCTACATAAAGGTTAGCCCAGAGAAAAGTCAGCTGTGGAAAATTAAGTCACTTTATCAGCTCAATCCAATCTCTTCACAAATTAGATCTGATTGTGGTAAACACACACGTACACACACAAACTGTGAGGAGAAAGTAAAGAGGGAACAACGTGATGTTTTCCTGTTGGGGCCACTCTGTTCCTTACCTCGGCAACAACCACATCAAGTGAATTTGTAGCGCTTTTGGCTGAGGACTTTGGTGACTAACATGATTGTGAAGTGATGTACGGTGCCCAGAGGCGAGCAGAGGTAAAAGGATTATCCGTGGGTCCCTGGCCACATGCTGCCACAGCAGCAACCTTGCATGGGTGCAGAGAAGGCAAATGTGCCCCAGTGTGACTCTGAAAATGCTAAAGAGCACTGATGTAGCCCCGGGCACAGACAGCGGCGGTTCAGTCCTTTATTGGCGAACGACAGAGTGAGTATGAAGAAGGAAAGATAAAGCAAACAGACAATGAGATGGAAACCACCTTTCCACCTTGTTAAAGCCTGTTTTCTGCATGGAAACAGAGAAAGTTGGTATATCTTTAGAAATGAAGCTTTGGTATGTTATATATCTTGACCTTTTTATAAAAGAGGTATGACATAAAGGAACAACAGGCGGAAAAAAGTCTGACATTTATTCAGAGATAGGGATAATTATCAGTTTTATGGTTGGTTCCATTCATGTCTGTAAAGAAGTTTATCAGCTTTTTGAAGCAGTAAAATATATCACAAAAAAATATCACAAAGACCCCCATGGTTGATGAAGCTGCTAAAATAATATACAAATTGTTGAGGTTCCCCTAAGAAAGTCATATTAAAGCAGAACATAACCCATTTAAAAAAAATACATCTATGGCCAAAGAAATTGCATAAATGTGTTACAACACAGAGAATCCTTATTAAATAAGTTGAAGAAAAAAATAGAATACTCCAAAAAACAAACAATTGTATCCCAAACCACAAGAGACTCGCTGATAGCGCAGCAGAGCAGGTTTATTCAACTTCAACCAGATTGTGTGTGTCTGAGGACGGACAGCAGAGCTACAGGCTGAATCACCATCAAGATAAACTGATATTACTCCCTCGTCCCCTACAAATGTCTGTTTGCTCTGCTTCTGTCAGCCCAGTTCATCTAGACCATGGCCTGTTACTGGTTAGTAGAAATCACCCAGAGAGAAAGCTTTCCCAATCTGCTCTACACTGCACTTCTTGTGGTACCCAATCCAAAGAAAGGCTCAGACCTACAGTGCATTTTATTTTATATTTAAGGATAGAGGTGTAGACTGAGGTTTTGGAACAATGTATGTTATAAAACATGCAGAATAATGTCTGAATAAGAAAGTTTTCCAGTGCGACATGAAGTGCTTGCGTTTAAATACCTGTCTTATACTCAATATTACGTCAGTAGAAAGCTGCAGATTGCATGGAAACTCTGTCACCAGTCTGTTTAATTAGGTATTTCAACTAAATTGGCCTGTGGTCATCACAACTTTATGCACATCTGATTAAGACAGTCACAGTGTCAAATTAGGCAACTAGAGAGTCATACATGTCTTAATGGATTTGGCTGAGAGATGAGAACGTATACGTGTTGGTACCTGAGCGGTGAGTGTGTTCACTGACCTCTGTGATGTCAAGAGGAAAGAGATCTTTGGGACCGACTTCATGGAACAAGATCAGCAAAATGGGCCTCCTAAACATAGCTTTATCGTATTGGCTGACTCGAGCTAAAAAAAAGTTTAAAAAGAGTGCGACCCAGTCATTGCTACATTTGTCCACAGCTAAAATCTTGAAATGATTTTTTTAATTTTTTTTTTATCTCTTGTTAAGTTATCAGAGGCATTGTTGTGTATTTGTGTTGAGAAATGTTGTGACACAACGTTACATGGTTCAAACATCTGTTTAGCAGCATTCGCAGTGACCAGCATTGCATTCCAACAATTTTCTGACAAGGCCTAAAATGATTTCTGTAACAACGGCCAAACCTGAGATCCCTGAATGTTAATGATAATAAAATGAATGTGTACCATTCTCATTGTTTTCACAGAGGGACGCTGACCAGTAACATTGCATAGATACATAAATAGCATGTCATATATTACACATTGTACCTTTAAGTTTATAATTCTGCAGGTATACCAAACAGTGATTGTCCAAGGCTGTTTTCTAAAATATATTTCAGCTTTGACATTATCTAACCAATAGTGAGATATTTAACAGATGTTGGCTGCTTCTTATCTCAGGCAGTCTATATTTTCTAACACAAAAAAAGAAAGGGGAAAAGGAAGTGGAAAATTATATTAACCATATTCAAAAGTTAAACATAATATTATAATGGATTGAGAGATAGAATTGCATTTTGTTGGCAGCCTTCCAGAAAATCTTTTGGATTGTATTATCATCTTTGTAACTACACCGGACCAAGGAAATAAATGGCCATGATCCATGCAGATGTCTTTAGGTTTTATTTTCATCTCTCTGCTTATTTTTGCAGACATTGTGAAAACTACAACAAAGTAAAGACATGAAACTTTCAAAACACATGCAACTCCCACTCAACTCCCAAGTCTCTCATTGTAATGTCTGAAATGCATAAACACAACAGAAATGTGCTGCAACAAATTAACTCCAAACATATTTATATATTTATTTATATAAATTAACTCTAATATTTGTGCATATTAACAACATTATACAAAAACTTAAAATATATAAAGTAAAATCATTGTGTGCCCCATTCAGACTGAATGTAGAATTGCTTTTCTGAAGTTGCATGCTCTTTGTCTTTAGCCATGTTAGTCTGACCCATAATGCAACTAACCTGCCTTACATTTCGATCTCACATTTCCCACAATGCCCTCAGACTGTGATCTTGTTACATTTTGCAATACAGGTGTTATACTTAGGCAATGTATTTTAACCAAACACTTAAAATCGTATTTTTTGCCGTTTTTGTCAGCTTTTAATGAATTTATGAGCTTGATTGATTTTAAGATTTCTGTCTGAACATAGACAGAAATCATAATATCATATAATAAACAACACAAACAACAACAAAAATAAAAACAAACAAAAAAACAAACAATCTCTGAGACAGTTACACTCTTCATAAATCTAATATCTGATTTTAGGGTTTAACAGATCGTGACTCACACCTGCCTCTACTCCGTCCTTAATGTGATGTACAGGGCCCTGAATGCAATGTCCATTTTAGCCATATGTAGCCAGGCTGAGTCAACGTCACCACTGAGTCAACCCCCATCACCGCTCACACGAGGCATCGAGGCTACCTTTTGTTAGGATGTTGCACTTGAAGAGGCGATATCTCTCTGCCATTCATCCCTCTGTGTTTATCCAATTCCATCTTCTTTTCTGCAAGTGTCCGACGCGTCCACAAATGACACCAGGATGATAATTATTACAATTATGTATTGATTCAGCGGCGCCATTGTGGTATTGTGAGTGTCAGCTTTTCCCTGCATAATTGTGGGACTTCAGAAGGCTAATTGCAGCTAACGCGACCAGCTGGGCTATTATTCATCATCCTCCACATTTCTTTTCTCTCTCCCGCTGCTGAACAATGCTGGTCACCTTTGTGGGGGTCATTAGACTCATCCAGTTGATGAAGAGAAAAGGAAACAGAAAATAAATGTCGTATTAATCGCAATAATGTTGGTAAACAGCCTCAAAATAAGCATATTAGCCTGTAGTGCCTGGTGCTGGATCAGTGCAGCCTCATGATCTGGTGTCTCTGTGTGTATATGTCTGCTGTGTGTGCAAAAATGAAATGTTAAAGAAAAGGGAATTTGCATTGGTGATGCTTGACCCAGCCATATGATGTCTGATAAAGTTTGAATGATTGTCTTGTGTGATTAAAATAAAATTTTATCTGTTTTATCATACATCTAGGATAGGATGAAGATGTTTTGTGTCAGAAAAACTGTACCTGGGTTGGTGAGTAATGACATACAAGTAACAAGATAATAGGTTTTCACATTTAAAAAAGTTACTGTTTTCTGTTACAGTTTAAATTATGGTCTTCTGAACACAGTTATTGGGTTTGTTCGTCTGTTTGCCAGCAAGATAACAGAAAAATGATTTGCCTGGTTTTCATTAAACTAGTTGAAACATAAAGATTTGGCACAGATCCAAACCTCAAGGCAGATACACTAATTTTACTTTTATTACTAGTGTGACATGGAGCATGGCCTTACTGGGGGTCTGGGCTTTCTCCATGTACACTTCTCTTCTTCTGTCTATGCATTAAAATTCATATGAGGTACACACAGTTCCAATCAACTGTTTTTTTTTAAGTGCAACATTGTGCACATTTAATTCAATGCGACCTGCTACTTGGCAAACACAGAGGAAGAACACTGTCAGCAATGTGACTTCTGAGTAATAAGCTCAGAAAGACAGTTTAGAATTTTTGAGACATGAAAATTAAATAATCTCTCCAGTGGAGTTTGAGAACAGAGAGAACTGAAGCAGTTAAAAGGTTATAGTGACCCCACTCCTAACTAACACCATTATTGTTGATTTTTCTTTTATTTTCCTATCCATCTGTTACTGCACAGGGTGTTAACAGGCAAAAAAAGATGCAGCATTTATACGTTTATTTACTAAATCGTCCTTTTTAAAAAAAAATTTATTACAAGCATGAGAAGTCCAGGCTAAAAACAATGTTTTTCAGTCGAGTCCTAAAGTGCTCAAACAGAGTATAACTTGATTGCTTTAGGCATATTTATTTTTGACAGAGCATTCGAGCATCTGTGACCGGCGATGACTGTGATTGTTTTTGCATGTGTCAAAATACAGCTGCTGAGAGGAATGACTAATCACACAGAGTGCTCCTACAGTGCCTCTGTCTACATGTGTAATTTGACAGCGCGGTGGCATAAAGTGTTCCCGGGGTGGGTGAGCAGCGTAGGGGCTGATGCTCAATGGTCCGTGTGGACTGCCGTCATCACGCCTGTGCCACGGTGGCCTGTAACTACAGCTGTGGCTCTGACACGACGGCAACACATTACAAACATTACCAGCAGGATGTTGCGACCCCATCGCGGTTCAGACTGCCAACACGACGACTCAATATGGTCTTTTCATTCATACTTTCAATCAGCCTGGCTTACAGTGGTCCTTAGTGTTGGATGTCCATATCCTGAGGTGCAAACACAATGTTCAAAACTCATTTTAAGGGATCCTGTTATGACTGAGCAGGGCAAGTTGATTAAAGATTTCTAAATCGAGGACAATGACTAAACTGATCTACTTTTAAAACAAATCATCCCAGTTGAGTGCGGCACATTTAGAAAAGGAACAAAGGACATTTAGAAAAAGGACACTTGAGACGCCAAATTGAAACAGGATGATAAACTGAACATCACTTGTTCATTACAATTGCAACTAAACGAAATCAGCTTTTTAGGCAATTCGGTTGTTGTCTCCCTATTGTGTACATCCGTGGAGTGCTTCAGGCTGCCTGTGTTACGCGTCTCTCTTGCTCTTTGTTTTTGAGCAGCCTGTGTTTTTCTAAATGTCATATCTGATATGTCTCATTGTGGTCCGGATGCATCCATATATCTACTGCGTGTGTCATGTCGGATATGCCCAGCAGGATGAAAGTTCACATCAGGAGTTATAAGTCATTCAGCAATGATTTCCATCAATCACTATAAGTGGTCTGAAAACTAACTGGTCACAAATAGCACAAACAAGTTTATTTCTGGCTTATGGGCTGCAAAGAATTACAATGGAAAAATCTGATTTTATGTCATGATCTATTCAAATATAGAACCATATGTATGTTTTCTTTGGGATCAGTGCTGACTCCTATACACAGAGACAAGTATATCTTAAGCAAAGATGGGCTGTGTTTCAATTAAAGTTATTATATTCAAAACTGTTTTAAATTACTTTTGAGTATTTTGTCATTAGTATTTTGGACAACGGACAAAGATACAACAATCTGTAATAAATTACACTTATCATACTTCAATTATATAACATGGAATCCTCTCAAATTAGACATTTTAATCCTTAGTTCTCAATTGTAGAAAAAAAACCCTGTACAATTATGAAACTAATCATAGTCTCTGGTTAAATGATTATTTCTTTGTCTTCCACTATTTGCTACTGTATCATATTCTGCTATAATGGCAGCATTTTGTGTGTATGCAGTCCTAATATTGCTTTTAAAGTTGGAGATCTTGGAAATGTAGTTATTCCACTGCACTTATATTTATCTTGAAAAGGCATCTGCTAAATGCCTGGTCTTATTATCATCTAACCGAAGCTGTGCGTCACAGATGATTTACTGTCCAGTTTCCCTTGTTGTTCAAATGGCTGAAACTGACTGACAGTAACTTTCAAGCATGCACCCCTGAATTCAAAGCTCCCCATCTCCAAGAGATCCTCAATTGTTATTACAAATGTGGAAAATTACCAGTAATCTTTATTTTACTTTGCTGCATTTGAAAAATAAGCCTCTTGCTCTCTTTCTAAGCCACAAGGACTTCTCTTACAACTCAGCACTTCTCATTTCTGTCCAAAAACATGAAGCTGCTTGTATATAAGTGGTGTAAGCATCATGTAAAAGTGTTAACCACCCATTTGCCCTGCGCCGGGGTCACAGAAGCAGCATAATGACGTTGTTACATCACCCATTCCCCCTCCGGCAGTGGCACACAGCTCTGTGGCTGAAGAGACTCCTAATTAGATTTACCTTTCCTTAATGGGCCCCTGTCATCCAGCAGCCTGGAGGGCCACAGCTACTGCAGCTCATGACCGAAATCAAGCAGCTGGAGCCACAGATGAACCACCTGTAGTGCGGCTACGACTTGTTGTGTCAGTCAAAAAGATCCATTCTGTTTATTTAAATCACATATGTGTGCAAAAATGGACTACTCCTTTAAAAAATCCTGTTTACATCATAATATAAAGCGAGCTGTGTCTTGTTTTGGCTGCTCATTAATATTTCTTTAACTTTTCTAACAAGGGTGTTTTTTGCAAGGGTGTCCTGTGGGCTGCACAGGGCACAACATACCATGTGATCAAATTGCATGATATTTCATAGTGCCATGGTAATTAGAGGCCCTAAAACAAGGTACATATGTGTGCTCTGATCTGCCAAGACAAAAGAAATATATACATAAAAGGGTTACATAGGGTATCTGTGGAGGTTGTGGTTGGGCTCTGTCGGCTGAAAGCACAGAGGCACATGAAAAAAATTATTTCACACACCAAATCATTTTCAGTTTGAAGACTGAGGTGCAGTTGAAGGCTTTGAGTCCTGTGTTAAGATTATTTCATCAAATAATTAACTCCAAGGTAAAAATTCACCATTACGCTGAAATGTTCTAGACTTGTTACGTTACCTTGTTCTGCCTCTTTGCCAGGTACAGCTTTCATTGTTAAACAGGTTGTTCCCCATCTTCCCTTTTCGCTTCCTATGAGATTTTCCTGTGTTGCCTTTTAGCAAAATGGTCTCTGGAAAGCCAACCTGGTGTCACTCCCAATTATTCAGATTTATTTCTTCCACCCCTTGATGTGTGACATGGACCCACGTAGCACACTTTAATATATGAATAAGATGCCCCAAACTTTCAATTCAAACCCATCAGTGACGACATTAGATGCTCAAGTATGGACACAAGATCTTAAGAAACTTTTTTTTTAATAAATTGTGAGAGACTTCAAAATAATAACAAAGGATATTTGTGCCCTTGACAGAATATCCTTAACTGTCGGAAACTGAATAATCCCTCATTTGTTGTCCACAACGCTCATGCTGAAATTATAGGGATAAAACCGGCACTAGTCAAATAGATTTTGTTCACACAAAAACCCTCGTGTGTGTGTGTGTAACGGCAGGTGTTGTGTTGTTTTTCGGTGACTAAAAGGTTTAGCTGTCGTTGCATGGTCAGAATGATGGAGACGGCAGAGGACAACGAACAAAAGAAATAAACAAGATGTCATGATTGAAATTGCTTATCGGTGCAGATGAAAGTAAATTGCACTCAAGTCGCGTAAAGCGTAAACAGAAAACTTGCCCTGCCATAAGTTGGATCGATGGCACCGCTGAATCTGTTACGCATGCAGGGTCGTTCTGACGCAGCCCCCTCAGTGGAGATATAGTAGTTCCGCTTGCCATTTTTCATCCCGTACCCCCGCCCCAGACCTCCTCCTGTGAATAATGACTGCAGCTGTGTCAATGTGGCCACTAGCTGTGTGTGCGCTTGTTTGTGTGTCTTATTTTGATGGCTTTTTACAGTCAGTGTGTATGTGTGTGTCTGTCTCATTATGGTCTACAGATAGGCCATTACCCATGCGTTAGGAGGAGAGGGGCTTAATGGACGACAGAGGATGCAGGGGCAGGATGGCTCGTAAATGCTGCCCTGTGCTCCCGGACATATCAATACTTCCATCTGGGAGTTTGGCCACTTCAGTCACAAAACCAATACCCCAGTGGGATGAGATTGGGCAGCGTAGACCATGGTGCTACGTGTTCAATCGACGGAAAGAGACAAGAGCTATCATGACATCCACTTTCAGGAGGATGTCATTTTTTTCTCCTTTCCTTTTTGTTTGAAGGAGAGAAAGTGAAAGAAACTAGGACACAAAAATGGACAGAAAACAATAAATTGGAACAGAAGCATTGACTTAACCACCTTGGTGTACAGACAGCTCTTATTCCAGACCACGGCTGTGTGTTCTTTTCAATTGTAGAAATATTGATCAGAGCTTTTAAATGATACACAGGTCATTCTTCAGATCTCTCAGTGCCGTACATTTCCACATTCAACCAGTCAATGCTTAGGAATTGACTAATCCATGTGTGGAAATGTGAAAACAATTATGTGCAAATGTTCAATCCGCAATTAAGTGTTTTTACCTAGTCATTTCCATTCATGGTCACGGGAGCCAAAGCCTATCAAAGCAATAGACAAAACTTTATCATCATGTCAGCTTTTGTCTACGCTGAGAAGAACATGCCATACGAAAATTGTTTAAGGTTAAATATCATATGGGCTGGGCAATGCTTAAATATACTAGTTACCTGATTGTACCGGTAAAAGTCAGCCTGCAAAAGGCTGGTTAAAACATGCAAATGGTTCAGATCAAGTCAGTTTGCTTTGTATAGCCCCATATCACAAATTTGTCTCAGAGGACTTTTAAACATTTGAACAACATATATGTCAACTACTATTATCAGAGAGTCAAAATGGTTGAGGAAAAATGTAATAGGATATCTTTAGAAAAATAGGGAGGGCAACAGGGAATGGACATCTTTTCTAGGATGGAGAAGCAAGTTGTGACATATGTGAGGAGAAGACAGAAGAACAAAACAAAGTATTAAAAAATGTTAAGGAACAGTGAAATCTAGGCCAGACAAGGCGACCTGCACACTTGTTTGAATATTGGCTGTTTATTGTACTGTAGTGTAGTTCTTAAGCTGGAAGGGGAAAATGATATAGAAGACTGAGAGAATAGAAAACAGAGTATAGCTTGACAGATGACATGCATTTGACCCATACAGTTTGGGTCAGCAAGAAGGCATATGGGCCTCTGGGCTATACCTATTATTACATCATCATGGATGGTAAAGTTTGTGACCTCTGTTGTGTTGTTTTCTACAATCAAAAGGTACTCAAGAAGAAACCTGATGCAAGATGACAGTATGGATCCATGTAAGGCTTTTTCTCATCGGCATGATATCATTGCTTACAGCCTGACAGCTCTCAGCCAGTCTGACAGAAAGTTTATCTTGACTCCTCTATATGTGCATTACAAACACTTGTACGATTGCACAGTAAAAAGTGTGTACACACAGCTGGACACAGCCCTTTGACAAGACAAATGGAGATGCAGCAGCACGCATGAGATGTGAACAGCCAGGTGTGTGTCTTTGAAGGGTACAAAAGACTTAGTGGGGGTGTAATCTGGGAGAAGGGCTGAAGCTGTAAAGTACAGCTTTGTGTGAGAGCTGCAGGTGCTGTATTGTCTTTACAATATCACAGTCTCACACAGGGTCGCAAAACTATTCAGACATTTAAAGTTCTTGTTCTTTGAATCATCAGGAGCTCTCCAGCACATTGAACCAGTGCCCATAAAATAACAAAAAACTACAGTCACCTTACATTTCCAAAAGTAGCGATTACTGTACACTTGTTTCTAGATTCCTGGCTCGTCCCAAATGCTACACAATCACATTTGATTTCTTCTGTGAGTACAGACCCTGCTGGTAAATGTCACACTGTGACAGGCACAAAGCCTGGTCACCACAATCGTTCCCCGAGGGGCCCTGGTGCTGTCACTTCCTCTCAAGTGTGTAGACTGCGCAGTGGTTGATGGCAAACAGAAATAAGACTGGATTTTAGTGGTTTTATGTCTGTAATCATATGGGCTATTTCCGCAAAAAGCACAGTTTCAAAAGGATAAAAAAAAAACTTTGTGGTGCATCAGTGACAAATACTGCATATGGACAAATGATTATAACTGATACAGTCTGATTACGTTTTCAAATACACACCATATTTGGAAATGATTTAAATAGCAGTGTGATTTTCAATTTGAGATAACATTTCTAATGATTAGAGAAAAAATATTCCTCACAAAAAAAATACTCTAAGTTGAATCTCAGGTTGTAGGTTTGATTGCTCTCCTGTGTGGAGTTTGGGTCTGGGTCCTCTTGTTTCCTCCCACAGTTTAAAAACATGCTGCTTGGGTTTAACTGACGACTCTAAGTTGCCAGTAGGAGTATTTGAGCATGTGAATGGTTGTCTGTATCTGTGTCTGCCCTGTGATAGACTGGTAACCTGTCCATGTTTACCCCAGATCTCACACAATGTCATCTGGGGAATGCAATAAGTGGAAAACACAAAAGTACACATACTCTCCACAACACATACACATCTCCTGTGTATGCTTTAATACATTCAAATGACAGGAAGACTTCCTAGCATATAGACACTAATGGAGACACCATCTCCTTTGAAGCACGGGCATATGAAGCCCTCTTGTGGTCTAAACACAATCTGTCTGATTCTCACTGTTTTGGATTGAAGCATCTGTTACATGAATAAATGCAAGTTTAAAAATTCTGAATAGTCACCCATAGCCTGAAGCAATTCAAGGTCTTTGTTTTTTGAATCCCATACAACATTGCTACAACATATTGTTGTTGTTTTTTTAAGCATTGTAAATACCTCAGAGCCTTAAAATGCTGTGGAATTGATTATCGTGATCACTGTACTTAAGTATAGATGTAGCTTTGAAATAAACATGTGGACTACGATGCAGTTAACTGCTCTTTCCAGAAAATTAGAAATAAAGCACTAACTTTACACACAATGGCACTTGGTCTGAAAGGGCATATTAGCCAACTAGAGGGCCACTTGGAGAGACAACACTGGCACCTAAGCAGCACTTGGGGTGACCTCTCTTGGTTTCGTCTGTGTGTGGTCATTTTGAAGTCTAGCGATGTAAATAAACCATCTTTACAACGTCAGGTTACCATCTTTAATAATGAGTGTAAACCATGGGTGAAAAAGTTTATTTTCAATTTGCAGTAAAATGAACAGGGGAAAATTGACCAAAAACCATGAAATTGGTATTTACATAGAAGACCCATAAGCACAAAAATTTGAAATAAATAAAAAAAAATTAATGTGTACGTTAATTGCATTGTTGAGATACGGTCGATACTGAAGCCTAATAGAATTGCTGCAAGTCTATTTGGATTCGATTTGTTTAAACACTATTTTTTTTTTTTTTACCATAAGTTTGTCTGTATATTTGAGAAGGCACAGTCTATTAAGTGATGAACTGCTATTGGTGTCTCCCGAACTGAGATTTTCGCAACGCAGCACTTGAATGCAGCACCATGCCTTCCTTCACAAGCTGACCAATGAGAGTAGAGGATGCTGGAGCACGTGTGTTGCTCGCGCGTGGGGGTTGAAGCGAAGACGCGTGAGCGAAGCGGCCAGCTAGAACTCGGCTCAGCTAAAGGTAAGAGTGACAAAACAGAGAATGAGCGGAGACGCTTCATAAACACAAGAATTTGCTAACATGTTAGGTCAATAATCCGTAACGCTACGAGCTATCTCACATATGTGTCATGCCGCTAGGTAACAGTCTTCAAGACGCTTTGCTATTATTCGGTTAGCTTTATTAACCCGCGAGCTAACGGCAGCTAGCTGATTTTAGCTTGTCAATGCGGCTAGCAGCTGCACCGTTAACGGTTTTATCTACATAATCGTAAGTCTTAGCATTTTTGTTTCGGCAACTAATTAACATACAATATCTTGTTTTTTGTTTGTTTGTTTGCTTGTTTTTGTACGATTGGGGATTAAAGGTTTATATAATGCGTCAACCTTCGCACTGGCTATTAGCTAAAGCATTGTTCATAGCACGTTGACTCGTAGTTTCTTGCTAGCTTGCTAAGTTAGCATAGTTAGCTGCTGTCAGATCGTTGGCACCGCCCATACTAGATATATATTTGTATGTGCTTGTTGATAAGCAGGCGTAAGCATGCAGATGCATTTGATATTGATTTATTGGGAGTACTCTGTGACTGTCAGAGGCTGAAAGTCAATTTACTTCCTAAATAGAGAGATGCTAACTTGGGTTGACATAGCTTAGTCCAGCTGCCATTAGCATGTCAATGCGTCATCGGCCTGCGCTTGCTCAACACCAGTGTGCTGTGCTGTTGCTGTTGATCAGTCGAAGTTGGCAGCTGGTCTGTTTGCCGTTCTGATTTCCATGCTGGGGCTTGTTTCAGTTTGTTCTGCCAATGAAATGATCGGAGACTTTAACACTGACGAATTTGTGGCTGTGTTTCAATGAAAAACATCTCATATGTAAAGGAAAAATTCAATGACAGGCGCAAATCCGCGTTTGCTGCTGAAGTGCAATGGACACTGTGCCTTTCCCTATTCACGCTGTTTCTTGCGGTTACTCAATCACCGTTAGTGACTCATGATAATTATATGTCTAATGCAAGTGATCTTTTCTTTTTTGTAGGTAGGAGCTGCCACTCGGTAATGGACGCCAATAAAGGTGAAGACAAACATATTGGAAAAAAATATTGGTTTTAATTTCAGGGTTTCGTGTATGTACATTGTGTGTGTATATATATATATATATATATATTTAAGTATGTCTATACTGTCAACATTATACCACTGTCTATACTAAACTAGTATGATCCAAGTGAAAACTTAAAATGATCATTGTAATTTCTAAAGAAAATGGTGAAATTAAAACTGACAGTCTAAACAAACGCGCAACTTAGCTCAGAGTATTTCAGTAGGGCTTTATGGATTGTGTAGAATTAATTCTGATAATAGTATCTTACTCTTGCAGAATTACTAATCAATAATTTGCAACACTGTTTTTTGGCAGGTAAAGTGGATCAAGGGATGCAAAATCCAAGTGGGCAAATGGACAGACCTGTCAGCTTCCACTTTCTGGAAAGGTCAGTATAGGTTGATTTTACTGTTTGTTTTATGTGAGATGGAAGGTAAAAACTAAAAGGTTATCATGGTCACAACACGCATAATAAAATTACTTGCCAATCAACCTAAGACAACCTAAACTTTTCCATCTCATCCAGTGCAGCAGTGGATTTTTTTTTTTTTTATCCCAATATTTTGTATGGAGGTAATTGGCAATTTAAAGCGTGGAAGGTGGAAGTTAGAGTAACTTCCTCATGATGCATTGTTGTTTTACCAACTATGGTAATGTTGCGAGGCATGCTTGTGATTGATTCAGACATTCAGTACAATGTTTTTGTGTGAACTTATTTGAATTGTTAAACCAATATTCCAAAGAAAATGTTTGTAAAATTACAATAAGAATGTTCTATCAAGGTTTGATACACAACTATGATGTCATACATACTGGGGGACAAAACCTTTCACAATTGTAAAGCAAAACGTTTCTGTTAGATTGTTAACTGGTATTAGTCTGGCAAGTAGAGAAAGGAGATTTACGGTGCTATGGATTTTTTCCGTAAAATATGCAATATTACACTTACTATATCCAAACACACAAATATAATAATCTTTTAACTTCATAAAACATTTTGAGATCTTTTGGTAGTTCCGAAAACCCTTGGTTAGGACTCACTAATTTAAAGGATTGAAGTTTCTCTTTTACTTCTAAAACATGGATATCACACACACACACACACACACACACATATATATATATCTTTAGTTTTTCAAGTTTATAACCAACAATCATTTTGATCTTCACTCATAGCATGCTTCCCAAAGTAGTCAAGAGGCGAGTGCATGCCTTGAAAAGGCTACAGGTGCAGTGTGCCAACATAGAAGCTAAATTCTACGAGGAGGTCCACGAGCTAGAGAGGAAGTATGCTGCCCTCTATCAGCCACTGTTTGATAAGGTATGCAAAATCTTTTTTTTGTTTTGTTTTTTTTACTGCAGAACACATTTGTTTACTTCACTAGGCTTTAAGACCAGACACACTTTTTTATGTGATCAATGCATGTCAATGCAATCCGAATAGGTGAGGAAAAAGAACATTGGATAAGGTTGCTTATTTCTTTAAGAGACCAAATATTTAAGAATTACTTGTGTGTGCACTAATGGGTGGTGAATTTTGTCCCTCCGGTCTGATCTGAGGTCGGTGAGGGTGCATCCTTGGTGCTAAATTGAAAACTGCTCAAATGAGTAGTCAACTGTTCTTTTGTCAGTGAAGGCTATTTCCAGAGCTAGTTACAAGAAGTCAGCCATTCTTAGTCACACTGAAGACTGACAGCTGTAATCCGGCTGCACCTGTCAGTGCTGTGTGTATGTTGTGTGTGTTTGCACGTGTGTATATACTTTTGTCAGTATGTGTCTGTCATTCTATCTCCAATGGTGTGGATTTCAGTGTGCTATCCTAAAATAATTCAGAATTATTGAAATCATACACAGATATTTCACGCTAATCATATGAAATCCCTCTCTAAAATGATTAACTTTGTCATTTTCTATGTGTGTCACAGAGACGAGATATTGTCACAGGAACAGTGGAACCCACAGATGAAGAGTGTGAGTGGCACAGTGACAGAGAGGAAGAGGAGGAGCTAGCTGTAAGAACAGATTTTGTTTTCTTTTTTTAAAAGCCCAAGTAATTTACCAAATCCTACTTGTTGTGGTTATCTACAGCAAAGAAATTGAGATTTCTCCTACAACCACACTGCATGTATCTCAAATGATACCAAGAGCCTGCTGCTATTATTCAACCTAGAAGACTTACTGTGATGACTGTTTTGTAGCTGGAATCTGTCGTGCATCTTCTTATTCCCACATAAAAAATCTTGACTTCAGTGAGACCTCTCTACAGATGAACAAACTAAATAGTGTAGATATATGTGAATATTATATCTTGATGAGTGGTCTGACTGTTGCCTGTAGGCAGAGGTAAAGGAAAAAGCTGCTATTGAGGATGCAAAGAAAGAGGAAGCCACGCCAGAGGAAGACCCAAAAGGCATTCCTGAGTTCTGGCTCACCATATTCAAGAGTGTGGATATGCTCAGTGACATGCTACAGGTACATTTAAATGGTTGACCTTTTCACTCATGACTCATACCGACTGAGCTTATTTCTGAATACTATAATGTGTCTCTGAGCTGACTGTTTATCTACCACCAGGAGCATGATGAGCCCATCCTAAAGCACCTGAAAGATATTCAAGTCAAATTTTCTGAGCCAGGACAGCCAATGGTCAGTATCATCATGGCATAATAATATATTGCATAACTCTAAATTAATAAAGTTTGTAGTTAATGCACTTGTGATTATTTTTTTTTATCTTGGTCTTTCTCGCAGAGTTTCACATTAGAGTTCCACTTTGAGCCCAATGGTTACTTCAACAATGCAGTCCTCACTAAAGTCTACAAGATGAAGTCAGAGCCTGATGCCTCAGACCCTTTCTCATTTGAGGGGCCAGAGATCATTGACTGTGAAGGGTGAGAAGAAGAGCACAAAACATGCTTGTTAATCTTTGGCTTTGACTCACAGGATGTTGAGATTCAAGAAAAAATAGATTGTGTGGTTTACAAAACATTTCTGTTCACTCCTTCTATATTGGTCTCTCTTGACTTTACATCCCACATATCAGCTTCCTCTTGGCACGTCTTTAACTTTTACCTTTTTGCCGCCTCTCACTTTTCTTTTGGTAAATTTGCTCTCTAGCTGTCAGATAGACTGGCACAAGGGAAAGGATGTGACGGTGAAAACTATTAAGAAGAAGCAGAAGCATAAAGGCCGTGGCACGGTTCGCACTGTTACCAAACAAGTCCCCAACGACTCCTTCTTCAACTTCTTTAACCCTGTCAAAGGTGAGAATACCCACAGGACTAGATGCATACACAATGTATTTGACTACTCTGGGGGTCTACAAGTAAAAAGAAGTCACTCCTGCTTCTTTTAAACAGCCATTGCACCTACACAGTAACTGTTTAAAATCAAAGTTTCCCTCTCTTTGCTGTACACACAAACTCCTTAAGCAAACACCACAAAACAAAAAGCTTATGCCCTAGCCAGTTTATCTATGCTTATCAACAGATGGTGTGGCAACATCTTTGACTGTCATGTGGTTTTATGATCAGTGAGTGCATCACACTGAATTCAACAGTAGATGGCGTTAGACTCCTAAATTGTAGATTGTGCAGTTGCTGAGCTGTGTGTAGGTGGACCAGTCATCATGCCTGTTCACTTTGTACATGGAGCTGTGCTCAGTGGACAGTCAGACTTTGACATCAACCTTGGTTTTACCATTAATATCCAGCTCAGAGATTTTAGGAGCTTTTGTGGTACTAAACGGTCAGTTAATGACCAACATAAATTACTATTGTGGCAAATTTGTGGGAGAATTGTGAAACAATATTCAGAGATACTGGGGTTGTTAGAAATCCTTGAACACAAATTTTGTGGTGTAAAAAAGTTCTTACATTTTGAAAAAGGTGCTGGAAATGGTTGGAAATGTAGGTTATACATAGTACCAAGTTTGCTTACAAATGGGCGAAACACTGAAATGTGATCTAATCTACCATAGTCTTTTCTTTCAACTTCATTAGATGTTTTAGTTGCATTCAGTTAGTGAATAATACACTGTAAGTGACATATCCTGTAAGTCAAATGTCTTAAAATGAGTCACACTCTCTCAAAAGATCTGTAAGTCAGGTGCAATACAACTTTATTTAATTACTGTGTAATCTTTCTTATGTAGTCAGCTTACCTGTCAGACAAGCCTGGACTTATTCTGACTTTGAGAAATTGACCTGATCACTCATTGGCTGAGCAGATGTTTGTTTTACTGGTTCAGCCATGTCCTCTGCTTATGACTGGCGGATATAAATAGCTGTTCTTCAAGTGTGTTCAGGTGTACAGTTCTGGGATTGGGGTGTCCATTATTGAAGAAAATGTCCCTATAATAATATCATAATAAATGTTTTTGTGGGGCATAAGAAAGTACATTCCACTACCCATATTAAGTCTAGAGCATTTAGATTGAATTCTATATGTTTTCTGATGAAATTCTGTTGCTCATACTGTACAGTGTGTATGGTAAAAGAAATAGTTTCCTACAATACAGTATTGTTGAGGGAAAGGAAGGATGGGATGATGTCACATTTAGTAAGTTTATTTCCTGGCTGTTGGGGCACAGCTGTTTGCTTAACAGCCCGTCACTTTCCTGTGGATGATGTGACCTATGCGTTGTGATGTCACTGATAATAATCATTGTTGCCTTAAATGGGCTTGTAGAAGTTTGAATCACAGCTAACCTCAAAGATGTTCCATTAAAATCTATTCTAAAACAAATGTAGCATCAGTTTATGACTGTTTGCGTAACTCATTTTAAAATGAACATGCTCTTTATAATCAAGCAACTTTTCCTCTTTTCACCACACCATTATTTGCCTCTTGTAAAACAGTGTGTTGAGTTGCTTATTTTTAAAATGATTTCTTCTCCTTTACAGCTTCACCAGATGGAGAAATGGTGAGTAAAATGTATCTTATTCTTTTTAAAATCATCACCCATTTTTATGGCATCTTCCATTTCCATAAGTCTGTGATTTATAGCTGTGTAAAAATGGTTTCTATGTGTACATGTTTTATAGGATGAAGACTCTGAGTTCACCCTAGCCACAGACTTCGAGATTGGTCATTTCTTCCGTGAGAGAATAGTTCCCAGAGCAGTGCTGTATTTCACTGGAGAGGCCCTGGAAGATGACGAGAGTGTGAGTGTTTTTCCTCTAACACACTGTTACACTTGAACACAGAAAAGCCACAAGAGTGGATGTTTCAAGGATATATATAAGTCAAACGTGTCATCACCGTTTTACTGTCTGTGTGTTTGTGTTTTTACTTCATTTTTAAATGCAGTTTGAAGAGGAGGAGCTGGAAGAAGGAGATGAGGAGGTTTGTACCACTTTCAATCATAAACAGTGAATTTTATCTAATATACCAGACAACTGGATGTCACTGTTCACAGAGGACTTGGGTCCACAACTGTACCACCATACACATCACTGCTTAACCAACCAATTATATCAGACCTGATATGTTTGTTAAACCTTGGACTCTATGAAAATTTTATAATCATCTTGTCTTTGTGTCTCAGGAGCAAGATGAGGAGGGTGACGATGATGATGATGAGGGAGACTTTGACGTCAAGGTCAGTATGCATTATTGACTTTTATTGTGATTTGATTATTTATTAGTCACATGCTTATTCTTTAAGTCACATGTTTTTCAATGTGACAAAGCACACTAGAACATTTAAGTAGGCCTTTAAATCAGTAATAATACACATTTTGTTTATTGAGCTGAAATGACTTTCAATTCCAGACATCAGAAAAAAATTATCAATAAGAAATCTTATTTTCAGATGATTAAGTGATTTGTTCTGAGAAGCAATTGTGCATAGGATGGTTGTACAATGCCTGTGTTCAGCTAAAACTAGAGTACAATATATGTAAGCTTAACTAGCAGTTTTAAATCTATGTTTCACCGGAGACCCATTAACCAGCTCAGACATGCAATATATCCTGCATGTAGCAGACTTTTTGGGGGACTTTCCTTTTCCTGCACTTACTCTCTCAGACCATTGGCTACAAATTATGTAATGACAGCCAGTGAAAGAGCCAATTTTGTGGTTTAGCTGGACTGAGATGACTATGCTCCATTATGAGCTATTCCAGTCTGATAGTGAGTAAGTGCATAGCGTGGCCTGTAAGCATTTTTATCAGGAGTGAACAAACAATGCTGCTTTGTCTGTTAATAAGTTTCTTAAGTAGCTTGTTGTGTTGAGTTTTTCTCTCATTGTACCTGCTGTCAGCTCATCAGTTATTCATTTTCCTTCAAGAAAGCTCATTCACCATATTCAGCAATGTAATTTTGTGATTGTGAAAATTAAACTTGTGCATATTGTTGTCTCTCCCTTCCCTGGATTCCCCTCCATTACAGGCATAATCAATCATTCTCACCCCATGCATTTCTAGGTAAGGGAGAATTAAGGATGGCGTCCCTCATATGTTATACAATGTCTAGTCTATTAGCTCTGGTTAGTCTGGCTGCTCTCTCTTTCACTAAATCCTAGATACATCCAGCACTCCGAGGTGTTTAAGCCCGTTAGCTCACATCTTGGGTAGATCTCTGCTATTCTCCCTGTCCTGCCTTTGCTCTTTGTATCTATTTGTTTTTCCTCCTGTAGTCCCATCCCAGGTTTCTAACATTTTACCCTTTGCTGTACCAAACCAGGTGCTTTCATTCTCTAGCGTCTGCTTTTTTATTCTTCCAGTTGCTTTTTAATGCCCAGTGGCTTCGTTAGCTCTCAGTCTTGTTTTGTGACCTGATGCCTCTTTCTTTCTGTTCCCTACAGAAAGCAGCAGAGCCCCAGCCTGCCGAATGCAAACAGCAGTAACCATGGTGTTCAGGGGAGGCGGAGACCTGTTGTCCATCAAATCAGTTCTCAGCCAATCAGCAAGTCCTCCTACTCTTGCAGGCTCCGCCATTTTATGAACTCTCATCTGAACGCAATAGAACGCAAAGCAAACTGCGTTTTTACTATGTGCATGACTTCTTTTTCTTTTGTCTTGCGCCCATCTCACCCCTTTTGATTTGGCTTCATTCAAACTCAAAGCGGGAAGTGACTTGACTCTAATTAAACTACCATGGCATCACATAGGGACAGCCTTCTTCTTTGGTAAGGTGGAGTAGGTTACTACTGCCAAGAACCTCACAACATCATCATATGGAAACAAGATAGGAATGAATCCCAACTTTAGTTTTCATGGAAATAAATCAGTTACTCAGGGTTTTTTATGCCAACAAGAGAAGTGCTAGTTTACCAGGAAACTGTTGAACAAGTCTGACTTAAACTTTCACTGGGGTTGCTGAAGTGTTTTTCTTTTGTTATGGTGTTTTTTAAGAGACATACAATGTATCATTTTGAATTTAATTTACTTTTTTAAATGTTCATTGTCATGTCATTGGACTATTTATTCTGGTGTCATGCAGCTGTATGATGTGGCGCATTATGGGAACTCTTTGGGCCCAGCCACACTTGAAGGCTCATTTTCATTGGCTCAAATCTTATTTGGGCTTAGCAGGTCAACAAACGTGAATACTGCCAAGTACCATGTTTTTTTTTTTTATTATTATTATCAAATTAATTTCAGACATTAAAGAATTGTTTTCTTTGTTAATACTGCTCAGCTCTGCCCAGGACATTCGGGCTTAACAAGCATTTAAACTGAGTGAGCTCATAATTCTAATTAGGGTCATGTGACAGGGATATGGTTGTGCCTCAAAACTGTCACATTAAGCTCT
>JAOWBC010000049.1:15358004-15374473 GCA_028566105.1 Hypoplectrus providencianus | reverse complement strand
TCTATTAAGAAAAAAAAATTTAAAAAAATTTAAATGAAAAAAATTAAAAAATTTAAAAAATAATAAAATAAAATAAAAAAAATAATTTAATTTAAAAAAATAAAAAAAATAAATAAAAATATAAAAATAAATAAATAAATAAAAAAGATTGACCTATGTTCCAAATTTCATGAGTTTTTCGAATATGATGAGGCAACGCAATTTACGATTCATTTGCTACAAAAAATATTAAAAATGGACCAAACCAATTACAATGGTAGGGTCTTCTCCAGTCTTCGACTGCGCTTGGACCCTAATTACAATCATCCCTTCCAATTGATCATGTTTTTATGGTAAATCTGGATCTAAATAGTAACAAAAGCTGTCAGCTAAATCTTGTAGAATAAGAGGTTCAGAATTTGCAACAAAAAGTATTGAAATAGAAGTATAACGTTACCTGAAATGGAAATACTCAAGTAAAGAACAAGTTTCTCAGAATTGTACTTAAGTATATCTAGTGCATCTAGTGATTTTCCAATGAAAATGGATTACAGGACTGGTCTTTGCATGTAAATAATGACTTCCTCTTCAGGCTTCTTCAGCACAGTTTCCTTTCCTGAGAAAACCACTTTGTATGATCCATTTATCTTCACAGGGAAAATTATTAGGGATTAATGATCCAGACACAACACAGTCATCCACATGTGCACACACTGTCTCACACACACCTGGCCCTCCTTGGACAAGCAAACTCATCCAGAATAAGGCGTTCCACCACACGCTGAGTCACTGCCTGGGCACGTCTGCGAGGCTCCGCCACAAACACAAACCTGTATCAGCACACATGTGCACAACACACACATGCTGCATGGCAACAAAGGGGAAAAGCCCCTCAAATAAAAAGGAGTTTAAAGAGGCGTTGGTGCACCTCTTCACTCAACAGAAGCCGGCCTGCTGTTTGACTCAGTACACACTTGCGGTTTCCTTTTTCTTTCAGATCAGAGGATAAAAGTGGCCGCAACATCCTGCTCATCCCGTTACTTAGCAGACTGCTCGACGCGCTCTTTTAAGTGATTCACCATGGTTACGCCTTTGGTGTAGTCACATGTGTGTATGGTCATGGTCGTGATGATGTGTTAAGTCATGGGGGAACAGAGCAGCTTGATTCCTGTAGGATCACACAGACATTTGAAAAAGTTCTGGGGAAGTTATGGGTGTATGTGTGTGTGAGTGCGTGTGGCACAATGGCAGTTTACTTCCGTAGGGAAACTGGAGGCGAGATGTTTCCAAAACGTCTGAGAGAGGAGACTGATAGCCAGGCAGACAGGAGGGCCTGAAGTGGGTGCTTGATACACGTTTGCCACTGCACACAGAAGCGCTGGCTGTGTTTGTGAACTAGACACGGGGGTCACGGTTGTGTTTGTGTGGGTGATGATGAGTCAGTGACATCTGCCTCCGGACCACCTCGTCCTGCTGCTGATCACAGGCTAGGGAGGCAGACACTGATCTTGTCAACACTAGATCTTTTATATTTTTTTAGTTGTTTTTTTTCTATGTATGGTCAGTTGTTGGTGATGAGACACCATGTGGGATTGGAAGATGAGACCTATGCAGTGATATCATTGGACATTTATGTTGAAGAAGCAAAATATACTACATAACAAGTAGAAGTTCTGCATTAAAAATGTTACTTATCTTGGTAAAAATACCAACATTTTAGGAGCAAAATGTAAACGAAGTGTTAAAGTAAAAGCTCTGGTTCAGTTCCTCTGACTTTATTATTAAACATGATATCATTAGGTTATTAATACCGAGGCATCATGTGTAAGCAGGAGGTGGAGCTGGACTGAATGATTTTATATATAGTTAGCTATTTTATTGGATGGGTTCCAAACCTAGGCAAGGGGCACGTCCAAAGGGTCACCAGATTCATCTGAGCGGTCATGAGATGATTGACAGGTGAGGAAATATGAGAAAACTGGATTGTTTCTTTCCCAATCTTTTATTTTTAATGGAGATGAATTAAAATGAAACTGTGAGAAGTTTAGATGGCGTTGTTAACAATGGAGGCTTAATATATTATTTATTGTGTCACATCTTCTTAGTATATTTGGCTCTAGAACGAGTAGCCACAATATTGAAGTTTTTGTGTCTAGATACTGAGTTCACTTCAGTTAAATCACATTTGTAAGGCAGCAGCAAAGTATTGAGGCTCCTAAAATGTTAACAGCATCTAAAAAAAAAGACTTTTTGTTGTCAGTTTTGGTCTCTGTAAGCACAGAGGAACTGCATAACTACCTGTTCTTCCTAGACTTTGCTCTGCAACCCACTCTGTGCTTGTAGCTGCTGACAGGATCACTCCTCTGCTCACTGAGTGGAAACTCTGCTTGTGGGCTGTTTGGGTGTATATCCGCAGCTTCACATGCACAGACAGGAATAGCAGAGTTTATGTAAAAAATAAAAAAACAAACACTGAGGTGAAACAAGTTTATTCTGAAATATTTAAAGTATCACAAGAGTGGCACCGCACCTGCAATAGGGAATGAATTGACAAGATGCCATGGAAAAAGTCTGAAAGATAAACTTGATTCAAAAATCCCTCTGAAATAAATGTTGATATTAGAGGTTTACAGGGGCAGACTGGCTGTTACGCACGTGCTCTGCGCACATCTGGCAATTAACCGTATTAGACTGAATCACTCACTGCAGAGGGGGCAAATATTTGGACTAATCTCTGCAGTAGGATGTGGATTAGTAATTAACATGTTGGTGGTGTAATTAGGTCCACGTTAGGACTTCCTCTGCTGCCCTCTCCCCCCCCCGCCCGCGCCGCAGCAGCTTCCGCCCACACACAGCCTTGAATTACTCCACTGGCAACTGTTGATGCATTCCCAAGTCATCTGACGTCAAGTGGGAAGGGCCCCGGCTGGAGTACACTATAAAAGTCCTCTGCTACCTTGGTTCATTCACAACGCCACTCTGGATTATCAAAGCCTTTAAGTAGAGAAGCTCCTTCTTCGGGCTCCTCGGACGAGACAGTTTGGGAAGCAGGGGGTCTCACTTAAACCTGCCCGACGTAAACAATGAAAATGTCAGCGGCGGAGATCAGCCAGGTCCTCAAGGAGGGAGAGCTGGAGAAGAGGAGCGACAACCTGCTCCAGTTCTGGAAGAGGAAGACGTGCGTCCTGACCACGGACAGCCTCAACATTTACGCCGACACGCAGAAGCGCTCCAAGGGCAAAGAGCTCAAGCTGCAGTCCATCAAGAAGGTGGACTGCGTGGAGCGCACCGGCAAGTTCGTCTATTTCACCATCGTAACCACAGACAATAAGGAGATCGATTTCCGGTGCTCCGGGGAGGAGAACTGCTGGAACGCGGTGATCACGATGGCCCTGATTGATTTCCAGAACAGAAAGGCCATTCAGGACTTTAAAACGCGGCAGGACAACGAGAGCGCGTCGCCCGGGCAGCAGGAGAGGCGCATGGCGAGGGCGCCCTGAGCCGCCGGAGGGACTCTTGGCTGTTAACCACTCCTAATATGGTGAGGGACATGACATTTAGCTGACAGGACACATGAATAACACTAGCTCAGCACGCTGGGAGAATCTAAAAAAACTAATGTCATGTTTTGTTTAATCTCCTTTTAGTGTCAAAGCGGACCATACTGAAATAATACACGGACCAAACGGAAGACGAGGTCATCCGGTCCAGAGATGAAGGATTGTGCGGGACTGAGCTCTCGTGAGGGAGAATGGGACATCTGATCTAAACCGACAGACGGAGAGATTTCCACGAGCTCCACACACACACAGGACTGAACCCTTGAATTGTCAAAACTATTTCAAGTTTGCTCTCCTGGGAGGAATGGCTCCTAAAACAATGATGTTAATTTATTTGTTTCCAGAAATGATATGTGTCAATACTGGCAAACACCTTGTGTTGTTTAAATTATTCACTATTTCAATGTGTGTTTGAGTGTGTATTTATTTGAATAAATCTTCATGCATTTTTGACATAACCTTACGCGCTCCTCTATTTTTAATGTTTCCTCTTGGGTTCACGGTCCCGTCAGTGTCTCATTCCAGCATTATGGAGTCAGTAACAGTATATTTGACACTTGGAGACACTTTTCACCGGCAGCAAGTAAATGCCAGACGTGCAAGAGTAAAAAGGGAGTGGAGGACAGGAAAGTCCCTTTCCTCTCTGCTGTCAGGTGGAATGTGACTCTTTATGTCTCTGGGAGGGTTTGCAGGCTTGAGTCAGAGCTGATAAGCAGATGAAGTCAGCAGCACGGGACACTTGAAAGCCTCACTGGTGCCTTTGAACACACCTTTACTGCTTCTGAGGTGGGGTGGTGTTATAGGTCAACAGTAAGGATGTGAATGCTAAAACGATAAATCTAAAGTTATTCATTTCAATGTGAAATATTGCTGGTGTTTTGGACGTGAGCTTCACTAAAGCCGACATTAGTTTTTTACATTACATTTACATTAGGCTTCTTTGAAACATGACAAACCCCTGATTAGGCGTCGCTGTTCTTTATACGCACAGGAAGTCCACTTTACCGCCCTGTTATCAGGGCATGAAGGCTGTTTCAATAATGTGACACCACGTACACACCTGTTTAATTACTGTTATAAACCCGGTGAGCTCAGCTTTAGTCATGTCTAGAAAAAACCCTACAAGGACTGCAAAAGAGAGCTAATAAAATGTAGGTTATAAAGTTGATGTGAAACTATTAGTCATTTTAAATGAGCCGTATCACTATTATTGGCCAGATGTGACTTTATGCAGGATACTAATTATAATCCTTAAACCCTGGGGCTGGCTGCGTTTATAACTGCAGAAAATCTATAAAGACACTGGAAATCCAACCATGACAGTCATGATTGATATAAGCTCCTTGGGGCTTGGATGACAAAGTTTTGTTCAACCTTGTTTCTGTATCACCTTTGAAAACAAGAGGTAAAAGATGTGAAGTGCACAAACAATACCATGAACAGTACAGATGTCATCCAGGTGTGTTTGGGGCTATATGGGACATGAGGAGTGCAGTATAGTCACATAAGATCTGAGGAATATTGTTCAAATGTGTCCTGGGGTCACCTAACTGTATAAACATGATTTAAAAAAAAGAGCCAGAAGTCTAAACTTCTACATCTAAAAAAAATGTATCTGGATCATTCGGTTGTAATAAACCACATGAACTTAAACTTCCTTCCTACATCCTTCCACCCTCCAAACAAAGAAAAGCTGAATCCCATTACTGGATCCTCGTGGCTTCCTTGCTGTAAAGATGGTGGCAAAGGGAACAAAAGCAGGGATAATTACTCTGATATTATGCCAAATTTTGTGCATCAGAAAAGAATAGGTATGGAATTATTCAGCAGATGCTCCAAATTCCATTTTTTTTTTCAATCGATGTCCAAATTTTGAGCCATGACAGGTTATTTATTTTAGTCTCGCCAAATTTAATCCAATTCAGTTAAACTTTATTTAAAGGGCACATTTAAAAACAACAGAGTCGACCCAAGTGATTTAGATAAGCAACACAGAAAGAGAAGAAAACTAACAACCAACCAAACAAAGCGCTTTCAGTTTGGGTAGTCACTTTACAAACTGGAGACTTTCTGCTCAAAGAGACAGCAGCTGCTGAGCACAACATGCAGGTGTCCTTGTAATAATGTCAAACAATGTTAATTATTGTTCAATAAAGTTTTCTGTTCAGCAAAGTAGCTCTCTCTGTATATTTGCAGAGTGGTAAAAAATCAGTGCACAATCAACATAAAAAGGTCTATTATCTGTGCAGCTAAAAACTTGCAATATCAATAATTGATGAATGTTCCCTCTTAAAAATCAGTGTTTACATAGGTCTCAAAAATCCCACATCTGACAGATTCTACATACATCCACTTACATAACCAAATAAATTATCATCATGTGTTGGCGCTAAAACAGGAAACTAATATATAAATAATAATTTACTGTCTTAAACACTGTGCGGACACTTTAAAAAAAGGATGCGTCCTCTCTACCCTGAGCCCTGCTGCAAATAAATACCTCCGGTCGTGGATCCTGTGGAGTGGAAGTGTGTTATGAGCACAAATGCTAAAAGGTCAGAGGTGACAGAAAGGCAAATCTCTGGCCTGCAGTAATGAAGTGTATAGTGGAGTCACGCTCCTCCCCGTCCCATCCCGTCCCCGCGCGCAGCTTTGAAGTAGGATCACACTACAATGAACGCATCAAAGGGTTAGACTGATCTGAGGAGTATTACCGGAGCGGACGGGCCTCCTTTCTAAAAATACTGCTCCGCAAATTGGCACCACTTTAATCTCACACACACATGGACACCTTTGGCCCCCGAGCCAAAGGCCACATGAGGGTTTTTGTCACCAGTGCGTGCTATTCTTTCCTAAACAATTTGATATGGAAAAGTGCTTCTTGTTAAAGCATTTGATCTGAGCAGTGTTTCCAGGGGCTGATAACAGACATTATAATCCATCTGTACATCTGTTTTTACACTCATCTGGACACATACAGACAGACGGGCAAGGAGGCTCACACACTGTGTCTTCCTCTCTGATCTCAGGCTGTATAAACATCCTCTGACGCAGCACTGGCACGCACTCAGGCCGTACTTGCAGCCTCGGCGTCATCGCTCCATAGGCCGTCATTATGTGGACGAGCACGGCTGCGCCACAGTGAGCACATTGTTATCGATGCAGTAAGGCGAGAGGAAGTGTATGTGGGGACATGACCTTTATAAACATCTTCAGGTTTTTAAACCGATCATGAAAAAACGTCTGATTCAGAGGCGTTTATCGTAAACACGGCTCGCAGCGCTGACATGCTGAGGCAGTGCGTATGGAGGTAAAGCGCTTCAGCCAGAAGAAACTTGTCTCACACCCACACAAACAGCATAACTCAAAGCATAAATCTGTATTGAAATGCAGAAATATTGCTCCACTTATTGAGTAATCTGCTCTAACATGAAAGAGCACTGTCCTGTGTGTGCAGACCAGAGCACTGCCAGGAAGGAAAACATGTCAAGGAATGAAAAGGAAAATGAAAATGTGAGAACTTATGATGGATGGGAGGCTTTTTGTGGAGCAAATAGTGTGCTGGGAGAAGTCACACTAAACTCAAGAAACATACAGATTTGATTGAATATGGTAAAATGTTGTTTTAAAGTTTAAATTTCACCCTGAGAATTTGATGGTTTGTTTGTATTCAGCATTTAATACATAACTTTAATACTTAATAAATTACACGTTGTGGGTTTTAAAGGGACGTTAGGATTTGTTTATGTGGGGTTGAATGAGTTACTAATGAAAAGTCAGTGTATTATCTACAGTAGATAACAGTCAGCAAGCCAATAGTTTTAAAAGTAGGCAAGAGCAAGCTAAGTAAAGTGTATTTTATGCACATAAAAAAATAAATATCAGTTCAGGTGAATGTGAAAAGATCTAAGCTAAAGCCATTAGATCCAACTCTGCTCTCTTGAAAAGCAACCACACCAGCAACTCCTGGGTAAAAGGTAAAATACTTTTTTTTTACCTTTTACAATGGAGCAAGGTCACTTTCACAGAAGTATTAAAAAAATGGCATCATTTTCTATTTGCTGCTGCTTTATTAAACCAAACCTGAGTTCATTATCTCACTCTGAGACACTGTATCCTTCATTTCAATGCTATTGTGTTCCTCTATGTCGATTTTATTGCTCTCATACCTCCAATGTTTTAGTAATTTAACCTTTAATTTAAATCTGTTTCACTATTTTGATTTCATTGATTTTAAACTTTATGATTTCTATATTTGATGTAAAGTACACTGAATGTCTCGCTGTTGAGTTGTGCTATACAAATAAACTTGCCTTTCCATGTCATCAGTAACCCCAAATATCTTCACGGTTAACATGTTAAAACATTAAAAATATACATTTAGTATACACTTGAACTGGTATTCATTTTTGTAGGTGATTAAAAACAAAAATCCTGGCAATAATGGATTGTTAACATGCTGGTTCCTCACAGCCTCGTCATCATGTGACTGAAGTTACATACTCACATGATTTTCACTCCATCGCTCAGAAGGGATTTTAAGCTTCAACTGAAAACTCTAAAAAGTGTAACTTTGAGCATAGAAAACGTTATTAGTCACAGTTAACTTGCTACATATCAAAAGGATGAAAGAAGCCCAGTCCAATCATTTTTCTCTGAATTGGAAAATGGGCCCAGGGTCTTAATTTTGTAGCTGGGAGGTATCGGCCTCTAAATATAGACAAGTTGTGATTCAGACTGTAATCATTTAATCATACTTTCACATTAAATCCTGCAGCTCATAAAAGAGCATGTCCTGACATTTCAGACAGTAATAGGCCTTCAGGTTTGAAGACATGTTAACACAACTTCTCTTCGCTGTGAAGTTACACGTTTTCTCAGGTATGCGTCACAGCTCCTCGTGCTAAATGAGGATCTGACTCTGTTTCCGGTAAATCACGGATCATCATCCCTGCATCTTTTTTTCACTGCAACCTGTTTCCTCTCTCACGCTTCCCGTCAAGAGTCCGATATGACGGCAGCAGGACACAACGCTGCTGCATCATGTAAATAAAAACCTCCAAAAACCCAAACAGCTGAAACTACCAGGATGTTATGCAAGGTTTCGGGAAATCTCAGAGATTTGTGTCAGAGGTGAATGTTAATGATGTATCTTACTTTTCTGTATCTCTGATGAGCTTAAAACATTGTAGTGGTCTAAAAAAAAAAAAGAAAGAGCAAGCTGGCAGCAGTTTACCTGCTTTTCAAACCATAGGAATGAGGATTATCTCAGAGAAGTGCGATCCACTGGCTCGTTTTACCGGAAAGGAAGTCTTAAGGTATTTCTGACGCATGGCTCAGGTGAATGCATACCTGAGCACATACCTCAGCACACAGAGACAGACACACGCCCTCGAGCCTGACTGAGAAAATACAAGGTCACCCGTTTCTACCGAAAAATTCTTCAGAGATGAAAAAATAAGAGCTTGACTAAAGCTCTCAGTGGTTGTCTGCTGTTTCCTATTTATCATTCTCCCCTCCAAGTAAAGGTCATCTGATTCCCAGATATGTTCGAGCGGATAAATTGGACAAATTTCCCCCCTCGTCTTATCCACAAAGGCGTCATTCTCCTAATCGTCTGTAGCCACGACAACACTGTTTGTTTTTAATGGGACATCCATTTCTGTGTGCTGAGTCACAGGGAAAGAACTCCCCAGATCCGCATCTTCAGCTCTCATATCTGCCCACACTCTGGCTGTGATTGTAACAAACCTGCAACTCAAATAACCCCAGCAGCCAGAGCACAGCACTGGACGTACAGACACATGGACAGGGACAGCAGCCGAGTGGTGACTTGTGGTTTTTTGTTTCTCTAACATTCCCATGATGCAACCTAATAGCTTTCTACGTCCAGACCACATCCGCTTCTCTGTAAATATAGAAAAGTCTACAACAACAAGCATCTCAACATATGTTGGAGGAAGGTGATATTTCCCCAAATATCAATGCAGTCTCTCTCTTTGAAGGCCTGATTTCTGAGAAAAATCTTACTCATGTGGCACCTCTCATATCTAAAACATGCCTGTGTGTTGGATATGCACAACCTCACAAACACATGCTGTATATATACACACAGAGTGTCGGCAGGGGCTGTAACACTGAGCGGGATCATGTTGCTTGAGACCCAGCTGTCCCAGAGAGAAGCCTCAGACAGAGAGAGGAGACGCTGTCAGGAATGTCTACACGGCAGTGAGGGGGTGGGCGGCGAGGACGAGAGAGCTCCATGTGCACGCTGAGCAAGAAGGCAGTGATTACAATCAGATAAGAGTAATCCTCAAACTTAGGTCTTGGTTGGACGCAAGTCAGACTTGAGGACAGGACACCAGCTTGGACTGGTATGAAACATGAAGCTTTGACAGTGTAAAATAAATCATCCACTGCAGTGTTCCACTGTGCATCCGAAAGACATGGCTTAACTTTCAATTTCCTACTTAGTACTTTACTTGGACACACCCAAAAGACTGAGCCCTGATTGGTATTATGAAACGTTTGGACCACATCCATCTTCAAACTAGGAATTCATTTTGATCTCAGCTATACACCTGCAAAGTTTTGTGACTGCACCTAGCATGGCTATTAAGTCTGTGTGTCCACAGACAGACATGTAGACAGCTGGCAAAGCACTCAAGACGGCTTCTGTGTTAGTTCCTGCTACATTAAAAGTCTCCAAGACCCCAATCTGCCATGATGGCACAAACACACAGAGACTCACAAGGTAAAGAACAAAACGCTCAGGCGACACGACTTTAAATGATGCTTCTAAAATGTTACTGTAGCAAAACAGATGAGAGTTGATCCTGTCTGGATGGATGGGCTGCACATGGGAGAAAAATCATAAAGTAAGTCTTCCCAAAGTTAGCCTCAAAGCATCTGTGTGGAATCCACTGGATCGTGTAACTTGTCAGTAACAGAGAGAGCGATGTGCATCGCGGAGGATGATGGGACTGGGAGCAGCGGAGCAGAGCAGCTGGGGTACAGGAGTCTGATCACGGTCTACTGTAGTCTGCTGGCTCCTGAGGGGGGGTTCAGTTACCAGCACCTGCCTGAGTGGGTGTGTGAAGGGATGACCAAGAACAGATTATAATAACATTACATTTCCCAGCCTGGAAGTCCAATGAAAGACATCATTCAGAAATTTAGATCCGCAACATTCAAGTTTCATCTCAGCCAGGACTGTCTGGAGAAAAGCTGAGCCTCTATCACTGTGAGATTCTTGATTAATGGCATTATTTTTCAAATTTCCTCCAGATTTTATATTCATTATATTCTTCAGTACAATCAGAAGTACCTAGTACTTTAAGGATTTAATGTTTTACACATGCTGTTGTCACCATTAAAGGATAGTTTGTGATTTATTGAAGTGTGAAGTAAATTAGATTTTCATTTAAGAATCAGGCTTTACATTTCGAGTTATAGGAACACCAGATTAGTGGGAATAAACAGAACAAATGAGATGAAATGAAAAAAACAGAAACTGTCAAGGCAAAGTGCTGGTTTCATCGTCATGGCCATGTGATTTTCTTCAAGGTGCCACTGAATAGCTCCGCAGACAGTGGCTGATCATCACTCACATGAGTTACAGTGAGTTACATCAGATTGTTGGTGCAGCAAATAACGAAGCAAAGTGATAAACTTTGCCTGACATGAAACCGAAGGTGAAACAAATGGCTGTAATAACCCGTAATGATGACCCCAGGTCCAGAGCCATTATCAGGGAGGGAGGAAATTAGTTCAGCCTTGATATTACACAAGAGGGATGCGAGTGAAAGAGAAAGAAAGATAAATGAGCGCATAAAGGGAGGGAGGGAAAATTCCACTGCAAAGAATATTACAAGTAATGGAAGGAGAGTTTGCTAAGAGGACAAAAAATGGGATCAGGAATTCCCCCAGCGACACACCAAAGCAAACAACATACCGAGAACGATCTAATCAAGAAGTAATGCAGCAGGGACGCTGCGCCCTCAGCAAACAGAACGATTTTCAATCTTTCAGTCTGACAGTCGGAAATGGTTTGGCATGAGAAATGAAGTCAAACAAACATTTTAAAGACAGGTTAACACCACATCTGCAATTAGTTTAAGGCATTTAGGTTCATGCTGATACATAAAGTTTTATGAGACTGTTTTTTTGTACAAGGCTGCTTATTTTGTGTAAAAAAGACAGGAAGAGATAGAAGTGCATTAGATCAATATTATCTATGGAAGAAAACCAAAAACATCAGTTTCATCGTGGCCCAAAAATTTCCCAATATACCATTATGAAATTGTATTTTAATTGTAATAATTTGTGTGAAAACAATAAAACATTACTAATAAAAAGAGCCTTCCATAATGACCCTGTAGAGTTTTGTGGGAAACTGTTGGAAAGATTATATTTTACGGGATAAGTCGTCTTGTACAGCAGGGACATGAAGGCTGTCTGTCATTCTCCCAGTGATAGCACCACGAGGAGCAGGCCCAGGAAGCTGGAAAGTCCCTTTATAAGAGCAAAGGTTCTCACACAATGCATTCCTGCAGCTCCTGTGTATTGTTCCTCTGCTTGGCTCCGGCTCCCTGATCACTTCAGCAGTGTGGTATTGACCCAACAACAAATGTCTCCATCCATCATAGCAGCGCACAACAGGAGTGTATTGTTCAAAGACACAGCAGAGGGTGTTTCATCTGATCAGGGTGTGGGCTTGTGTTTCCGAGTGCGCATACCTTCGCTGAGGTGATGTGATCTCTCTGCAGCCACCCAGGAGCTGGACGCCTGCGTGGGTGGATTTATGAATGGACAGACTGACGGATGGCCGGATGAAGGGCGGGGGGGCTTTAAGGAAGGAAATAGAAAAATGCGCAAAAAAAGTTTCTGTTATTCATTTTATGAGAAAACTTGGACTCAATACATCTTAATGTATCTGGTCAACAAGTTCACCAGGTATAATGAACAAAAAAATTCTGTGACATCGCAAAAAGCATCAAAATGGCAAAAATAGGGTCAATGGTTGACAAATATGTAGTCACACAATTCTGCAGGTTGTATAAATTGAATATAATAATGAAATAGTTAAATTTCAACCCATCATAACTATCCTTACAAAACATTTGCATTTACACATCCAGCTGATTCGATGCAACTCTAACTAACACTAAATTTTCCTTCTAGTTTACGGATGTAATTCCAATATTCACTTTATTTTTAGCTCCGTTTTTGGTCTCCACCAGCTGTTGGGAGAAATGTCTGGCTTTTCAGCTACTAAATGCTCACTGTGTCCCCTAGCTATAACTCTGTGTGTCTGTTTAGAGTTGAGCAGAAAGTGCATAGAAGATTTATCACATTTTTCTTTTTTTCGTTGCGAACAGTTAAAGAGAGACATGATGTGTGGCAACAGAAAAGTCACAGGTGTAACTGATTACCTTAATAATGGGTGAGCATGCTCTTTACCAGCAGGGCCTTCGAATTGAAACTCCTTAATGGAGCGGAGCTGTCGTTTTTGTCACAAATCACACCTGTGCTTTTCAGGAAATGACAATTCAAAATATCTGCTATGACGAAGGAGGTTACATACTTTCTGTGATCTGGATGGAATTTCAATTAAAAGCACACAAGTAACAGAAATACCCTGGCCTCACCAAACCTGCTGAATTTATGTGACACAACAGAGCTTTAAGTGGCTGCTTTATAAAGCCCCTATAGAAGGAAGTGGAAAGACCAAAGCCTGAAATAAGAGGAAATCCTGTTTGTCATGGCTCAAGGGTCTTTCCCAAGGAGCAAGGGGAACTGACAATGGACCCCTCTGTCCCCAAGCTGCCCCGGGACTGAGCACAGAAGCAACCTTTTGCCAAATAGGCTACGGTTTTATTGGAGGTCAGCATTAACAGATTAGACGAATTAGACAGCACACTTAAAATGCAGCACGAGCACACTCAGCAATGTAAACACAAGCATTTCACACAGACTGAGCTGTTATACCTATTAAAATCCAGGACTTTTTTATTCTTATTTGCAGTTGTAAATGTATGTAAATGCAACAAATGCAAGAATTTGAAAGTGTAACTTTAGTTGTAGTATATATTGTAGCTTCTTCTTTAAAACTGGTTTTAGTTTTAACTCACAAGCAAAAACATGTGTGCAAGAACTTTTTGCAAAACAGGTTTGAAAGCGCAGGGAGTCACTAAATGTGACTTCCGCTCGCATGCAATGCACCTTTCTGTGCCAGCGGCCTCACTGACCCCTTTTGTTCTCCACCCGGTTTGACGTTAAATTACTCTGAAAACTGGGCACAGACTGTGAATTAAGAGTTTCCTATTACATTTCATACTCACTTCAAAACATATTTAAGTTTATTGGAAACATTTTCCCATGAATGCGGCAAATTGCTGTAATGTTTGGTGAATTAGTTTGTATCTGAATTCTGCTCTTTGTGCTCCAGACAGGAAGTCCAAATGATGTCATCTCCTATGGATGTCATCATTAATGAACCCGCTGCACACAGACACCGAGCAGTATGTTAAAAACATACACATCTCTGGACCAATTGCTAAAAAACATGGGCGCAGATGTCTGGTTCTGTCCCCATGAGGTACGCAGATGTGTGTTCACACACCAGTTAGAGGTGGGGGTATAACCAGTGTGAGCTGTGGGAACAGGAGTTTGTGGTGTAGGTTTACACAACCCCCAAGGAAACATCAAGAATGAGTCCAGCAGGAGAGACGGAGGCAGAGATTAGGATGTCGGCTCGGAACATTAAATATGAAAACTGAGATCTTGTCTGATAAAAACTTGTTCCACATGCTGTAGAGAAATATGAAATGAGCCAAAGCATTAGCTGTGCATGTATGTGATAATAGTACAACATCACACACACACACACACACGCACACACAGAGGAGTCTTTCACAGCGGTTCGGTCCACACAGTCCCTGTTCTGCTGTAACAGAATCCCTTTTCTTCAGTCAACGCTCGTCAAGTGTGTGTGTGCGCCGAGCTGTGTGTCGGCAATCAGTGCCAGAGGACAGGGGGCAGGGGGCTCGGGCGAGGATGGAGATGTTCGGGGGGTGTAGAGGACATGGAGGGTGGGTGGATTGTTGGGTAATGAGTCACTGGAGCCTCCTTCAAAGCCTGCTCTCCAACCCCGACGCCCCCTCCAACACCCGAGCAGGGAGGTCCGCAGGAATCTGGGCTCATGGATGGAAGAGCTGAGTGGGCAGGCCGCATACAGTGAGCATACACACACACACACACTCTCACACACATAAACACACTTCTTGTCTCTCTAACTAGGGTCAGGATGTCGCCACAGAGGACGTGGCCTCTGCAACAAAGGCTTCTACGGCAGAAAATCTGAGTGTACAGAGTGTACTTGTGTCTGTAAGTGCAAGGCAATTTATTATCTTTCCACAGTGAGACTGCCTGTCTGCCGGCTCCGAAAGTCCCCGAAAGTTGTGTTTTATTCGCATCAGATACTTGGTGTTTCTGTATGTCTGTAACTTCCTCATTCAAATGTCACTTTATCCATATTGTGTTTGTTCCAAACAACAACAACCAGCTGGCAACAAACTCTCTCGTGTCAGATCTCTGTGTTAATGCCGACAATGATCCCGGTAGCAAGCATGACGTCCGTATAGGATTTCAAACACACACATGTACACACCAGCTGTGATCTCCTGTCACAGCTTTCACTCTCCCGTTTATTAGATCACCAGCAACTGTTTGACTGACGGGTGGAGACGAGAAGAGAAGAGCGAGAGGCGGTGTGAAAGAATAACTTGGATTGCAAATCAGAGGGTTAGCAGAACAATCAGCCTTCCCTGACCTCACTGACCAATGAGGAAAGGACAGAACACGAGACAATGAGACAGACAGGAAGCAGGAAGCAGAGATAAGATTCCAGGAGCTTTTTAAGTTGGGACAAAAATCATCCATATCATCCTTACTCTGATTTAACTAACAGTCTTGGTCGAGTACATACAGAAGCAGCCTAACATTGAAACAAATGACATTAAAATAAAGTTTGTAACATACCAGAAAACACCAAAACATATCTATTAGTAAATGTTCAGATAGTTTATCATACAATACACGTATACATATACACAATACACATTACTTGGTTTCGTTACTTGGAACATGATGTAGCAGGTGCTGAAGCACACCAAACCGGCGCCTCTGCAGGTGCCCGCTGGGTTTTGTCAATGACATAGAGGCTTTGAAAAAAAAAAGAGATGGATATAAAGGGCTGTGTGACAGTAAGAAAAAGTGATGAATATATTTTAAATTTAGCTTTCACTATGGAAAGTGATATTTTTTGTTTGTCTAAAATACATTTTGCTGGTGGCCTGTCCACAGCAGTACACAAAGCTGATTGATTGATTGATTGATTGATTGATTTGATTGATTACTCAGCTTCTGTGTCGATATTCCTGCCTTGATATTCCAAAGAAGGGATGGATAACTGCTATGGATAACTACCTCATACCACCCAACTTTAATAAAGTGGAACTGCTCCTTTAATGTACGTACCCAAGACACACAGACTACAGAGGCACAGGATCAAATGCAAACATCATCTTGGCACTCCAAACACAACTATATTTAGATACCTTACATCTTCATGTTGCTGCAGAATTGCATGCATGCACAGGTCAAAGGTCACTCCTCTGGTGACTCCTCAGTTCATAGAGGTTTAGGAGTTTGAATAAAAATGATGGATTGCTGTGTTTTCACAGCGATATAAACACTCTCTTTCTTTGACCAGGCAGAACATGATGCCCGATTTTATGATTAAGGTCGTTTTGAAGTGATGATGGGCTGCGTAGTGTTAAATCCCCTTGTAGTGTGTGTGTGTGTGTTTGTCTCGTTAAACTGTGGGATGGGTCATGTGCTCCGGGACAAGACTAGACAAGAAGAGCA
>JAOWBC010000049.1:15317624-15357904 GCA_028566105.1 Hypoplectrus providencianus | reverse complement strand
GTGTGTGTGTGTGTGTTTGTCTCGTTAAACTGTGGGATGGGTCATGTGCTCCGGGACAAGACTAGACAAGAAGAGCAGCTCCTCAGGAGGGCAGCGCCGCGGCCATGGTAACATATCAAGGAATGACACAGCACAACTGTTAATAACTGTGTTTGAAGGTTATGCAATTGCTGGTTGGTGGCGATCTTCTAACATTAGACCTCAGAGACAATTTATTATTCCGCTCAGTGCTTTTGGGACTTTTCTCCTCAGCTATGGATGGAAATGTTGCACACTGGGAGGTAAGAAGCAAAGAAGATCCTGTCTGAAAGCTTTGCTCTCTTTGTTTTAACAGGTCATGTCTACCTGTCTGCACAAGAAGACCACCCCGTATTATTTTCCTCGCAATTACCTCACATGCTGTGGGTGGTTGGCACGGCAACAGACAGGCAAGGAATCGCTGCAGCCTCCCCAACAAGTCAGCCTCCCCAACAAATCAGTTTTCCTTTTATAGTGAAACTTAGTGATTCAGCCTTTGATTCATCAAAGGGCAGGTTTAATGAGTCGATTTAGACAAAAGAGTTTGAGTTTTATTTTCTCCTCAGGGAAACGGTGATGTTAGGCTCAGTGAATATTAACAAAATAGATGGATTATCCTGAGGTTCAGAACACTGGAGTCAAAACAATTAAGATTCAGACAACGTAAATTATTGGATTAAATGACATAAAAGAGTATCAGGTTCAATGATAAACCTAATAGCTTTATCCTGACAGTTAACAGTTTAGACAAGAACAACAGTGAGGACTTATCAGGTGACTTCCACCAAAAAAAAAAGTATTTTTCCCTTACTAGGCTCTAAATACAGCAGTGGAGGAAGAAGTCAACATGAAAGTATCGAAAACTCACCATGATTACAAGAAAGTGACCCATGAATGATGATTGAACTCTGTAAAGGAGCAGTGTAGAATTTAATGACACCTAGTGGTGAGGTCTCAGATTGCAGCCAACTGAATACCCTTCCCTTCCTCTCCCCTCTCCCTTTCCAAGGAAGTCAGAGAACCTGCAGTGGCCTTTAGGTACATAAATGTCAAAATGTCATAATTTACGTCAAGCATCAGAAACATGTGTTCCCGACGGAGATAATTTTTTACAATGATCCAAAATCCATTACAGTAATCCCATAGGCGAATTCTGATTAAACCCAAATGGCCATGTTTCTTCTGGGTTGACCCAGGAAAAATGACATTTTGTTCACTGTGATTGTCTCCAGCCCCCAGTGTCCTGAATTCAGATAAGTGGTATAATAAATAAATTAATATTCAATTTTTGCCAATAGATTACCCTGTTTTCTAAAAGGTATAGGGTTTAGGGCTGTAGTTACGTACTTAAATACTTTCCACCAATGTCAAAGTCAGATGCAGAGTCCCTTCGACAAAAACATTCACCTACATAACAGGACATGTCAGCAGTGATTTACAAGCTAACCAAGCGGAGTTAACCTGACAGCATCTGATCTCGTGCAGCACAGATAAAGAAATAGACACATGACACACTTCGCCTCAGGGTGCGCCCGACTGCCAGACTCCCTCCCTCTGTTCTCCGTCCTCTCCTCTGCTCCCTCGGAGACAAGTCCAGGCAAGTCCTCCGTCTCTGCCTCCCTCCTGCATGTCCGGGACGGGCTTGAACTGCAGCAGAGCAACAACCCACAGAGCAAACATCCGACCTGAGTCCTGTTGCCCTTCAGCCAAAACAAGCAGGACACGCCTCGGTGCAGCTGGCCTCTCACTCACTTACCTGGGGAGAGAATACAGAGAGGGTGGGGAACCCATGGATCATACACAGAGAATAAAAGGATTATTAATGTCTAAGTATGGCTCAGAGCTAAAGCTTGAAAAAACATGACAGCTGCTCAAAGTGATTTCTTCAAAGAAACATATCCCCATTGTGGATTATTATTAGGGATCTCAACTACTTTATGCATAACAAGATCAGCTTTAGATTTAAAGATATACTTCAAGATTTTTTAATTTTTCATGTAAAAAAAAAAAGAAGCAAACTGTGTCTTTAAAGGTTCAGCAGTTACAAATTATTTCCATCAGGGGGTTGAAATGCATTTGGACTGACTTCAGAGAAAAGAAACATTTGAAAAATTGAATTAAGTCTTGTTTATGTCATAGTGCTCCACTTCCATCTGACTCAATGTTGTTTTAGTGCTCCCCTCAGTGCTCATTGATGCTGGCAGTGTGTGGGATAGTGTGTGTGAGCAGAGTACACCCCTGGCTCGTCCAGTGCCAGGAGAAGTAAACACACACCAACACACACACGGAGACAAAGACGGATCCAGGGCAGGGAAACTGTTACAAACTCTGTCACACACACTGAAAGGAACCGTCTTTGATGGAGTGCTTTCTGCCTGGAAAATAAACACACACACACTCTTCCCTGGCCTAATTTGGACTGTCTCCCCTTCCGTCAGCCCCACACATACACACAACACAATGGACCAGTGTGCACCCACTCAGACATCCAGCTCGCTCCGGAGAATAGAAACAAACCGCGGGGGGAAGAGATTGCCCCTTGATCTTTGCTCTGCTACCAATCTGCCCACTCTGCTGCTACGACACTAAACTAAACATGTGACCGTCTTGTTTGTGTAAGAGATGGTAGTAATGTGGCTTTGCTGGTTTAGATCCTGGGATTGATCTTAGCATGTGCGGTTAAGTCCTAGCAAGGATGGCAAACTGTAACAAAGTGAGGAAATGATCAGTACACGGACTTATTTAGCACATACATGCATAATCAGAGCATACATTATCATAGATGTGGCATTGCTGCAGAATTACTGATTTAAGAATGTGTTATTTTATATGACAGAAGTGGAGTTCAGTTCAGGTTGTCCCACATAAAGGCTCCAGGTAGCTCCAGTAAGCAGTTAGCCACAAACACATACCTGAGGGTGAAAATTGATCTCTGTTTAGATGAACTTGACACTCGATATGCTGGTTATTCTTCTCAGCTCACTTTAAAGGCTTTCTCTGTAAAGAGTCTCTGCAGAGCCATTGTTGGCTTTATCTCACCTCACAGCAAGAGGAAGTGAAAGGCTTTCAACTGTGACGCATGATATTTGATTTGTGATTAAACTTAATACACAATAATTAATCCTGTGGATTCCCGTCATGTCATTGCCTCCCATTTTCTCTTTTACAGAACTTTGACTCAGAATGACTAAAAATAGATATCTATACTAATTGCACTTTTACACTAGTCACTATACAGGCCTCCTAAACACCTTGACAGATTAAGAGCCTGTGGCCTCTTTTTATTGCACATTGTGTCTCCAGTCATTTTGTTTCTCCTGTACAGTAATCCATTCACGCTCACAAATTCCCCTCACCCTCTCTGAGGCTTAAATCTGTGTGTGTGGCAGAGATGTTGATCCATGTGGCGTCTACCAAGAGATTTTCACCCGCTCAGGTTCAACTCTCAGGCCTGTGAGGCGGCTGCAGTTACGGTGTCAGACGGTCATCTCAGTTCTCGTGTAGTTTACACAAAAATATTGCCACCCACAGTGTCACATTGTGTGTGAGCTAATGTCAGGATCTTTTCTGGGTGGAGGGGAGGGTTGTTAGCTATAGACCCCTTCTGGTTTCTGCTCTTAAATATAAAGTTGCAGGAATGAAAAATACTAAAGTACATCAAGAGTGCACTAGTTGCAGTAACTGAGTAAATGTTACTCCACCAGTGTGTACCTCACACCTCGATCATTTTTCAGCTTGTTGCTGTCTAGTTGTGTCAAATGAAAGTTGGAAGATCTGAGTTTACCCACATCAACGTTGCCCTCTAGTGGAGAACACTGGACCATATTTGACAGTACCTTCTTCTGCAAAGTGAAGTATTTCTTGTTTTTTTTTTTTTTTACAACAGTGGAAGTGCATTATCCTAATGAAAACAGAAGACAGTGACAGGGTTAAAATGTTTTACTGTAGTGCTACAGTACGCAACAGGTATGAATGAAAACATCGGGCAACATCATGTTCTCTGTAGTTTTGTTCCATATGACAAAAATATCTGGCATGTAGAATCCCCACAACATGGCAGTAGAGTAGAAAACAGGAAAAAGAATGAAGAGAACAAAGAAATTAAGGTGTAAATAAAAGCATTCAAAGAGTCGACTTCCTTCTTGTGCTCTCCGATTCCCTCCCACTCGGTAGATCATTACTGGCATTGAAGACCGAAATTCAAGGGTTAAAAACCAGTAAAAACCAAGATCACAGATCTGGCTTTGTATAGCACAACCATAATGGCTTACTCGCACACATGTGCTCCATCACACTGACACACACACACACACACACAGTCATACATGACCAACCCATACAACCCTGGGAGAGCGATTGTCGCCTCTGGTCTCCGTCCTCCAAGCTGAATTAGATTAGGAAAGTCAAGGTTAATCACCCAATAAATACATTCTGAAATCTCTTTTTGAAACATAGACTTCCAGACAAGTATATACAAATTGATTAAAAAGAAAAAAACAAACAACGCATACAAGTGTTTACATCTTAGAACAGTCACTTGAACATGGTGTGGACCAAGATACACACACAAACCCCTTCAATTCGCCAAAGTATTACATTTTCACTTGTATTTTCACTCGTTCCCTCCATCTTTCCTTCACACTCTGCTTATCTTTGTCACTGATTGTACACACTAGTGTCATGGTCTAGACCAAAAGCAGTGCTATGCTATTATCCCTTCAACTACAGCACTACAGGCACACAAAAACAAAGACACTCTGTTTGGCTCTCTGCCCTGCCGCATTATACTTCCTTCCTATGTGTCACTACAAACACACACAGTGCTCCCTGTAAACAAGTACTCTTTGTCCTTCCGGATTATAAATACTGTTTTGGTAAAATCATCATCATTAAAAGACGAGACAGAGTGTATTTGAGCGTACATTGATACAAAACACAGAATTGCACTGTTGGAAGATATTCCTCCCTCGTTTCTCATGTTTTTTCTTCTTTTTTTTTTTGGCTTCAGCGTTAAGGCCCAAATCTGGAGTGGAAGGGGAGTAGGAGAAGTCCAAGCGGTGATCTGCCTGCGCCCATAGGGCCTACTGTACTGTAGGTACGGACAACACACATACAGGCACACAAACAGATAAACAGTATTGCAGGGCAATATAAAAAGATACTAAGGAATGGTGAAACATCCTCTTTGTCATTTCTTTTTGCAAAATCATTCTTCATCATACATTTCATGTTATTATTTAAAATCTTTTTTTTTAGCCGTGCTCGTCTCTCATCCCTCCTTTCCTGTCCAAAGTGCGTGGGTGCCGGTGCTGTTTCAGTCTGGCTACACTAGGGGGTGCTGTTCCTCTGCAGATGACTGACAGGCGTTGGCTGTGGCTGTGTTTATTGCTTTAATGTCCGTGCTCCTCCCCCTTTCAGAGGAATCAAAGGGACAAAGTTGCCCTCCAGACACTGATCTGAGGTTGCTGCCCTCATCTGCTGATTGGAGTCTGTGCTTTTTGGAGGGATTTGATGGCAGATCAGTGGTGGAGGGAAACTCCTCCCTGAGGAGCAGCCTCAGGTGAAGACGTAGTTGAGGAGGAGCTGCGAGAGGAGCAGGACGCAGAGGATGAGACAGTGACGGCCTGTTAGCGACACGCTGTCGTCTGTCGCCCTCTGACGCGTCATTTGACGACTCAGAGCCGCCAGGTTCCTACGGGGAGAGACAAGGGGCAGGTGGACTTTTGAACAATGCTCATGTAAGAATCAAGTCACACATCACAATAAATAAACATCACACAAAAACAGAAATACCTACTTCAGGTTCAGAAATGATGTGTTATTTTTATTCAAAACTTATATTTTTGTAACAGAGTGAGTGAAACCATAATTATTATTATCAGTCATGGGTATTGGTGTGTGAATTTCCAATTTGGCTTTTGAATTATTATTTTGACATATAAACCCTGCATTTATATGGTGTCAGAATATTCATAAAAAAAAGATTTCCAGACTGGGAAAATTCACACAAACGTCATATGGTATTAGGTTGCTTCTGATAGTTGTCCAAGTAGAGTGACATGTAATAGCTAAAACAGTCTATTTATCTTCTGTTTAAAGTCACCAAACAGTGACTCATCTCTAGAACCACATGATGTTTCCCTTCACAAATATGTGTGTGCATGTAAATGTGTGTACTACTCACCTCTGGATGTCTTGCTGTGTCTTCTGTATGGATGTGATGGAGGCTTCTATCAGGGCAATGTCCTTCACCTCTTTATTGCACCGTGCACATTGGTTTGAAAATCCTGGGCACAAGACAGGTGAGCACATAAGACTTATGTAACCTGATTTTTTGATAAGTTTTGAGTTTGCGCGTCTGTGTGAGCCTCACCTTCATTGTCCGAGGACTCGTGTGTGGGTTCTGGCGTGGTGCTGCTGCTTTCAGTGTTCTGGCTGCAGCTGGACGGCTGACTGCTGGCCTTTCTTCGTTTTCCATTCATCTCAGCCTAGAAGGGGGGGCACACGAGTGTTGTTTTAGTTTTGAAAATGTCACTGCAGACAATGAAATGCTAGCTGATGCAACAAAAATGGGGATTGGAGGCATCACTGCAATGAATGATCATGCCCGTCAGTCATTTTTGAGCACATACATGTTATGTGCAGTCTGGAAGCCTGACAGGAAGCAGCGCAGCTTTTCTTTTTGATGAAATGTCAATCAATAATACTTGTATATGGCAGCAGTTTGGAAGTGTGGTGATGTGTCTAACCTTCTGCTGGCTGGCCCAGCTGTGGCTGTAGGAGAGTCCGTTGTGTTGCCTCTGGCTTTTCTCGTGTGTTTGAACCACTCCGTCCTTCTCAAACTGAACCAGGCAGCGTTCAGGGTCCCACGGTCGTGTGCTGCCAAACAGTATACAACATTAAAATAAGCTGTGGATGCAGTGTAATGTAATGGGACACATAATGCTAACTTTCAACTTCATATTTGCATTTGTTTTTTTTTCTAGAATGTTTACATGTTCAAAAAAACCTTTTCTCATAGCATCTGTCTGCATAAACCAGTATTTACCCTCTTTCTGAAGTGCTGTTTCAGCACCTGTCTCTGAGAGTACCCCTCTTTAAAAAGTCCAGTCTGCTCTGATTGCAGAGCCTGACCTCTCCTTAATCTCCACCTCAACCCTGATCATACTGCCCCAACATCATACTTAAAAAGGGTGTGTGCCAACTCCGGTGCTATTGTTGCTCATTGTGAGTGTGTTCTTACTCCATGTGCCTGTAGGTCCACTCAGTGGTGAGTGGATCCTGATGGAAAAGTCGTGCAATCCAGGGTTTGTCTCCTCTTTCCCTGGCCTCTGCCCGCTGAGCTTCCTCCAGCACAAACTTCTCCTGGGTGGCCCGCAGCTGGTCCCGATCCATGATGGCACTGGTCACATGCTGCCACAGTCTGTACCAAGCATTTTAAAATCACATGAACGTGTGCCAGGTCAAGGGCTCTTTTACTGTGTATGTTTGCTTACTGATATCATATACTGACACACCTTAATAGATAACATTAATGCTTTTAATCATGTGTTTTCCCAGCTAAATGAATGTGACGAGAAATGTTTGTTTCTTTATATTAATGACATTTAAATGAAGAAACATGACTGACTGACATAAGCATGTGGGGATTACCTTTCAGACTCAAACTCGCCCTGCTGCTCTATTTGGACCACTTGTCTCTTAAGGCGGCTGCTACGAATCTCTGTGCTGGGGTTCCACAACGTCTCCTGCTGACCCGATCGCTTCTCATGAATAAACACCTCACTGTCCTGTATAAAGCAGAGGCAACAAAATGTTCAGCCACAGCCCATTCCACTGGAGAATAATAATAGTTTTGTTCCTGTAAAAGGGGAATGAGGGCACAATTTGCTTCGCTTCAGCTACATACTTATCAGTAGCCCGATACAGAATAATGGAGGACTGTTTCTTCACCTGTTGTTCAATCAAAAGGACGAGGGAGAGATGAAAAGGAAACTTGGCTGACTTTTAACCTTGGATTATTATTTATTTTAAACATCAACAATAAGCTATGAACATTTGAAAATATTTTACTTTCTTTTAGAAGTGAAAAGTTGGGGATTTTGATGTTAAATTATTCTGATTCTGATTTTTTATTGATGTATTGATATTAACATATGTATTATATATGAATAGCAAAATTAACAATTAATTATTTTAAACATGCATACATTTTTGTAATTTTCACTTCATTATAAAAGTACAAATGATTGTTCATCTTCAAACCTTTCAAAACTTTACTTTTTTTCAGATCCAACTTTCTCTGTCTTCCTGCTGCTTCTAAATCCTCTAATAACCAATGCTGGCTCTAATTAATCGCTCTAATTAGAAATAGTGAGTGGCAGAGAGAGATTCTGGGGAGGCAGACTGAGATAGCAGTCGGCGACAGAGGGATAAGAACTGAATTAAAGCCCTCACCCAGTGTCCATCAACAGTGGCCAGTAGCTCCTCTCCCGCATAGATCTTCCCGCTGATTTGATTGACAGAGCAGGAGCCTCCGAGGAAAGGCTGCAATTAAAAGTGTAAACAGATTTAATCAAAACTGCTGTCTCATAATGAGCGGTTTATCAAACATCATTTTCTCACTTGTCAAGCACCTGTTCTAACATGGGGAAAATAACAAGTCGAAGTACATTTACAAATATAACAGATATTAATATATAAATATATACCTTGAGTTTGAACTCCAGCTCTGTGAAACACTTTGTCTTCTCACACTCAATGGTAACCTTCCCACCCAGCTCGAGTGTCATAGTGCCATACAGGATACCTGCGAGAGGCACAGAGATAGTATTAAAGCACGTGAATGAACAGAATGGAGATGAGCAGAACAACTAAATCCTGCTGGATGCTGCAAAGAAGTCCGGCCATTCCTGTGTTGACGTAAAGTTAAAAATATGATTTATGGTTCAGGCAGTGAGCGTAGTCCTTGACTGTCCTGACAAGATAAAGACGGCAATTTACAGCATGACCATGTACACTCAGAGAATAAATAAAAAACCCATCCAACTTAGATTCCACGCATCACCATCTCTAATTTTGGCCGTCTGCCATATGAGAGTTCATGTTCAGGGTGCTATTTGATTTCCAGTAACTCAGACACATTGGCAACGACAGATGGCTGCAGGAGTTGCAGCCCAGACGATTTATCAGAGAAGACAGATTTCATCGGTTCCAAGGAAGACGAGTTAGGGTGTTAACCTTGTGTGCTGTAGCTGTGTTCAGAAATGTAAGAGTGACAATGAGCACCAAACAGGAATTACAACAAACTAGATACTACAAACTAAAATCATCCCGGACTGGTCAACAGTGATACTTCGTCGATAATTTTGCTGTGCTTGCACAGCATGAGCAGCCTGTTAACAGAGCAGCAGCTTGCTCTGTGCTCTGTCAGTTTGCACACGTTGCATTTAGGTACATTAATGAATGTAGGTCACCTGTATTGTGGCAGAGAATGATGGGTGTGTTCCAGACAGTGGAGACTGATTTCCACCTATTAAACCACACTGACCTTGTAACATCCTAATTTGTTCCAATTTGCCAGGATTTATTTCAGTTATAAGTAGTGTCATAGGTGTTTTTTTGATGCCACAAAACAGTCAGTCAGCCACATAGCCTGTATGCTCGAGGGAAACTGGATGACCTTCCGTTTTCCAAGCCATTAAAAATAAATCCTTTCTTCAGTATAGTGTGTTTATTGTCTGTGGTAGTGTGTCCTTATTTTCATAAACTTAATTTAAAATTGTGTTTGAGTACTCTATAGTTAAGTATCTATTTACATACCAACCATGTAATTAGATATCAAATGAATCCAATAGGACTCAAGGAAGACAGTGAAGGTGACTGTTTTGGATTAATAAAATTGGATTGTTTTTAACGTTGTAGGAATAACAAACAAAATCAATGTATGGCAAAAAAAAAAACAAAAAACAAAACTTTCCACAACTAAATGCAACAAGGACATGGACAAACCAATTAGTTATTAATTTAGGTCTATTACCTTTGCAGTGAGCGTACGGCATGGTGATGACATATTCCTCATCCCGGCTGAGGAACAGCAGCCTGGCTTTGCCATCCAGAATAGCTGACAGAGAGTTACCTAAAACAGAGACAGACAGAGAGGGTTTTAAGTCAAGAACAGAGAAAACGTTTTCCATGTAGAGTCTCCTTTAAAAGCCAATACTGAAGAAGATGATATGGCAATTTATCATGAGACAAACTGACAAGAGGATCTAACATGCGACCACATTGTTTTGTCCTTGCATGACTTCAAATGTGTGTGTATGTGTATGGGTCAGATTGGACAATCAGATTACACATTAAGGAGAGCAGTGTACCATAGAACTTTGATTTGGCCAGGATGCTCCCACTGATGGAAAAACCATCCTTTCTATTGCAGACATAAAAGGCAGAGATAGGCGGATGGTGGGACACCTGGCAGAGCAAAGAGAGAGAGAGAGAAAGCAGTGTGAAAAAAAGATGTGTCAAATACCCTCTAGCACATATTAATTTTACACTTGCTGCATTTCACAGTGCATTTTTCAGGTGAGTGCTCTGTGAGATTTCCTAAATTTTGCAAAATGTTTCACACAAGGGATGACTCATGTCCTGTGCATTCCCTCGTTCTAGCTGTGAATGTGGTTTCACCTGTTCGGCTATGTAGAAAGTGCAGCTGTCAGTTTGAGGATGAAGCCAGCAGCAACGAAATGTTTCCCCCAGGATCGGGTTGTACGGCTTCTTCAGGCCCTGCAAACACATACATACTAATTAGTTTCAATGAAAGCATCTTCTGACATAAGGAAATGATCCTTAGTCTGGACACAAAAACTCAGCAGGAACTACAGGGAGAATAGGCTGAATTTGTCCAAATAATTATGCATCTCCAATGACCTTCTGAGAAGGAGTACAAGAAGTTAAGTTTAATATGACTGTCAAATTCCTAACAACTGCTGCAAACAAGAGGGAAGTTTCTCTGAATGTTTTATTGAAGTATTCTACCTAAGACAAGAGTCATTTCTCCAGAGGCCAAAAGGAGAACAAAAAGTGCAGTCTGGAAGATTTTAACATTCAGAGAATGCAGTAATAAACACCCATTCCCAAGAGCCTGACGGAAGAGTGTGTGTATTTATTTTGAAATATAACAATACTTTGAGAACTGGTAAATATGCTGCAGCAACAGATGGGTCATCTTTGAAAAGTCTTCATCGCATCGGAGAATCAGGGAAGCTCTAACTGGGCCCCTACGATAATTAAGTAATTTAACAATAGAAAAATCTTACCTTGGGCTTCTTGTAGAAGCCAGACAAGTACCATCTCAACACCTGCTTGATCCGACCATATGCACTCTCCTCCAGTACAGCTCTGTGGCAGGAAAGATGGCCAAGAATATGGATACAATTAGGAAAATTAAAGTAGACATATAACAATTCTAGTCTTTGTCATGAAGGAAAATGCCCAAATGTTTGCACTCCTACACACGGTACAGTTTAAGCTACTGACTGTGAGAGCAGATCAGCGTGGTAGTAGTAATCGGAGAGCTTGTCCAGGAACGAGCGGGGCTCCAGGATGAAGGTGGGCAGCACCACCTTGGACAGGTCCATGCCCGGCCGCAGCTGCTTCAGCAGGGTCCAGATCAGACCCTTGTTTTCCTCTGATACGGTCTCCACCTGGGACGCCTCCCCAGCCTGATAACACATGAGTGTACAGATGAGCAAGTGGACCTTACAGTCCTATTAGGGGCTCTAAAGTTAGAGACCATGGTTAAGAAACCTGAAACATACACATAGAGAATTTCCCAAAAGGGCAACCAGTTTTGTTTTAATTAAAATTGGTTTAAAGCAAGTAAGGTAAGGAACCAACTTGAACTTTGGATGTGTCTGGAGAACAGGAAACAGCAGTCTCAGATCACACAGGAATACCTCAAACACTGTAAATGTTTATGCTTTATACATTTTTCTGCCTTCTGAACATAGAGGTTAAACCTGTCATAGGGGGACTGTAACTTAAACAAAACAGAGGCTCCCACATCAATACTTTAACGGTAAACCCAACAGCTCACCTCAGCCATCTCCTCTGTGCTCTGCTCTACATAGGCTGTGGCCTGTGGCCCGGGAGACAGCTCGTCTGATTGGTCCATGTCGCTCTCCTCTGTCAGCCTTCCACCGTTCTCATTGGCCGTAGTGTCCCAGTCGTCATGAGCCTCACGCTCCGATTTGTCTGAAAAGCCGTCATGCTCCATGTGGTGATTGCCCAGCAGCACAGTGTCATTTAACCTAATAGTAACAGAAGAGAAGTAAACACCATTAAGCAACCCTCATATTCAGCCGCTTTATTGGAACTGCATGACCAGCTTAGACAGACCTCTTGTGGAAATGATGTGATAAATAATTACAAATGAAGAATAATCACAAGTTTAAATAAGGTTGTTCCAATGTAATAAATTTGCGTACTGATCTCTTGCAGGTTATACCTTAATCAAATTTGACTGGTATCATAATTGCTCTCATAATGTCAGTGTTTAAGCTTAAGGAAGTTTTAATGACAGTGATTAGACATTACAGATGAGTAATGTTGGATGACATTAAAACATCTTACTTAATTTAACTTCAGTGCTGTCAAAGCTGTGATGATTGCCTCTTTAGTAAGGCGCTCTATAAACAGCTCAAACATGGCGCAGACTGAAAAAACAGGACCATTTAGGCTTTAAATGTGTACTGAAACTGTGATCCTTTTCCTCACAGCTGTGATGAGTAAGCCTGCCATGTCAGAGACCATCCACCATAATAAAAAAAAAAAAAAACGTGGCTGACCTGGAGGCCAGGGATGTATTTAGTAAATCTGACCTGTCTGACTGCCAGGACAACCAGACCTCATCCTTATCAACCTCTCATTCACCTGCTCTTAATGTGACTGGCTAAAGATGAGAGTACAACACAAAAAGGGTAATGTATGCATATGTGTGTACTTTACATATATGTAAATGCTTTACATGTTTGCACAAACCCCTGTGCTCCTTTGTCATTTCCTCAATGTGGATTTTTTTAAGTCTCAAAAAAGCAGACCACAGATCTGTCAGCAGATAATAAGCAGAACAAAGTTGAGAGTAAAGAGGGAAACAGTGAAGAAAATAGCAAAAGAAAGGAGAAGCGAGGATGAGACAGGGACAGAGGGAGGGGCGGGGGGGAAATCGATAACTAATAGGGAACATCATGGTTCTAATCCTACAGCCATTTTACAAGTCAGACAGTGGACGTCTCTGTGCTCTGTCTGGTGGGTGCACATGTCCAGAAACACACTCAAAGGGACACACAGGCAGACAGACACAGACAGCTTGAGGTGAGATATTTCACAAATCCCCCACACTCAAACAAATTACATTGACAGTGGAAGATAACTGTAGTGCGTTATGAGCTTTTAATACCACATTCAGAGATGGGATTGTGGTCACAGAAAACAAGGAAACAGCCATTTTTTTTTTTAAACCAAAACAACAGTGAGTTCAGTTTTCAAAACGCCTGAGGACATGACAGACGAGAACAGTCACATTCTTGCGCACTCTGTGAATCACTAACCAACCAGTAGTGTTATTTATTAAGCCAAACACGCCCTGGAACAGACGCTGCTCTCCTTACCTCGAAGACATACAGCATTCAGAAAAACTCTTCCACAGGAATCAAAACACCATCGATGATGTTAGCAGCGAATCCAAACACAAGTGCAGTCTGTCCTTTATCTCCTCTCCTGTGCGTGCATAAATGTTTTTAATCTACTGACTACTAGGTGCAGTTTTGTTTCCTCGACTCCGGTACACCTGCTTCCTGAATGTGTGTGCATATTTTTGTCTGTGTGCCAATGTGTGTGTGTGTATGTGTGTGAGGGCTTGCATTGGCTGTGTCGCTGCCGTCTCTTTCTGGGTGGTGTATGGTTCTCATTCTACTTCATCTTCCTGCTCCTCTGTCAGTCATGTGATCATACAGGCTGCTGTGATTGGCCGGGAGAGGAGCAGGAGAGGAGGGAGAGCTGGGATAGATGGCCAGAGGGAGGGTACTGTCATGGAGGAGGGGAAGGAGGAAAAGAGGGGGGTGGGGAGGAAAGGGATGTGTGATGTAGGATGTAAACAGCACACAAACAGCAACGCAAACTTTCAAGAGGAAATGGGTAAAGGACTATGATAGCTAAGAATCAACATACATAAATGATTTAACAAAGAGACAAGATGTGGTTTGGCTGATAGTTATATAGGTTTGTTGTTATACAACAGTTAACGGACTTCCAAAGTGAAGCATGCATACACACACACACACACACACACACACACACACATTTTCTTTTTTGGTAATTTTCCTCCTCACATTCATTTGGTCCAGAGTTCAACACAGCAACAGTCTGCTACTGCTCAGCACCTAATGGCCATTAGCTGCCTTGCTTAAGGGCAAACTTAGGGCAAACTGTTTTACATGGACTCACATTTACTATCAGCACTGTTAATATTTGTTATAACATTGCAGAATCAGAACAAATTACGTTTAAAAGTTAACTTTAAGAACTCTTCTGTTACTAGTAAAATTCATGCAATGTCCAGTGCATAGAAATGATTTATGTGCCTTATTGAGACGGTGCAGAGACCAGAAACAGGAAGAGAGAGTAAAATACAACATGCAAAGCGGGAATTATACGCCACATATAATGAATGGAAACCATGACACAGCATAAACACCACAGCTAATTTGTCTTTAGGTCCTTCCTCTCTCTATATGCATCAGACAAACAAGCAAATACATAAAAATACTAACTGTGTGTACTGTAAATACACACACACACACACACAAACACAAAGGTGTGGTTCAGCTCCACCCAGAAAGCAAAAATACTACAGGGTACAGTGAAAGCTACTTTTAGCAGAAGCATGCTAAATTTAGATCCCATTTGAAGGGTAATGGATTTTCTAGGGAAAAAATAGCTGCAATAGGAAGAGTGGCTCCAGTAGATCTCTCCTACAAAACAACAAGATCCCGTGGGTTTCAACAGCGACCGCAAGATAAAACATAAAGGTTTAAAGTGTTCCTCTGTATATGTATTAAAATATGTAAAAATACACTGCAATGTTTAATATTTGATGTAACATGGTTTTCCCCTTAAATGGTATAGAACATAAGGACTTGAAGCATATGAACTCTACCAACACCAACAGGAAAAGGCCTTCACTCTGTACTGGAGGTTTTAGGTTCTTGATCAGGTTTTTTAAATTAAATCCAGTTCACCTGGGGTATGTTAAATGCACAGACATCTGCCATCTCCAGTGGAGGAAAAAAAAACATTTTAATGGAGGAGGGATTTAATTTTCACTTCATAGTCTCAAATTACATATACACATGCATGATCAGTAGTTCCACTAAAAAAATCTACATTTTACTAGGATGTTGCACACCATGTTTCTTTCATTATTCTGAGCTGATGACCAGAAAGCACAGAGACTATATTTTTGGTCCTGCCATCTGGGAATTTCTGATTGCATAAATAAGTCAGCATTAATGTGTTTGGCAGAGATGACAGCAGTCATGTGCGTGAATTGGCAAGCTCAACACCTTGGAGTGTGATTACAGGAAACATAAATCATCCAATAACAACAACTAATAAATGTAGGGTGGAAATAAATTATATGTATGCAGCTGTTTGAGTGCGGTTCTTACTGTAGCAGCTCTGCATCAGTGAGTGCTGTAGACTGCAGCAGGTGGAGTATATGGGAGGACTCTGAAGACGTGCTGATATCTGCTTCTTTCCCGCCTTTGCCTGTCAGCTTGTAGAGACTGGAGCAGCTGAGAGCCAGCTCCAAGGCATCCATCCAGCACCGCCCTGGAGAGAAAAACACATTTTAGAGACAGGAAGGAGAACCCAAAATAAACTTTGCTCGTAAAAATAATTCATTAAAAACGCCAGGATGTACAGTGACAACCACACAGCCACACACGAGCCTCACCGTCAGACTCAGATGCTGCTCTGAATATCAGGTAGTTGCTGGGTAGAGGCTGCGTGATGGAGCCAACGTTCTCTCCTTTGGGACCCTGAGCATATGGATGACACAGTGAGTCACGCTTCATGCCATTTTAGTCATGTTGTACCAACAGAAGCAAACGGCTCTCTCAGGGGCTATAAGCATAATGGAGCACTGAACAGGATCATTAGCAAAAAATGAGAAGAACAGGGTGGCACAAATGAAAGGTAAAAGAAAACAACATATAATTACAGATAAAACTGCTTGTGTTTTAACCTTGCAAAGGCCTTGAATTAAATACCCCAGCACAGTTGTGATTAACAAAGCTACCTTTTTTCGCAGTTCAAGTCTTTCTAAAAACTACCTTTTTTTTAAATTAGACTTTGTATTATTTCAGCTAGTGCCTTTTTATCCTACCACTAGGAGTGGTAACTACTAAATATAGAATACACAGAACACTAAAAAACTCTAGTATTGAGTGAAACCTTTTTGTTAAAAAAAAAATGCCAGTGAGCCCACAAACATGTCTGACCTTGACAGCCCAGATGGATTTGTCCAGTGGGTGGTAAAGCTTGAAGCAGAAGCCGTCCTTCTTGGAGGGTCTCTCAATCAGCTTGCATGCGCTAAGCAGGACGGTGCCCACCCAGTGGTCCGCTTTGGGGGTCTTATAGATCAAGAGAACTCCAGGCTTCAGGGCGCACCACAGCTTGGTCCAACTCTTTAAAGAGCCACGGATCTAACAGACAAGGGATGAGAGACGAGTTAATTTTAGTCAGAACATAAAGGGATCACAAGAAATATGATGTTGATGTGTGTTATTTGCAGCTGAGTTTTACTCAGTGGGTTTTTTGTTTAACATTAGAAGATTCTGATGTTTTAAATGAGGCTTCGATTGTTGATCATCTTATCTCATAACGTTAGATTCATTTTATTTATGGTGGTGTTAGATTGCTACGAGACCATTCCATTCATACAGGTGCCTGCCGTTGTTTTCCATGGTGAAAATGTAATTTTTAAATTGCTAAACCCAAAAAAATATGAATTAGTCTGCTTTTTCAATACATTTTTGCTTTGGGACATAACAACGCTGTGGAGTTATTGGAAATCCCGCAAAGCCAACACTGGAATCTAATTTTACAAGTTGTAAAATATTAATTATAATAGTGTGACTTAATCTTTAGCTGCAACTGTGGAGAAATTTCAATAGAAAGAAAAAACACGCAAGAAAGGAAAAACTGCACAGCATTTGAATACTGATTTAGAATTCAGAAGTTCAGGCTTTAGCATTTTATCTTTGAAGTGTTTAACTATTTGATATAGCCATAATGATGTGATTTTAAAACACATAGCAACACACTAGAGGATTGATATACAAGGTGCATAAGATGCTAACATTATTATTACAAAATAATTAATAATTGTGAAATAGTTCCATTGTTGCACAGCAGAACTGTTAGAATAGTGTGTCTCTAGAGATATCATAATTCTGGGTATCAATGTCTGATAGAAATATTCACACACCTTTAGCCAATTGGACATGATGACAACACTGGGATCCTTTAGTGCGCTAAACAGCTCTTTAGCTGCCCGTTTCTTCTCCTGCCTGTAATTCTGCTTTTGGACCTGTAAAACAGAGAAAAAACAAGAACACATGAATGAGTCATCAATTACTGTCTTTCTGCTCAGAGCACTGATCCGAGTCTACCAACACTAGGTGGAAGCAGAGTCAACCAAATGCTAGAAACCATACAGGCATGCTGTTGTCGTTAGTTGATATTAGTATCATTCATTGTTGCTCACTTGTAACAAAACAATACACATTTAAAACACAGAAAAGGCTCCTCATGGTTTACATACATTTATGGCAAGCTTAGATTGCATATGCACTCAAGATATTTCCAAATTACATAAAAATGCTCAACATGTTTGCTCAACTATATGCTAGGAAGTGATATGTACCTTGAGAGATTCCTTCCGGGCCAGCTTCTCTGTGGGGGAGGGGCAATCCTTCTCAACACCATTAAACATCCTGGACTCAGACTGGAGAAGAAGAGGAGATGATCAGTGAGGATGAAGAGACAACAAACACTAACTAAACATTCCACCATGTGTAATGTCATTTATCATATTAAGTTAAAATTATCAATGACTAATAAACATGAAAGCATTTTTAACAACCGCTGAAATCATATTTTAGAATATAACTATAAAAGTACTCTTAGTAAAACAAGACACAGCTGGTCTTGTGATGTATTGACACAAGTTAACATGCAGTTATAAACTTGCATTATAAATACCACATGGTATAATTGTTATTGTAGCCAAATAGCCTATACGATCTGCCACAAGTCAGTATGAAGCAGGCAGATGGCCCTCCAGTCTGGTGCTGGTGTTCTGACCACAAACCTACTAACTTTGTGTGTTAGACATGTCAGGGGCAAAAACTGTTTGATGGTCTCCACTGATCAGCAAGTACAGATTAGACTCAGTGGTAAATTATGCTGCGATTTCACCGTGATATGTAATTACATAATCACTTGTTCTGTATGCACTAAACTAAAATGACTCACAATATTATTTGGTGAGCCCACACACACGCTCAGTCTTGTCTATTTGTTTTAGAAGAAGCCATTCTTAAAAGCATAGTGCACTATTACAACTGTAAAAACGTGTTTAAATGACGACATGCAGGGCCAAGGCTATGCTCTGTCTCCTATTGTCCCATAAGGGCTATCAGCGTGGAAGAAAGGGCAAAAGGCCAGATATGCAGCTGCGCCTGTGAAATATTCGACATATAAATAGGCAATAATGCGAGACGAGGCAGAGCAACAAGCGGAGACGAGACCAGACAAGATGAGATTACCCAGTTGCTATTGGAAACATTTATTGACCACTCTTAATTAGTATTACTAAAGAACGGAAATAGATTGTTAGGACTTATAAACCACAGGCAGCACCATGACAATAAAGGTCTGGGTTGGGTATATGGCTTACGGTGCTAAAGACACAGTTCCCACCATGGCCCTGTCACATAAATTCACACAGCTTTATATATAGGCTATATATACAGCTTTATTTATAGGCTTTACATTAGTGCAGTGTCATGGCTTAAAAAAGGTATGCAAATCCTGGTTTGTTTAGGTGCCCATTTTTAAGGTAGAATTCAAAATCTCAAATTAATGAAAACAATTTTAGTTGTGTCAACTTTGCATTCTTTTAGCGTTAGATCACTAAAATTGAAAGCATTAAGAGAAAAATAAGTCATCAAATATTACAAAACAATGTGGCTCACCTAATGAGTCATTAAGAGTGAGCTGCCCAATCATGATCTGTGTTCTTACCTTGCTGCCTGGTGATTGGGCAGGACTAAGTTCATTACTCAGCATGGAGAGACCGTTCCTGTCTGTGTCACTGCCTGGTGGGAACCCACAACACACAGTCATATACAAATGAACTCCGTGAATAAACCTGCTGACAGACAATTAAAGCACGGCAGCACCAGAAGCAGATAATAAGCAGCAAGCTGAGCTTTGTGGATTTGTATGAAATAAGTACAGTACAGCACAGTATGTCATCATTTCACAGACACTGGAATCCACCATCACTCATCACTGAATATCAAATTGTATCACGTTTCATTCATCGGCTTTGACCCCTCTTTGGCCTTTTACCTGGGCTGAGGTTGTAGAGGTCGTTGTCTCCTCCATACGACAGGTTCCTGGTGAGGGTGCGGGGGTCAATTTTGGGTGGGGAGGTCGCGTTGGGGCACAGAGAAAACCTCCGATGGAACAAATTCTCCTCCTTCATCCTGACAACCTGCTCGTCCTCTGCAGGGGGAGAAGCATAAAGGCAAGAAAGGAGGAAAGGGAAGATTTGGAAAGGAAGAGGAAACAGAAGAATGTAAGGAAAAAAATCTGATTAGAACAACATGTTAAAAGACGTTTTTAAGCATGCATTTCTATTTAGGATTTTAAAAACAGTACAAGTGATTCATCCTGTCTTTGTGGCTCTTCTTCTTTTGAATATGATCCTACTTGTTGTCTCTCCCTGCGTCACTAACTGGGAGCTCTTAAACACCATCCACACTCCCTCTCTTTACTATCAGAATGTGTGGACCCCCGCCCTTTCTCTCCTCTGTAACACTAACAAAGACCTACTGTACCAGGACATGTCAGCCTGTCCACATAACAGCACTGTGCATGGCAGTGACAAGCAGTTCAGACTGCACATTGTCAGTGTATATGTCAGATTGTGTGTCTGACCAAGTTCAGTCTACAGAGACTCACTGTCCGAAATGACCCCCACCACTATTGCCACTACTCCTCCATCCTCCCCGTCAGCCTGCATCAACAGGCCTCAGTCCAGAAATTGCTTCGCCCCCAAAAATGCTGCTTCTTCAGTCATTCCCTTGATATTCACAAGGATCCCGTCTACTAATGAGATGCACATCGCAGCACACAAAGGAGGACAAATGCAGCTACTGCAGATGTGGGCAGGATCAAGCTGAGGCTCTGCAGCTTCATGTTGTTAATTTACAGCAGTGAGTGGATTAGTCATATTTTTAGGCTACCATGTCTACAGAAAAGAGACAAACAAAAACACACCAAGCAGCATACAATTCTGCACGTCCAAAGACACAACTTTGTCAAGACTTTAAGTCCTCTGTGAATTTGTGTGCTGTTAATGAGTTGTTCTACTCTGATGCCAAGAGACTCAATGATGTTGCCTCACTTTACCTATTTTCTCTTGGTCTCTCTCGTGTCTTGTTTTCTCCTCTATTGAGCTCAGTAGTTATTGACAACTGCTGAGGGTCACGGCTGTTTCCAGACAGAATTAAACATTATGCTTGTTCAACCAGCTGCTCATAGCAAACCAAAGCTGACAGTAAAAACTGAGGTTAATGGAGCGTAGCTGTTACCACCTGGGTCTGTCTGGACGGCTGCACTGTTCTCTGCTCAGATCAATATAATTCTATTCATTTTCTTTCAGTGCACAAACACATACAGTAGACAAGACCCTCTGACTCCCAGCCTACAGAGCAGTCTCGCCTACAGGCACTCAATTACAACATTCAAGAATAGCTTGTTACATAAAATTCATTCATAGAACCTTTTCACTGACTGATTCATCTTTTAACTCTCCCACATCGTTCAACTGAGATGTCACTGGTACATGACATGATTTGCCAAAGTGTACATACTGGTAAGTGATGGAAGTAAAAACCTGTTGGACAACAATGGCTTGGACTGGAAATTGGAAACCATATGTAGTGCTGGAGGAGTCTTGGCAGTTAACAAACAGTAGTCTTCCTCTACAAATACGTATATTAAAAATACACGGTACACTCACATCTGTGTACTCGTCACACCACTCCCTGTTTCCCTCTGTTTTCTACCATGCCTCTGTGACTCACTCCATCAGCCTCCTTACTCCCCTTTCATTTCTGATCTTGCAATCTCTTCTGTGCATTTCTTCCTCCTGCCCTCTGCTCTTTTGTCCTTTCAAAGAGGCAGCCATGTACATCATGATACGAATGGGAAAAGGTATATTTGTTCTTCCCGAAAAGTAGCCTTCTTTGTCCTTGAGGAGCAGAACTATAAATAGCATTCCACTGCTGCAGTGCATGCGTGCATGTGTAGTACAGAGCAAAACCCTGAGTGCAATGCAGGCTGCATGGAAAAGTACATGAAGCTTTAGCATTACACAACAGTAAACACAACAGGCTGCCAAACGGTATCAGGACAGACACACATCGAGAATTAATACCACTTACAGTACAGGCCTTGGGGCGGGTCAAGATGTGGGCAGACATGGAGACTGACAGGACAAACCAATCACAGCTGGTTCCCACAGCTGCAGGGCGGAGATTTACTTGGACTGTATGCATTAGCGTATTACGCAGTCTAGACTAGGCATGGGTGTGGAGTCCATGCATGCCTAATGTATGTGTATCATGTGTAGGCCTATCCGTTGAGCATATACGGAGGCCATTCCATTAGTGTTTCTGCGGTTCTCGTTGGATGACGTAAGTGTAGAGAATGAGTGTGTGGAAGTGCATACGTGGCCGTGAGTGTGTGCGTGCTTTGTTGCTGCAGACTGAAAGGGGGATTACACATGCACACGATGTAGCGCCAAAGGAGAGAGAAAATGCTCCACTCCAGTCCCAGCAGCAATGGAGGAGCGGGCTGCATTGAGTGCACATTACTCACAAACACACATTAATGACTTCACCAACACACACTCACACCAGCAGCTGTACTGTGAGTTTAAGTCCTTCTATACAAGAGGAGACCCATTTCATATATTCAAACTCTAACCAGTACTGCTTTATCACAACACTGAAATGCACAAAAATATTTACAGTTTAAGACACAAGATCATATTAAAAACTGAATTAAAACATGCCATTTTCATGCCCAAATATAAATCAAAACATAAGGCTACCGTTTCCTCTGAGGTTGCAGAGTTCAGGGGAGCCGTCATAAATACAGATAAATTGAAAAAGAAACATTATTATGTGTTTTATCTGCTTAACTATGTTAACTATGCATATGACAACTGAACACCAGGTGATCCTTTTAATACAGCTTCTTTTGTGTATTATGTTTTAATGTGTCCTGTCTGGATGTGATATAAATGATTTATACTTTCATAAATAGCATATTTTGCATCTACACACGAGACAAATTTCTGCCATTTGCATGCTTAAAGTCGACAATTTAGTCGTTTTTATCATTTTGTGTAACCTTGCTCTGAGAAACACTGAAATAGAGGAAGCTCTGTTCTACTCTCAGTGAGTGAAAATGAGGAATCTGTATAACGAGAGTCCAAGGACAAATTCAAACACCATTTTGTTTGCTCTTAACAGAACTATCCTTTGACTGACCTTCTATTAATACCGATAAACAACATGCAATCGTGCTCAGGCTTCACTCTCTCAACTCAGTTAACACAGCACCTTAAGTTTGCCAAGCTAGGGTAACATTCACTCCTTCTACCGCTGTCATGTTAGGCTAATATTTAGCCAGTGATAGGAGCAACTTGTGGAGAAGATAACGGTGAGGTAGCAGTCAATAACACACATTACTGTGTCACACATTAACCTTGAACTATGAGAAGGAGGACAGAAAAAAAAAAACAACAACAAAGGTTGTCTGACCCACAGTTACCTTTGTTGAGGTGAAAGCACTTCTCGTGCTGTCACATGGGGCATGCTCGTTTTTAGTAATCATTACACCAACTGGGAAGAGGAGGGAGGGAAAACAGAGGGAGGTGTTTGTAAGGGAACATGTTGACATGTTCTAACCTGTATATTGCGATCATGCTTGACTGATCTAAGTAGATTAAATCTCAGTCTTTCTCAGGGACACAAAAGCCTGGGTAGCAGATGTAATGGTTGATAGCAACCTTGGATAGTTCATATTATTATGTTTTATTGTTGGAGAGGCTATTTCCAGCAAAGAGTTTCACATCATCCCAATTCAGAATAATAAAAATTCCTTCGATTCCAATAGGGTCCTCGCACTCATTCGGTGCTCGGGCCCTAAATATCATTTGACCAATAACAGTTTCAAAATCTGACTGGGAGGCAGTTTACTTAGTAGATTGAGCAATAATATATGTAAACATAGCCCATTGAGTGAGCAGGTAACTTGGTATGATAATACAGAATTTTTTTGTCAATCTTACCCAAAGTCTTTCTGCAGCAACAAAGAGAAGATATGCACACACATATATGCATAAACACACTGAGTTGGAATTTGTATAAATACTGAACTTTTGAGCTAAATATATTATAAATGTAATGTGCATTTCAAACATACCCAGTTTATCAAATGAGAAAAAAACATGTGTATCTGATAGCACCCCTTGGCTTCACAGACTGTAATTCATTAGCTGCTTTACCATTATGTCACATCTCTTGAACCAGCCTGGCATTCTTGCCAGTGGCTTCACAGCTGTGTTCCTGCCTGTTGCAACGGTTGTCAGCTAGCTAATACTAGTAAATAACACTGAGTTTGAGAAAGCATGAAAGTCTCTTTAAAGGAAGAGCGGAGATAAAAAGGTGTGTGGACCTTCTCAATGTCAGATCCTATCTCTTTTTTCAGTCGTGACATTCCCTTGGGTCAGCATGTTCACATCAACGCAATATCGATATATATATATATAAATGGTCAGTATGGTCGCTTACATCTTCAGCCAAAATACTAATACTGTCAATTGTGATTTCACTGCCATGAGCAACACAAGATAATATTGTGCATATTAATAATTAAAAAAAAGTTCTCCTCTGAGTGATGCTCTTTGCTACATTTTAATTTACCACCATTCTTTGAGTTTATATAAAAATTGATTAAAGAACAATATACTGACAGGATGTCAGTTTAAGTGACAGCAAGACACAAATGGGGCCTAGACTAAAAACACACTATTGTGTGTGCACTTAAAGATCTACATATGCACACTGGGGTAAGTGCTAAGCTTGTGTTTGAGAGTGTGAGAGTCTTCCAGTTCTGACAACCAGCATCAAGCCAGCTGTTGCTAATATGATGGCACAGATTAAATCACTCCCTCCATCCTTCCATCACTCCATCTGTCCTCCATCAGGACCCCCAACCCTGTTAACCCCTGTCTCCACTGACGACAGGACTAATGGATGCCCATATGACCTACATATACACCAATAGGCTGTCTCCGACTACAGTATGTGCATCAACAATGAACCCTGCGACATACTGTAGCAGGCAGACCACTGTTTTCTCCTTCAATTGGTACAGTGGGGAGAGTGCAGACATTTGTTCTTCCATTTGCTCATGTGCTGTGAATTTCAACCACTGTCTCTCCTGCTGCTGCTGCAGGATTGCAGCATTCATTTTTTCAGCTTCCTTTACTCTTCCCACAAAAGATGTTGATGTAATTTTAAATCTACTGACACATCTGTAAGTGGAGATTATTTCTCAAAAACAACAATAAAAAAAAAAAAAGAATCAGCAGATGATAATTTTCTTCTGAATAGAGTCATTGCCATCAACAAAAATAATAAGGACCATTTATATTATGGATGAAATAACAACATCCTAAATGTTCTTAAAAAAACAAACAAAAACAAAAACAAGATACAACGTGCAGGAAAACACTCACTGAAAAAACTATAGTGCTTTAAGGTACTATTAAAATCAAGCCATTGACAAAGCAGCCCAGTAACATTCATTTTCACTCACAGCAATGTAGTTAATAAAATATTAACTAGATTGTTGTACTAGATTGTTCCAATTGGTGTCCTGACTAAGAAGTAGCCATAGAACCTTATATTTTTGAATTTCAGAACATCTACCTATCTCCAACTAAATCAAAAGAAATAAAAAATCTACAGCTGTAACTACTGTGCTTAACAGGACATGAAGAAGGCAGATCTAGGTCAGCTGTTACAGTTTACAAAGCAGGCTAATTTTGCGACACTCTGTGGGAGGATGTGTGGTTAGTTGTTCTATTCCGAGTCTTGTGGGGGTTGCAGGTGTATTTTAAGGAACTCACATGGAGAAAATGCCTTCCAGCCAGACTTCCCATTTGATCTTGCCTAAAATAGGAAACTCCCTTTGTTGTTTGGAGACTGCGGTTGTCCGTCACCGTGATAAACCTGTGCCACACACCTAGACCATACAACCACAGTCTCCACCCTGTCCTTCCCAGCATGCCTCTCCAACATAAATAATTGTTCATGTTGCTGCAATTTCATGACCACCTTTTAACTTCTTTAAGGTCTTGCTCACCTGATGGAAAATTTGATCTTTAATCTAGGGCAGTAAAATTTCAGAGGTTATTAGAGATCTTGCCAAGCTGTGACCTTTGTGTAAGGAAGAACAAGAGGGGCTGATTTGGAGAAGTGCCTCCACTGTTCTGCAGGTCTCAGGGTAGACTGGCAGAAGACACAACCTCCATTTGTACACACTGCGGGACGCTGGGAACAGAGGCTTCGGTCAGGGAGAAGGGAAAGAGCAATGTAAACATAGCCTAAAAACAAGACCTAGGATTCCCAAAAAGGGGGTGGGCAATAAGCACAGATTCTAGGTCAGGCTGAGGGTGACAAGTAGGAGAGCAACGATAACCGACACGTATCTGACAACAGAGCCAGGAAGATAGCTACATCACAACATAGATTCAAAACAAATTATGAGTATCAAAAAAGATCCCATAAGGTTTCTCAAGTGACTCAAGTGTCTGTGTGTGCACATTCCCCAATTAAAACAGTTTATTTTAATTGGATTGTAATAAAAAAATTTTAATATGGATTAGGGTGCCATTGATTTTTATTTTACTTTGTGAAATAATTACCATACAGAACTTCAACGACTTTCCTGAGCTCTGGTAGTTGATAGTAACACCTGAGAGTTCTCTTTGGACACTGGTAAGATGTCAACATGCATACCCTGCAGAAACTGAGGAGTTTGTTTCTTTACAAAGGTACTAACTCCTCAGTTATCTGGAAGTGGTTGGGAGACATCTGTGGTACAACATTTGCACAAGATGACAGCAGATCTAAAATAAAGAGCCAAAAAGCATATCACACGAACGGAATAATTTACCCATAGTATATCAGATATCATATCAGAAGCAGGAGCCCCAATTTAAAGACACAGATGCATTGGCATCTCACATTGCCAAGGTTATGGCTCCCATATAGCTGAAGAACCTGGGATCATCCACATCCATTTTCAGGCAGATAAAGATGTGTGATCCTTGTAAAATTTACATTTGAATAGCCTATAAATATAGCCAATATTGTGTTTTTGTAAATCATATAAAATAAGTTCTAAGCCAACCAACAACCAATTTTTAAGTTAAACTGTTTTTTTTTTGTTTTTTTGTTGTTTTTTTTAAACAAAATGGAAAACCTCTACAATTCACGAATCCATGATTCCCTGGCTGGGACCATGTTTGACCTGGTGGATAGACAGAGCCAGCTGGCTGTCTGTATGGTTGGATCCAGGCCAGTGGTGGCTGTGTGCGAGAACCAGCCTTAGGCAGGCCGAGCCAGGCTGAGGTGATGAGAGTAGTGGTGCCAAGCTTGACCATCTTGCATGCAAATGCATCAACATGCAGACATGGAGACACATGCATATGTAAACAAAGGCACAGGCACTAACTTAACATTTAAAGCTTCAGAGGACCACAGTGACGTACTCTGAAAGGCTCCAGACAGGACTTGCAGTACTTCCAGTAATTCAATTACAGCTGTGAGCCAGAGGAGGCAACAGAGCCATGACAGAGGATTAAAGATACGCTGTGGAATTTTTTGTCAACAAACATGGCAGGGCTGCAGCTCTCTATTAACCACTCCACTGATTACAGTGATTAATTATCAAGTCATTGTTTGGGAGTACTTTAAGAGTAAATGTTTGTATTAGAAAAATATATTAAAGAGTTCTTAATCCTCATATTCTAATACAAAATGGAAACTATACAAATGTAGGCTGATATTACTATAATAATGATGAGAAAAAGCTACTTCTGCCTGAAATGGTAACACCAACAACAAAACTGTTTTTTTTTAATACTTTGCTTGGATGTTAAAGTCAGGCTGAAAAAAGAAAGTGAACCCTTGATTCACATAGAACAGCATTAGTCTAATTTGATATTTTTAATGAAGATCAGACCACATCATACTGATGAATTCTGCATATATGTAGGTCATTCTGAATGGCTTACTTTCTATTCCTTGGCATTATATATAGACTCTTTCACTCAATCAGTACTACAAAGTCTGAAGGACTCCTTTTGTAAGTGTGATACATCAGAAAAGAAGTGGACTATGACGGCAGTTACAGAGATGGGATATTGAAAATGAAGTAGCACAACTCACAAAAGAAGGTTGTCTAGTAACATGTACCCTGATGATCTGAATCCTCTGCCTCAACAGTAACTTACTTTTCATTTACAAGGCCACCCTCAGTTTCCATTGTGTATTTGTTTGATGGCATAGCAGAACGTTGCTGAGAAAGAAGAGGCAGTATAAGAAAAAACTTCCATGGTGCTGAAAGTTAGATATATTTCTCGGGTAACACATGTTTAGAGCAGTTTATTCTTGAAAATACTAAGTGTCTGTCACTGTCAATAAATTTCATATGTAGCTTCCCTTCAGCTACCGTATTATGACTCCCAAGGCTGAAAAAGTCAAAGCACGAAAACACAAAATATCAGCCAATTTTACGTTGCACCTTAAATTATATATAAGGGCAACGTAAATTAGATTCTTTCTCATGCTCTTCTTCAAGTCGCTGCAGCAATTTAATGCCCTGTTACATCATGCCTTTTTATAGAGCTGAAAATCTCTGTGGCAGACAAAGAAATAATAAGACATGGAGGTTCTGTAGAAAAAGAAATAGACACAGTAAAAAAAGAAGCACAGAATGAGCCTGTGTCTGATTAGGCCAGCACACACTACAGGCTGGGCAGAGTGTGGTACTCAGGGGAAGGAGAGTGGGGAGGGCAGGGGCTCGTCTGTCTGTCTGCTGGAGAGACAGGAGGTGTTAGGGGCTGCGAGGAAGATGTCTGTCTGTAGAGACCCGCAGGCTCTGCATCCTGACCGGACAGAGGGACAGCCATTGAGCAAGGAATAATAGATGACAAGGTGTCGAATAAATGACTTTAATTAATGATGCTGAAACAAAGAGCAGCCCAGTGGGAGGCAGAGGGTAGGAGCCCATTACAGACTCCTCAGACTGTAATAAACCATTTAATCTTAACAACTGTCAAAGATGAATAAATTATGACTTGTACATTTTCTGAATTAAAACTGGATTTGGGTATTTTAATCCACAAATTAAAGCTGAGTTTGTCATAAGTTCTGCCCTTGTATCTCATGCCAATAAAAACCTGCTGCTTCAACCTTGAGCTGGTTGTTGGCCAAAATACTGACTGCATATTTTAAAAATGGAATAAAAATACTATGGCTATAAATATGAAATTGCTTTGCCAGCTAAACTCTGGTGCCTGGTGCAAAACCTAGGACAGGTATCAAACTTTGGGGAAAACTGCCGATTCTGCAACCATATAACTTCAGGAATTAACAAACTGACATTGCATTGGAAATACAGACATCAGCTATATCTAGCCAGCAACAACACAAGTGATTTCCCTACATGCTGTTCTCTCCAGTTTATAAAAAAAATGCAATTGGACAGCAAAAATATTTCAGCAGTCAAATTACTGCAATGAATCAAAATACAAAGCAGGACCTGTACAAATATCAGGAATCTCGTTCAGTCTGAACACAATTTCAAATCTTCCTTCATTTTCCCATTAACATTTAAGTTAGCTTTAAAGTACTCTTAATACATACTTAATACATTTTATGAAATAAAACCATTTTAAAATTGGACTATATAAAAGAAAATGTGTGTGATGACAGTAAGAGTATTATTTTTTGTGTGCTTAAGCAGTACCATACTGTTAACATTGTTCTATTCAAGTGTTTATTACTTTCCAGGTTTCATTCGATTCCCTTCTGAAGAACACAATGCTTGGTTATTATATCAGCATGAAAGTGGACATCAATCTATAACCTATGATAGAAGTGGTTATAATCTAATTTTAATCTCTAACCAAACATCTTTGCAGAATTAGATACTAGCTCAGATCCATGAGCTCCCCCGTCCACAAGCCTCTGACCTCAGCACGGGGCTCCTCTAACTCTCCTTCCCAGCGAGAAACAGTGAGAGAGGGAACAAGCCAACTTCACAACACTTCTCACCATACACCGAACCCCTCTTATCCGGGAAAAAAGAAACTCTTACCAGAGAAAAAAAAAAGGTTGGCCGGCTGCCTTTATTGGACTGCTGGGTGCTCTCACACCCCGCATGAATGAATAATGCCACAGCAAGACTTGCTCATGATTTGTAAAACATTAAATGGGAAGTAATTGGGTCAATCTGCTCAGACTACAAGTTCTGCCCTTTGTCCAGGCAGTCACTTGATAGTCGTGTCACGAGCTATCGCAGGAGCTAAATTAACGTAATGTAATGAGATTGAACCTTTCCTATAGGTCTGAATTTACAAAGACCTATAGGAACGCCCACATTTTATCAAGCGAATGAACACCACTTGAAGCATTTTATAAGTTATGGTATGGTTATAAGGATTAAGTAATCATACAGTACATACAATTTCTAGTCTCAAAATAGTAGTAAAAAGTAATTAAAGTCAACAAATAAACAGTACTGAAGTATCAAAGACTTGACAGTGGTAATTAATCTCTAAAAACTTTAATGTCATAAATCATTTTGTTTCATGGAGTGTCTAAAGTACCACATGGCAATAAATTGCATTCCTCAAACGACCCAAAATACCTTAAAAATTACAATATATAGCATTGTGTAACAACGCCAGTGTCCACATGCCACTCTACCCCTGTCTTTATCACTGTTCAACACTGTGACTGTATTCCTTTCCTTACCTCATTGAGCACTGATAATTAAGGATTTGGTCGACAGATCAACACTCCCCACAGCCTGTCCATCCTCCCACTTTCTTGTTTACCACCTGCCCTCTTTCTGTCCTGTCATCAATCCCACACTGACAGGCACTTTTATAGAAGCTGGCAGCAGCTCCCAGGCTTTTCACTGACAGATACACGAGCTAATCCTAGCCGGAGTGCTAATCATAATACACAACTCATTGGATGGATCTTGACAAATGGTAATAACTCTCCCAAAAATGCCACTTGGCTTTACCTCTAAGGATTATCCATCCATTAGCTATACCCACTTATCCTGTGAAGGACAACCCTTCGAACCACAAGGCTGATACATAAAAATACTTAACATTCATACTCACATTCGTAGTTGCCAATTACCCTAATCTCTGGGTCTTTGGAAAGCCCATGCAGGCACAGGGACAAACTTGACATATAAAGGCCCTAGCTTGCTAACCAAATGACCCTTTTAGGATCATTACAACGAAATTAAATAAAATGTGCTCCCTTCAGTATCTTTCCATCCATGCAGTTTCTGTTTATTTGCCACAGTTAGAGATTTATCCCACAAAGACCCTGACTGGAGTGAGACTGAAATGTACATTTTTACTTAAGAATTATGCTGTCTCAGAATAAATAGGAAGTCCAGATTGCTTTCCATTTGTCATTAATACACAGGAAACGTCTTTGATCCAACACAAAGCTGGATAAATCCTCTCTCCAACCCCCAGGAATACAATAAAAAAACATAAATCTCACTCTGGCTAGCTCATTGTTGATCTCATTAAATTACTCTTTGCTTTGCCGATCAAAAGAAACTGCTGGGTACTCTATTTTTCTGTGAATGGAGTTCTACAATACCCAATGCTGCTGCTTTTTAGCATTATTAGCTCTTCCCTTAATCTATTCTGCCTGACAATCAACTTGGAACCACTTGTCCTTTAGATTCATTATTAGAAGGTCATGTGTGACTAAATATAGAAAGGAGAGCTGTTCTTTGATAAAGCCACAACTTCTATTGAAAAAAAGGTGGTATTTTCTTGTTTCAGTGTGCACCTAGCAGCCGCCCCTCTTTTAACAAAGCTACACTGACTAAACAACAGGAAGAAAATGAAATGTGTTGTGTTCAGCAAGTTTTTTTTTTTTACTTTAAATTCATGCATGCTTTCGAACTCTCTTTTTATTGCTGCTGTGTCAATAGAAGTATCAAGTAGAATTTTCATACACCAGTATTTGTGTAAAACTTTGACAACTTATGGATGACAGATGTGACAGATTGGAATCATAGAGAAAAATTAAGACATCCTCCATCTGTTGACTCAAAGTACATGACCCAGTAAAAGGACACTACACACAATACTAAACCCTATAAATGGAACACAGAGCAGATAAGGGAACTATGTAACCGGCCAGTCAGCAGACAGAAACATAAACTCCAAAGTGTTTATAACCATTATCTTAACACAGTAGTAAATCAGACAAAAATGGGAGACGCGAAAAACTTGGGTGTGGGCTACTAGATACAGGTTGAGACACTTCGCCTGGTTAATGTGTAATTTGCAGTTAAATCTCATACGTTTCCGTGCTGCAAACACATGCCAAGATAAACAGCTTGGGCATGGCTGAATCCAAACACTTCCTGACTGATATGAGCGGGCAAGCAGTGTTTTTTCACGGCTACTACAGCACAGTCTGCTACCATCTTAGGACTGCAGCAGAGCCCAGGAGTTTCAGGATTCTTAAAGGAGAGGCCACAAGTTAACTGTGCCACTTCTATCAGTGTTATTCCAGCACACCATGAGCAACCTGGTTTCCATCATAACACTGAATGAACAGATGTGTGAACAGCTGTCCATCTTCAGTTCTGTTTATACAACTAACCAACTTGAAATAAAGACACTGGTACAATTATACTTCCAGGAGAGACCAAAATACACTGTGTGTTCAGAATGGGAGGCTGGAAAAAAAGAAATGGTAACTAGTCATTACACTTCCACTGCCACTGTACGAAAGATCAACATGTACTGCAGGCAAACTGCCTGTTTCAGGGCTTTGCCTATCTCCCTAAAGTATCATTCTGCAGCCAAGTGTCCTTGTGCAACCCCAAACATTTACTCGCTTCTAACCCAAATGAATCTGACACACCCTGTAAGCTGCTGATCTCAGTTCTGTCAAACAGTTTCTCTTCTTTCAATTCTGCATTGTGCTCATTGCAACACTCATACAGATTGCTCACAAGAAAAGGCAGAAGTCCCCAAAACAACAACAATGAAAGCTTGAGAGCAGTTACTGACAGTGTGATCAAAAAGCTGCAGAACGCAAGTAGACTAAAAATGTAATAAAAACTGGCATAAACAGAAAGTACATCTACTCCACACCTTAAGAGACATGCCCTAATTCTCAACTGCTCAAAAAGTGAGTTATCCCTCTTGGCAACACTGAGTAAAAATGTACATGCATTTGTGTCAGACTTGGAAAGTAGACTGATGCCTGAGAGAAAACAGGTTCAGAAATTAAACCTCAACCATCTTGGACTGTAACATGTGAATGTACATGTGTAATGCATGCAAGCTATTTGATTAACTGAAGCTAAAACAGACAGCTAGTCAATTTAACCGAGCGTATGCATTATTGAGGGAATGAAGCAGGGCCTGTGGCTCAGCTTACCTTTCACCTGAGCCGCAGGAGACACCACATCCAGAAGCCTTTGTTGGAGCAGCCTGTCTCACCTGCAGACATAAAAGTAAGAGTAAGGTTTCACTTAAACACATAAAGTGAAAACAGACAAACCACTTCGCTCCTGGTGTGTCTCCTTCCAATGCTCCTCCTGGTCACACCACTGTGTTAAGGAGGGTGGAGCCCCACCCCTCCCAGTCTCACTCCTAAGGGAGCAGCTAAAGGCTCTCTGGGCCAAATGTCTGTTTGCCACCTGCACACACACTGCTGTCACTCGGTTACAGCTGGTATCCAGCTGACATAGACCTGGAGCTAAGAATTTACTTGAGCAGTCTATTCTTGATCCAATCCATTTTTTTTTTTTTTAAAGGTAATTGAAAATAACATTAAAACCGATAACAGTCGATGCTTTTTCATGGAAAGAAACAGGATTCTATTCAGTGTGTGTTTACTGAGTAAACAGAGACACTACAGCAGTCACAGCTAACCATGCAACAGACACAGACACTAACACACACATTCATGGAGGACTACCAGCCCTACACTGAACAAATACACACCCTAGTAGGATGTGAATCATGGAGGACTGCAGGAATCTCACAGTATATTGTACAATTTGGATCCACTTCTCATTTCAATCTAAATTTTGACTCATTTTAATTAGCTGCACTTGTCTCACTGTATATTGTTTATTGTTTACTGCTAAAATTGCTGTTGTCAACACCCCATTCTGGTCTTACTTTTGTTTTCCCTTGAAATGCCTCTTAATCCTGCCCGTGCAAAGAACAATGCATTCTCGAACAGCTGGGATGTGTGATAAGCCACAAATCCAAAAACCAAAAGAAAAACACACACATGCACACACATGAATACACACAGCAGCAAGCACACACACATGCCCTCACATACAACAAATACAGCAGCGTCAGATCAAGAAATGCAATACTGTAATCACTGAACTCCAAGAAAGTCAGTGTTGCACCAGTTCTGCTGCAAGAAATCAAACACAAGACATTGTATTGTCAAATTAAAGGACTATTCAGATAGTATAATGGCCCAACCAAAGTAGGATATTTCAGCCGCCAACAACTTTAGAGGGGAATGATGATTGAAAAGGCTGCCAATACAACTCATTTTTTTAACCTTTTTTGTGTGGTTTGAGCACTGATATGACTATGAAAAGGTACTCTGACGGCTGCTGTCTTACACACAAAAAAAAAAACTTAAACAGACTACTTCACTGTATTATAGACTAAATATACATTTTAACAATAGGTATGCTTGACCCAGAAGTTGTTTGAATTCAAGGGCAGGTTGTTTGTTGTTGACCAACAATAAAGAAAAGAAGATTAAAGAGAAAGAAAGAAGAACAATAATAGACTAAGGCTCATTATTCATCCAAAATCCAAAAGTCCATATTGTTGCAGTTTTAGTTTTCTTGAAAACAAACTCTGCCATTTCTTGTCCCCTCACAAAATGTGAACTTTGTAGCAGACACCACAACTTGCTCCATGCGTGATTTTGCTCCTCCCACTTCTGAAACTGATCTTCTAAACTGCGCTGTTTCTGCAGTTATGCTAAAGTGCACACTATCTGTCAGACATTAGTGGCTCTTTTTAAAAGTTTATATTATATTATATTATTTTTTTTTTTTTACAGTACAACAAATTCTATGACTTCACCAATGTTTGCAAAAACTGCATAGGACCTAGGAACCAATCCAACATAATACCAGCAGTTTGGTGTGGTCACTTACACCAAAGTTAATTACCTAATTGGCAAACCAACAAGTGTATAATGGGTTGGGCAGCAGAGATGGAATCTGTGCCTTTAAATCCTATTGTTGAGCAAACGAGGAAGCCCCAACACTTGAGTAAGTCTAACCTAAATAAGAAGTGAACTGAGAGAGAATCTCTGAACTGACAGCGCTTAAGGGGCAAAGACAAAGGGGGGAGGTAGGGCAGAGGAGATGTAAGCCAAACACAGAAAGCAAATAGATAAAACAGAAAGACATGGAGTAAAGGAAGGCGTAATCTATGACTGGCTCAGAGGGCCATCCTCAAAATAATGACAACAACACTAATTTCTGTTTATGTATTAATTTCGTCTACGTAAAAGAAGGATTTCTTGGCCATTCACACACAACATATGGTACAAGAACTATAAAATGTACAAATTTGCATGTATAAAGAGAAAGAAGTGACAGAAGACACTGTGACCCAGAATGTGGCATGGTTTGGATGGAAGGAATCCAGAACTACACCACTTTCTAATATACTCTCAGAGCTGTCCTACATTTTCTCATTCAGACCGCACAGTTAAGTTTCTGTTCTTAGGCCCAATGCACAGTGCAATAAAATAGACTACATGCCATGAAGAAGATTATGAGGTTGCATTCGCCACATGACCTGTATTCCTTTCTAGCTCCACTCTGCTGTCCAATAACACAAAAATTACCCACAAATAACATTTAAAACGCTTTGGTTTGGAATTGGATTTGATATATCACTTTCAAATAGATTTTGCAGACACCCAGCATCAGAGATGGCGAAATTACATCTTGTAATTGACTGTACACTTGCCAATGCCTTTTGCTTTTAAATTCTTCTTGTATCCTCCAAGTAACTGGGCCAATTGATTACAGTGAGAGAACTATTAGCCAAACTAGCCCTGCAATTGAAAACTATACAGTTATAGATGGGTGAAACACTGCTACATGCATATTGTACAACAAGCGCTCTGCAGGCCTTTCTGTGAGCATTCATCTAAGTAACATTTACATCAGAACACTGCAAGCCTGCCAACTTTCCCAGCCAAGACTAGGAGGGGATAGGAGGGGACCAGGGCAGATCCTGCCCACTGATTTATAGTTGTGTCTCTGGATTGTTAAAGGGGAAACAATTGGAAGGGTGTGAATAATAACTTGAAGGAAGAAGTAGATGCTTCAACTGGGAATACAGTTGTGGTTAGAGACTGAGGCAAAGTGCTAACAACTGCCTGAAATTCTGACCTGAGATTTTACTGATCGATTCAAAACATACCAAAATCTATTAAAGGCCCTTTCACAGTCATATCTATCAACCCACCATGTTTGAAACTAAACACATCATACAAGAGTTTTTTCATCTCTGGCAACATAATTTAAAAATACCAATTATCTTTTTGTCCCTTGTTTTCAAGGTCCCATGTAATAAAAGTTTGACCATAGATTGTGTGTGCTCAACAACAAAAAAATCAAGTTTGGTTTTAAGCCCTTCCAAGGTCAAGAATCCCATAAATAGCTATCTCCACCTCCATTTCCATTCAAATTCATCTCCATCCATGCATGTCCACTTAGCTTAATGTAATTTTGAACAAGGTTGACACAGTCCTCTTTTGGCTCTGCTGTTATGGCAGACAGCAAGTGTCTGTTTGGATGGTAGATGTTTTCAATCAGCTATCATAAGACAAAGTCCTTCATCTGCTCCTGGATCTGAGATTCTAATCCAAGAGGATAATGGAGGTTGATATTTGCCCACAGATATACAGTGATTGTTTATAAAGTTAGGCCAGGGCACACAGATAGCTTTGTCTTTACCTTCAACTACATGAATTTTCCATGAACAAGTTTCCTCAGGCCACCTGTGCAGTCTACTCAAACAATGACAAAACATTCACAGCTGTCTGTATGGGGGGTTATAAATATATTGTACACAGAGAAAGCAACTGTGTTTGAAGCCACCGTCACCAAGTTAATTGACAATGCCCGGAGCTCCTCTGGAGCCTGCCATCTCCATGTAATGCCCCTGCTGCTGTCTTAAAGGCAGAGCAACTGGCAACAAGTAACTAATAGTAGGGCTGTCTGTTTTATAATGTTATATTAATCTAAAATACTACTGTCCAGTGGAATGTAATCTGCATTAGAAATAAACACTTGGCAATAATCATCATCAACTCTGATGAATCAATCTAACCTGGACAGCACAATAACTGTTGCACCTCAAAAGATGAAGCACAATTGCAAAGCAGCCTGGTAAGAAATACTGTCTGCAAAAAGAGGGTGTCTTAATACCTGTTAAATACAGGAGACAAAAGAATGACATGGTTCTACTGGATCTTACATAAGTAGCAAATAAATTTTTGTTTTAGTTCTCTCCAATTACTTGCTCTCTCATGCTCGCCCACTCGTGATTTTTTTCTCTCTCCTGGGTGTTGGTGCTATGACATTTTAAAATCAATATCATCAAATTAAGTTTCCAGCCCCTGATAAAAACGACTTTTCACCAGAGCCTGGAAGTGCTTGTGCTCAGCAAAGAATGGGAGAAAAACTATGGACAAACCAGATTGACCGCCAATCCGCTTCAGTTTGTCCATCTGGATGGCGCAGATAAGTTTCTTTCCCACTGCATGTCCCACTGCTTCATTACACAAAGTGAGAACTAGAAAACACATGCACATATTTGAAATATGTTCTATATATTGGTCACACTTGGTCACAATCAAATGCATAGCATACAGGCCCCCAAATTTTTAAATGTCTACCTCAAAGTCGGTTATGTGTTATTAAAATACAAGAGACACAGCCATATCATAGCATGTCCTTTTTTTTTACACCAAGGTCAATGAAGCCGCCACTGAACCACAGCCAGTGGTGTACGGTAGCTTTGTTGGCTGTGTGTGGAAATTATCAGCATAATTTGAAGGTAAACCTGATCAGTGGTTATAAGAAGCTGGAGGTCAAAACCAGCAGCAAACTGTAAGCAGTGCTGCATCAACAAAAACATAATAATCTGGCATTAAAGGATTTTTCTGGCATTTCAGAAAAACCATACTTGTTTGCTCCCATACAGGGAGTTAGATGGGAAGATCGATATAAATTTTATCTCTGTGCATTCTGTACAGAGATCACACCATGATTTGTTTATCTGAGCACACAAGAACGGAAGCAGGGGGGATGCTCAAAGCAGGGAGTCACAAACACTGAAATATATGCTGCAGCAGTGTTAAAAACATTTCTATCACCTTTTTTTATTTCCTTTGTGACACTTGGTCAACTTCGCCGTCATAATAAATTATGTAGATAAGTTGATGCGTCACAAAGTCAAAGTGAAAGAACAGAAAAAGTAAGATGGTATGGACCACTACCTCGTGAGCAATCTGAGATGAAAAGAAACAACAAAGAGCATTAAATGTGAATTTAGTGCCCAAAGCAGTACGGCCGCAATTCACAAGTCACAAGTTGTTAATCATAAGTGTTTGTTCAAAGAGAAAATTATTGAACATGATATTCCAATATAAATGCCTTTTTTCAATTTTATTTAGGGATTTTTTTTTGTCATATTATACAATAGATTAATTGAAAAATAATTGGTTGATTAATCAATTGAAAAAGTAATTATTAAGGAAAGCCCCATTGGGGACACAAAACATACATCTGTATCAATTTATGACTGAAGTCAGAGGATGGTCCCCTGTCATGGAAACTGTCCATGCTCTGAAACCTGAGGTCTTTCCTAAAGGTTAAGGCTATGCTTACTTTCTTGGCGAACGCAGCTACGACTTGAGTGTCACGGGTATCCTTTTGCCATAATCTAACACAGTGTCACTTTCTCTTCTCACCTGGCTCCAGCATTAGCAAAACAAAGAATACAAACATCACACAGCCTCATGAAAACAACCCTTATTCATGTTCAGAAGCAGCAGCGTTTTGACGTAGGTAGTAACAGCTCTCTCTGTAGCCAATAAAATGCCATGACATGACAACATGAGCAGGCAGATGCCAAAAATTAGAGCCAATCTGACCGTCTGCACAGAGCACCATGATGAACATCCAAAGAGGGCTTTAACAGGCTGACATTAAACCTATGACGTAATCAAGCCTCTTATCACCACCGCTTTCGTAATAAAGCAGTATGTAATAAAAGTATGTCAAAAACCCACAGAAACCCAGCCGCAAACTCAACACACACACTGTTGCTCATCCCTTGAAACGGCAGATTATCACCATTTGACATGGGGTGTCCACAGTGCCAATCATTTGGGGCTGGATCAAGTGCCCATACAAGTGCCCATACAAGGCCTGGCCCTGAATAAAACAAACCTAGATTGTGACAAGGATGAAAATGCCTTTGCCTACTTGTATTGTAGGTTATTCTATGTGCACACAATGGGAGAGCAGGTATCATATACACACAAGCCCTATAGATAACTAATCTTTTCCTTCTGCGTTTGGCTTTGCAACTGTACCAACAAATTCAACAAAGTGGCCTAGACTAAAGCTGGCAGCATTTACACAAGCAGCAGCAGCTCCATACATTAAGCTAGAGATGAGTGAGAGGTGGATATTGATTGCAGAGGCGCGAGCTACCGTGGAAATGCTCCGGCCGCCACTGCCTCTATAAAAACAACAGCCATGGATCTATGGTGTTAAACCTGCGCTATAAATACACACACCAGCTACCCACCAGCCTCAGAGCAAACGTCAAGGGGTCAGGAGGTTAGTTGCAAAACCTAAATTTGTTTGTGTGTTCTGGATATGGTAAGCAAGACACAGACATAGAATGTTTTTATGTTTGTTTGATTAAAGAATAGAAGTGACAAAAAGGTTGTTATGCAATTAACATGCATCATGGAGATGGAGGTGTAGTTTTAGAGGTCTGTAAACTGTTCTGTATACAATTGATCTTTTTCTCCCATTTGTAATGAAAAAGGGAAGCTGCTTATCACCATTAATGTGGCACAAACACTGTCCCCAGCATTCCCCCGTGTTATAATGCTGGTGTCATCATGAAGAACTGCTAATATTATATCAGTTACGTTTTGGAACTCACAGAAAGGTGTAATGAAATTCACAATGAAATATTGTGGCTTTTATAGTGTGAGGTCTACAAATAAAGCATCCATTTGGCCATACAGCATGCAGTATATGTTATCTGGTGTGCTCTCTTATTGCGAATGAAATAATGCAGCTACATCATAATCTTGGAAATGTCAGCACTGCTGGTTTTTGTTCCCACAGATGAGGTTTCTCTGGGAAAAAAAGGGACATTCTGTGAGAAAGGGATCTGTTTTTAGATCTAAAGGCCAACGTACAGCTGTAAAGTAACT
>JAOWBC010000049.1:15300113-15315127 GCA_028566105.1 Hypoplectrus providencianus | reverse complement strand
GAAACAACAAAGGAAGGACCCTGCAGAGCTTTGAGGAGAAAGTGGGGAACAAGAGGCAGAGTGCTCAACTGTCTTTTCACACTCTACTGCAATTTCCCAAATATCACCCGACATTTCACTTCTAGCACTCTGGTAATCATTTCCTCTTGGGCTTGGATAGCCTTCTCATGAGCTTTTTTTTTCAGTATTTTGAGTGACACATTCCAGTAACCCTTTTAACTATTAACTAAAGTGCACTTCGGTGCTATTCTCATCTGTAGCAAAGCCCAACTCCACATAATACCACACGATTAAAGATGATGAGCTCTTCTATCTTTGTCTGCACTGGGAATAAACTGAGATGGATGAGGCGAAGTGGCACTGTAAAATCTCCACATTTAGTCATTGTCTCATCATAATGAAAACTGTAATAATGTCAACGTTGTTAATAATGTTAAATGTTAAATTACCTTTTTAAGATTTGACTTGTACTGAACAAGAGATGTTAAACATATCTACAATCATCACTACAATTTTTTGTGACTCATCAGTTAACATACACTGGTAAAAAAAATGTCTACAATAAGCTCACATAGGCAAATTTATCAAGGGAGCAGCTTATTTTTAATAAATAAGCAAACACCTCTATATTACCTAGCGCTTCCAATCTTTATTTAGAGAAACCTTTGCAGAAAGGACTGTCATAATGTGTTGGTAGGGGACACATGTCAAAGGTTACAGTTTTGGCATTACATCAGCAACACTGGAGTTATCCCATGCTGAAGATGCCTCGGCCTGCAGTGGATATGCAGTCATCTGACATTTAAATGTCTACCAGCCTCACAACGCTCCCCTCTGAATCATGTACACACTGCATTATGTCTTACACACTGCATGCTACACGTCGCGCCCTGCATGACATTACGGCTCTGTGCCGAGTACTATAATGGAGGTTGTTTGAAAGTAGCATCAATCGCTGTGGTTATTCCTCCACTGATTGCTCTGCCACATGCGCTGTATTACAGAGCGACGTTGTCCATATTTGATTGGTCCAATGTGCCAGTGCTGTTCCTAGTTATACTTGAAGCAGGTGGAAGCAGGGAGGTTAAATAACGATTCAACATGAGAAAATCATAGACAGGGGCTTGCTTTTCCTTGTCACAGCCACCCCAGACATCGGCGAGGCTGATGGTTGCCATGCAAACAAGTGACAGCCAAGCTACAGCCGCATGGGGCATGGTCTGCTAACGTGGAGAAGAGGTTTACTTTATGTAGCTAGCTTGTAATGTTAGCCACCACCCAACCAGACGGCACGCTACACAGAGGGGGAGAGAGAGGGAGAGAGAGATAGCGGTCCTACCACCGCTGACCAAATTCCTCCAAATATTGCGACGTTGTGACCATCAAAACTACCGTCCTAGAAAAGCAAATCCTTATCTTTGTACTTATTTACCACACGCTAATGTTAATGCTATATCAGCTCCGCTAGCTAGCGTAACTTAGCGCATAAAACAAACGTTAGTTGAACAAAATACTCAAGTAGGGCTAAAAATAGCAAGTTATCTCTCTGGACCGATTCGCGTGGTGTAGTAAGAGAACAGCTAAGGGTAAACTTACTCTGTGTCGATCAACGTGGCGCTCATACAGTTGTTTTTGAGCGTCCTTCCCTGTCCAGCGTCATAGCATGGGGCTGTGTGAGATAGCTGGGCTGAGGGCAACAGCAGGCGGGCTGTGGCGGACGGACGGTAGGAGTCGGCTGGAGGAGAAGTTTCAACATGGAGAGTGTGGACTGGACTGGATCCTCCTGCTGCGGTTCATCTGGCTGCTGCCTGCTGCTGCTGCTGCTGCTGCTGCTAGACAGGGCGCCCTGGCGACACCTGTGGCCGCGGCAGTGTACAGCACCTGCTGCTCAGCACAGGGCTGCAAATACTAACCATGGAAATGTACATAATGAACATTATAGGCCTGCATTCTCAGCGTTTACAACTTGTTAAGAGAATAGACTAGAATTAATCGCCTTAAACTCTTAAACTGGAACAAAAAAAAAATCCTAAAGAAAGCATTGCATTTCGATGTGGTGCATTTAGTTTTTATATGTCAAATAAATGCAGCACTAAACTTGACAATATTAAAATTCAAATAAAGGAAATGCATATTATTTGTTAATTAAGTTCAAATGAATTTCCAGAAAATTTAGCTGAGCTAATTTTAGTGCTTTTGCTCAAAAATATTCTGAATATTCGGTGTGTGTGTGTGTATGTGTACGTCTCATTGTTTACAGAGAAATGGCCAAGTATTTACACCTCTAGTGTTGGGTCTTAAAGTCTTCATGCTGGCACATTGTTAATTTAATCTGTCTAAAGTTAAAGGTCAATTTGAAACCTGTGCATAGCCGTGTGTTCGTGCTTCTAATCAACCACAAATCCTCATTTGTGGCTGTTTTTCATGCTTTGAGGGCTAAAAACAAAACAAAACTATCATCGCCTCCATTGGAAACTGAAATATCCTGGTGTAATCCATTAAGGTGGATTTACTGGCGCATAAGCGTTTGAGCTCATCATTAAATTGGGCTCACCCAGTTATCTTTTGTCCTATTTTAATTTTGTATTTGCAGCTTGAATTTCTGTCATAACAGCTCCATGTCTCTGTATACCTTTTACTGCAAGACACAGTATAGGAACCTTTAGAGGCATTCAAATGCCACATCTATTTTTAGATGCAACTTGTGGTTTTGAGGGACATGGAACAAGGATGATGAGTGAGAAATATGTGAGAAATATCAGGCTTATTGGAGCCAGTATGTTGCAAAAATTGTATATTACCACCTTGCCAGGAAGTGCCCTCTGTGTGAAAATGATTGGCCTTAAAACCACCCCCTTATAACACCAAATCACAAAGTGTACTGATGTGAGCTGTAAAATTCAAACTTTTTGAAGTCTCTGTGTAAAAAGCTTTTTCCTTATGAAGTAAGAAACAGAACTGGCATTATTTATTCATCCTTTGAGGATGCACTTAGTTACCTGCAACCTCAAAGTTGCTCTTAATAATGCAGAGGTTTGCCAGCTCAGCCCTGCTCTGCAGCAAGCAGCATTTTCTATCATTTGCTTCGTTTGATCTTTCCATTTCATTTGAACAATTCAAAAAAACAAATTTGCATAATTAAGTTATCAGCAGTGCAGTGTGTAGCACTTCTGTAATACAGAATGTACAAGGTATGTTTTCTATGATGTAGCAAAACACCAAACAACACAACAATTAACATTTTCTGCGTGACATCAGCATGTAATATCTAAAGGGATTTTAGCATTATGATGAGTAAAGCACAAAATGTAAAGCCAGACACACATGTGAAATAAAAATGCAATAACATCTTTAATCCTATTTTCATCACAGATTTATGGGTACACAAACATAAAATTCCTGCTCCTTTTACATTTATTTGCATTGTACCAGCAAGCATTATATAAAGCATTTCAAATAACATTCTACAGCTTTGTGACTATTTGCTTTTCTTTTCATGAAGTGCTTTCAATTATTACATACATTATGATACAATAAAAATAACACACGGACTTAATATATCTACAGGCTAACCACACACAGCTATTATCTTAAAAAATAAAATAAAAAGTACCTGCCTCATAGAAAATTCTGCCCTTTAGAAGCTGAAAATAAAGCTCCTCTAGTGATGTTAACATCAGAGGAAATGTCCATAGATCAGATACGCAGCAGGAAGTGACATAACAAGGCTGTTTCTTTGAGGAATGCAGAGGAGAAGGACATTAACAAAAACAATGGGTGTGACCTCTAAGTCCCTACAGAACACACTGTTACAAAATGTATTTCCTAAGACCATGCCCCCCAAGAAAAATGTTCATTTTTATTTGTTTGAGTTCCTGAGCTTTTGTGACCCATCGCTTTAAGAATTTAAGAAAATATCAAAGTAAAATTGTCACAATCAAATGTTGGGCATATATCAAAACCGTCGGTTTCACAACACACTGGCCAAAATGTTATCAAAGTGGTACAAAAAAGGGTAAAAAGTTCAAACAGTGTATAGAAAGACAAATGCATCCAGTGCATTATTCACTACAGTGCATACATGTACAAACATCTCCAAAACAAACAAAAGTCCTTCATTAAAAGGCATTGCACAGATCAAATTGGCATTATAGGTGCAAAAGAATTGGCTGCTAGACAATCTGACAAATGTCAATAAAATATGATACATTAAAAATGTGAAAAGTCTAAATGTTCCTGTAACGAGGTGGTAAAATAGTCTGGTTGTTGGATTCAGCTGAAGACAAACATGCTGGAGTGCCACCTACTGGCACTAAAGTATACAGGTTTTTAAAAGGCACACAGTATTCAACAGAAGTTCATTTAATTTTTTTTTTTTTTTTTTTTTTTGTCTTTTCATCAAAAGAGTCTATAATATAATACCTTTACAGCATCCAACACATTTCCTGAGCATGTAATCATCACTTAGTCATACAGTAGTAAACAAGCAGAAATGGAAAGAACCCAACTGAGCTGTATCGAAATCCTCAGTTTTAAGAGACAGTTCAATTTTATATTTGACTAAGTGTTCATAGAATATAAATATTTTTGGTCAGTGATTTTGTCCCCTATTGTATCTAGACATACAGTTCCCTCCATGATCAAATATTCAACATTTAACACAAATACATACCACAAAATAGAGATTTCAATCCATAAAACTACACGATATTTGACAAAAGCATGACTAGTATAAAAATAGAAATATCACCATCTGTTAGAAGAGATCCCTTTTGCAAAAGTCTGCTTATTTTCCTGCTAAGACTAAAGAGGGAAGACCTGAGTGGTTTTATTGGGCCTATGCATTGCGGTACCCGTTCTTGGGGTAACCTTTCTTTGGTTCTATGTTCTCGTAAATAGAGAGCGCGGCGGCATTTTGGTAGATTAGATCCACATTGGTTCCAGTTCTTGATCTGATGATGTCTAAGGCACACTGGTTTAAGAACACATACTGGTCCTGTGGGGACATCAGACATAAGAGTTCACGGAGCTGCATCACACCATATATATTCTTTACATATTTCAAACAACATGCACAGTAAGACAGTTGACTGTGTCATACCTCTGTCTGCACCATAAGGGGCCGGTGCATGCGCAGATCATGCACAATGCCGTACACGTCCACAATATTCTCCCTTTCAATCTGGAAGATCAAGTGGTCGATGGCGATGAAGGTGCCTGTGCGTCCAACACCAGCACTGAGTGGAGACAACAAGGCAAACAGAGGATATTAGTCATTCTTGCAATTTCTTCCATATAGAATTGTAAGTTGGTGTTGTGTCTGACCTGCAGTGGACCACAGTAGGAGAGTGTCTGGAGTACTGGTCCATGTGCTCTCTGACCAGGTGTCTGAAGCTGATGAGGAGCTCGGTGGTTTGTGGAACCCCGTGATCTGGCCAGGCTGTGAAGTGGAACTGACGCACTGAACGGGTCTCTGCTGTTTTCACCTGGAGGACAAACACACACATAACCTCAAGCTAGACTAAAACATATATAGAACATTTGATTTTACTAAATTACAGACATGCACTGATGCAGAGAAGATTATCACTAATGCTGCCACAGCACCTATTATTTTCTATAAAGTTTATTATAAAGGCTGGATGATACGTATTCCAAATAAAAGGTGCTAAATATTTTTGGTAATGTCTTTTACTGATGCACATTGTTTATTATTACCCTCCTCTTCCTTGCTATAGGTAACATCTCATCACTTACATTTCTAATGTCGAACTCTCTGATGGTCCAGTCTTCAAGTGGTATGTCGGAGGTTGTTGTTACAGTGATGTTGTTGTAGTGCTTGGTGCCGTGATCCCAGTATTGCTCACATTTTACCTGGAGAAAAGAAAATTGTTCAGAATAGGAATCATAATCAGAAATACCTTATTGATCCCCAAGGAGGAAATGCTCCGTTAAACGTACTGCAGTATAAGAATAGAATACAAAGTAGTTTGTAAAAAATAAAGGGAAAAAGGTATGCTGCACAATAAAAAAAAAATGCTGAAAGACATTGTAGAATTGTTCAAGTTTTGTTCTCATCTGCCTCATAGGGTTTTGGTTCGAATGTGTGTCAATTAACTGAACTGCATGTTACAGTTAAACATCAGGTAAACATAAAGGTGTGTGTGTGTGAGTCCAGGCATTGTGTTTGTGTTTGTATACTCACTCGTCCCTGTTCATTACAGCGTGTCAGCATGACCAGAGTCTGTACGTTCTTCTCCCACACCATCCTCCAGAAATCGCTGACTGTGGCTGGCAAAGGACCCTGAGCCGCAATAAACTCCTTCCTGGAGTTGTAACCCTGTCAAACAAAGCAACAGCACAGACACACACACACAAAAAAAATGACAATCTTGTTTGGTGTTCTACTCGATTTTCAAGTGTGGAATAGGGTGGAATAGTTTCTATGGCATGGCATTAAGCAAATGGATGAGCAGTTATGTTGATCAGCAGGATGTTTACTGATACTGAAGCAATGACTGAGGCCGAGGCTGTCAGTACGCACCGGCATGTAGTTAGCATTGATGTAGTCATCGTATGGACTCCCATGGATAATAGAGAGTTTCACCCTAGAGGAGTCATCTAGAGAGGCAAGAAAAGAGGGTAAAGAAATGAAAAAAAAAAGTGTAGAAAGGTATAGGTGCACTGTTTGACCTTGTGGCATTCTTTTGATTTAGCATGAGACTCATGAGACACAGTATGATCGGTGATGATGCAGTTTAGTGAGTGTTATGGTCGGAAGCAGCAGAGGTGGATTTGTTAATGTGACTCACAGGGAAGCACGTTGTTGTAGCGGTTCTTGGGCTTGTTCTCCATCGTCAGAGCATTTGTTTTTGACTGAGCTGTACCAACGAGCTTCAGGTCCTTTTTAAAAGAAACATAGTGTGAGCGATCTTTGGGTGACTCACTGTATTTGGGAAATACAGTAAGAAAATTGCATTATATATTGGACATTGTTGTGACACTGGACTCAATGAGGATTTTTTTTTACAAAGGAGTTTCTTTTACCTCAAACTCTTCAGCAAAGCCACAGTTGGAGTCAGCTTTCTGCTTCTTGTAGTAGGCCTCATATTCCTCCACCCTCACAGCCACACTTCTGCTCAAAGGGAAGGCAGAGGTCAGATATGAGGTTCAGATGACCAATGTCAGATTACTTCATGTCTTAGTGCGTGACACTTGACAGATCTGATTGTACTTTCTTTCTGAATTATTGATTTATACTTACACTTTGGCTCTGGAGAAGGAAAGGGGAAAAAAAGTAATGTTGAACAACTGTTACAGAATATTGTTGTTCATACTTTAAAATGTACATAACATGATAAAAATGCCACCCTCACCTCATGGAAGATATCTGGATGTCTGGTGATTCTTTGTTGGACAACCTAAATTACATGGATAGGGAGTTTAGTTCTATACACACTGAATCAGCAATCATTTTTATTTATGATCATAAGGACAAACCTTTTCCAGTATATAATGAATCCGATGAGGACGATGAAGAGAACGCAAAAAATCCCCAGTGTTGCTCCGACAGCGGTGTAAATGACGGCTGAAATGTTGTCAGAGATTAGGACAGAGAGAGAGGCCAGTGAGCATTTACTCCCTGTAGGTGAGCATTTTATAACAAAGCTTTGGCTGTGAATGGGGTACCTGGGTCCTGTGGGAGTAAAACTGCAGGATAGAGGCCTGTTATCGACACCAGTGACCCTGAAACATCCACCAGGTTGTTTTTCTCAGTCAGGCTGGTGAACAACACGATAGCATAGCTGCAGGATTGAAAAAGAGATTTTATACCATTGTTTTTCCTGCAATTCTTACACTTTTTTGTTAAAATATAAAACATATATTAAAACTTTTTTTTGTTCTTACTGGTATTTTTTAGTTGCTTCCAGAGCACCGTTCGTGTAGCCCCTGAAGGTGGATCCATCTCCTACTTCTATGGTCAGGTGACTTTCTCCACTACGTGACTGGAAGGTGTTGCTTGTGACAGTTGCCAGGTAAACTGGAGTTTCCTTTGCCTTCCACTGATGATAAGTTTTCCCCACATACTGTGTTAAATTATGAATTTCACCTGAAAGAACAAGAATTAAAGTTACTGGCTTCTGACAGGAAATTTTTTTTTTTGTTTTTTTGTTTTTTTGCACTTAGAAAAGTGTTATGTATACTGTATAATGAACATATTCACAGTCTGTACTGTGCATGGATTTCATTTAATCCTATTTAAACACAGTTGTTTTATGAAATGTCATTCTAACTGTGATTTTTGCATAAAATTGTGTTTCTTCCTACTTCTAGCCATGACTTTGCTGATTCCATAGAGGTGCAGGAAGTACACAATGCAGTGGAATACAAGGCCACAGTGGTTAAAATGTAAAAAGAACAAATCAATGCCCTGAAACTTCTTAGAGTTTAGAGGTTAAAGCAGTAAAACAGTGCAACATAATACCAAAAGAAGACGAAACCCACCACTGGGACTGTTCGTCACCAGTACACCAACATGTGTGATGGGTCCATTGATGCTTTCCATCAGGCTGGGCTCGACCTGAATGGTGAACTTGTTATACACTGTGTGGCTCACTTTCACCAGTGACTCAAATTCCTCTGGAATTGGTGGATCTTTGAAAAAAAAAATATGACAGTTAAAAATATATTATTTTTCAGTAAAATACATATTAAAGATATTTTATTATTTTAAATAGTTGTGTAAAATACATAAATCATACTCGTGATGCCTGTCCAGCAGGAAATGACCATAGGAGTGCTGGGTAATCCACAGCTCTGAGTCTCCACACTCAGTCTGTATTCAGTAAAGTGAAGAAGCTTGGCTACAGTGTGGTTACAGCAGGTGCTGGTGGAGAGGATCTCATTATTGTTGACGGTGATGTTAAAGCCAGAGTGACGGCCGTCGGGTTTTTTCCAGGACAGATGGAGTTCTGCTTTTGTTGTGTTTGGACCTACACACTGAAAGTCTTTCACTGGGCTTGCATCTGTAGCATCAAACAGAAATCAATGTCAGGAAAAAGCACAACATCCAACAACACAATTGTTTTTAGATTTCTCTTGCTGCTTTATCTCATATTTGGGAAAACTATCCCCAAGAATATATTTTATCTATTTTATTATTTTTCATAATGCAAACTTTTTTCCATTACAAAAAAATAATAAAATGAAAATAATAAAAATCTTAAAACTGTTATGAAATGAAAAGTCAGCATGAAACACACACCTTAATCTAAAACCAATCATAAAATAATCTTTCCTCAGTTTTCTCATAAACTTTGTTGAAACACAAAAATATTTACAAAACAACTGCATAATGAACTTTATCATGCTATTTTGACCTTACTTGTGCATATGGAAATCGATCGTGAATCGGCTTTGGTTCCATCAGAGGTCTCTGTGGTGACATTTAAGCTATAGCTGCTGCCAGGATCCAGGGAATCAATAAAATAATTGTTAGTGTCAATTATTTTATCCCTAATGGATCCTTCTGCGTTTTGCCAGGTCAGATTGTAGCGATAGCTCTCCTTGTACTCATCAGGGTTCTCCCACTTCACTGTGATGTTCCTCTCTCCTGGAGAAGCCTTAAGAGACTTCACACTGAATGGTCCTGAGGGTGTCAAAGAGGTTTGAGGGAGGAAAATTTTACATCGAACTGTAAAGGAGAGATACATTGCTGAAGTATAGCAATAAAATCCTTACTTGTGGTGACCATTTCCATCTGAACTGTCTTGCTCTCAAAACCCATCAGACCAACTGTTGCTACATAAATGTTGTAGGGAGTCCCTGAAGACAGAGAGTCAAACAAATGTGTGGTGCTGTTGGACATAAAGTTTTTGTGATTTTGGGAAAGATTTGGTTGGATCGTCAGCTTGTAGCGGAAAGATGCACTGGACATCAGAGGTGCTTCCTCCCAACTGATCTTAATGGATCCAGTTGTCTTCGACAGGATGGTGATCTGCCCGGGAGGGTTAGGGACTGTAGGGTGAAAATGTGAGATTCAAACTTCATGAAGGAGAGTAATCAAATATAAACGCTTGACATTACTGCACACGATTTCTGCACACAAGTATAGCATACGTTTTGGATGTCTTCTCTTCCACTTTTTACTGTATAATTACAACATTTGTTTGAGATAAGGGGGAAAGATCCCAGTAAGAATTGTGATGCCTTTGGTTGTTGGGATAAACTTTGTTATCATGGTTTAATAAAGAAGTTGTGAGCAGATCTTGTCTGCGCCATTATTATTATTATTAATATTATTATTATTATTATTGTTGTTGTTGTTGTTGTTGTTGTTGATGATATTGTTATTATATTACAATAATCAAGAGTATCATTATTTCCTTACACCCACACTGAAAACTTAAAAATCCACACAATAAGGTATACTCACAAGTTGCATTTGTAACAGCTTCAGATGGCTCACTGAAGGGTCCACTACAGCTGGTTACCACAGCCGAGTACTGCATCCCAGCTGACAGGTCGGGAAACACATAGGAGGTAGCGGTAGATTCCAGCGTCTTGTTTTGGGTATATTTGGAATTGTATAATTGAACCTTATAATGCTCCACTTCCCCAGGAGGTTTAGTCCATGACACCTCTATTGAACGATTGGAGCCGTGGCTGGAGATGCTGGGTTGCACTGTCTCAGGCTCTGTTAATGTGCATAGGAGGGACAATGTAAGCTGATCAACCACTTTGACAATTTCAAATACAGAAAGAGAAATACCCAGGCAGAATCTTACTGGTATACTGAGTGACGTATTCTGCTTCCCCTTCAGTGCCATCCGCTGCCCTGACAAATACAAAGAAGGTGCATTTGGCGCCAGAGGTGAGCTCTGAGATCACTGCCATGTCACTGGACACACGAAGGGTTTTGTTTTGGGAGACACAGCCTGAGGTTGTTACTTCATATGTGTAATCAGACTTGTACTCCAGCGGTCGGGTCCAATTCAGATGAACAGCTGTTGTGTTTACAGTGTAAGCTTTCAATGATCCAACATTATAAGGACCTAGAAAGAGAACAGAAAGTGTTTCTTATGAATCAACATGTCATCTGTTCACATATTGCCAAATAAACAGCACTCCTGTCAGTAGTGGGCCAACTTATATTAACTGAGTAAACTAAACTTTAAACAAAATGCATATTTTGGTGGTGAATTAAGCTATTTACAGAGATATAGCGATACACAGAGCTATAGAGATAAAATCCCCACTGTACATACGGGTAAAGAAAGACACAGACTCAGGAGCTGCCTCAGTGCCATCTGCTGTCCGTGTGGTGACAGTGAAGCTGTAGCTGCTCCCAGAGAGAAGTCCAGAGATGGTTATGTTAGTGTCCAAGACTTGTGCAGTTTGAAAGGAGGTGCCATTGCTGGTCTGCACCACATATGAATAGTCATCTCTTCTCTCCTGCTGTTTCCACTCCAAGGTCACTTCATTTGTGGTGATGTCGGTCGGCCTCAGATCATTTACAGAATACGGTTCTAAGGGAATGAGACGAAAGAGATGCAGTTAGTATGCAGAACAGGTTCATGTTTTCATGTGTCAGCACAAATTCTGTTCGGCACAAATCATGAGGGGTCAACAGGTCAATAGGAAGTCACCGTGCTGTAGTAATTATGGTGATTCTCATTATTCTAAATGTAATTACCCACATCTGGATCATAAAGCAGTTTAATATTATCACTTTAATTTTCAGAGAATTACTTGTTTGCAAACTAAAGGGTCATAGGGTAAATAAAGAATAAAGTAGTTTAGCGTTAAAAGTGCCTTTAGATGCAGCTTTGGTATTAACTTTCTGAATACTTAATATATTATATATTATTATATTATATATATTATAATAAAACATGTTCCACTAAACAAAAAAAAAAATCAATATCAAATTTTTACTTTGTAAAAAATAAACCAGAAACCCTTGACAAAAACAAAAATTATAACCCTGGTGTGGTCGAGTGTTTGTTATCTCACTCACTGGTGTAGTTTTCTGCCGTCACTGCGGTGCTCTCATAGTTATATACGCCAACAGTAACTACTGAGATATTGTAGGGGCTTCCAGACTGGAGGTTTTTCAGCAGGAACCAGTTGTTTTGTGTCACATGGGACCCGTTAATGGTGGACACACTGAAGTTGTACTTATCATAGTCCATGTCCTCTGGGAAGGACCAGGTGAAGTTGATGGATGTCACAGTCTGAGACTCCACCATGATGGAGCCAGGAGGGTTGGGAACTGAAGAGGAGAAGGAAAACTGTTTTGTTAGTCTTCAACTCAGACGCAAAGTAGTGGAGTATGAAAGTTTACAAGTCACACTGCTGATCTAACTCACAAGTCGCATTGTAGACGGTTGAGTTCCTCTCCAGACGGCCCATTTTGGTGACCACTGTCACAGAGTAAAGCACTCCTGGTGTCAGGTCCCGAAAGACTACATTCATAGTCGTGTTGCTCAGATTGCTGCTGTTTGCTACCAACTGTGTGTCTCTGTACAGCAGGACGGTGTAGTAGTCCACCTGTCCAACTGCTAGTGTCCAGGTCACTGACATGGTAGTTGTCGTCCCTATAGCTGTGATGTCAGAAACTGCTTCAGGCACTGTAAAAATGAAAAAAAGAAAAAAGAAAAAGAAAAAATTTAAAAATTTAAAATTCTATGGAATATACAGAAAATCATTAGTTTTAGGATCCTTCAAAGAAATGCACAGGGTTGCATCATAACTTAATATTTGTAATACAACCATATATTATATGTACAATGAAAATATAAGCTGACCAGTCGGACCAATTACATAAAACAGAATAAAAATCTGGGAGTGCAGCAAATCAACTTTTAAAAAAACGTTTTGAATTTAGCAAGTTACTCACTTTTAAGGAGGCTGCTATACCATAATGACACGTGATGAGAAAGTATCGGTATCAACATTCATCAGTGTCATTATCCATTCAACCTTACTATCTATTTTGGTCTTTAATAAAGAACTGTTAACACAGAATTAACTTATATAAAGAAGCAAGCTGCCAATACAAACAGCTGGACATTTATTTTTTCTACTGTTTGCAGTTACAGTCAAGTAAAGTCGTCTTCGGGCTGCCACAATATTTACAAATATATACTATATAATATATTTCATAAGCTTTAAAGACATACTTGTGTTATGTGATATGGTTTCCTCTGTGGATTTGACACCTGCTACAACTGTAAACACTCTAAAAGTGTACAGATTTCCAGGGGTGAGATTGGAGAAGGTAAAGGTCTCAGCCTCAGTTGTGTCATTCTGAACTACCACGCCGTCCTGGATCGCTTCCACCAGGTACGAGTAGGAAGGCTTGTGATCACTTTGTCTCTGCCACGTCAGCCGGATGGCCGTTGTGTTCAAATCCTCCACTCTGAGGTTGGTCACAGCTTCGGGCCCTGCAGCAAACACAGCAGAGGGTTATGTAAGACCAAAGATTGTCTTGATCCCCTCCGTGTGGAGTTTGCATGTCCTCCACAAGCCAGCGTGGGAGTATCTAAATTGCCTGTAGGTGTGAATGTGAGTGTGAATGGTCTTTCAGATAATGAATGAATAAGTGGAAAGCCTTACTTGTGTAACTGAATGTCTGTTCCACTGTGGATTCACTTCCTACTGCCGCTATCGTTGTGACGCTGATGCTGTATCTAGTTCCAGGCTCCAGGCCGGATACATCGGTGCTGGTGCTGCTGACTGTTGTGTTATGCACTTCTCCTGCACTGCTGTAGGCTTGAACCAGGTATGTGTAATACATCTGGTGTCCATGTGGTACAGACCATTCCACTGTGACTGAGCTGGTGGAGTTAGGGTGGGCTTCAAGGTTCAAAACAGGATTGGGCACTAATAAAATGACAAAATTAGGAAAAAGTATTTTTAAAGAGATTCATTGTTAATATATTATGAAATATACAGTGGTATTTTTAGGTGCTGCCGGATAAAACAATGGCCTCTGTGTCTGAAAAGTAAAGCAAATGCAGAAGTGCCTTGAACATGCATTCTTTCTAATGGCCTGCAGGGGGCGACTCCCCGATCGCAAAAAGAAGTCCCAACAAAATAAGTATTGAGAAAATCAGCCTACTTCTCACTTGATTTATTACCACAGTTAACATACTCATTATGACTTTATGGTCCCAATCGCTAGTTTAAAGTCTTCCTGGAAAAAGCATGACATTCATTTTGTGAATTATGTTCCCCCCTTTGAGTAAAATAAATGATAAACAGGACATGCTTTCAAACTTGGCTATCTTTTGATTGACAAGTCTCTACTATGGAAACCTGTAATTTAAGATATAACTAGTTTAAGACATTTACTTGGATATTTATTATACTGGTTTGGCTATATAAAAACATTTGCAATGTTATCTTTTACTTTATGTATGTAATCATCTTGTCACCTTAAAGGACATAGTCGCGAAATCTGTTTTTTACTAGCCATAATTAGCATCCCAGTTAAACTCACAGTTCATGTAAATGAGAAATGGATGCTAGCATTAGCTGATAACTACACCAGCTCCTCCATCTCATTTGAATAAAGTGACTTTATGCTTCAGGCTTCATCATAGTCCACAAAACAAAGAATAATGCCAAGATGGCTATGTCCACTTCTTTTACATAGCCCATCGATGTTCTACAAATATTACTAATATTAATATTACTTCCTGACATACTTACGTGTGAAAGCAGACTCATGGACGTCTGTGCTGTTTAAATTTTCAAGTCCAACTGTATGTACAGTAACACTGTAGGAAGTTCCAGACAGAAGCGGGGACAGCTCGTTATTATTGACAGAGGTGCTTTGATGTTGTACTTCGCCACCCGCGGGCTGGTAGCTGATCAGGTAGCTGATGTTCAGGTTTCCCTCCATCAAAGCAGGAGTCGCCCACTGTAGAGACAGCGAGGAGTTTGTCCTCTGACTGATGCTGATGGGACCAGGAGGAGTGGGAACTGAAAGGTAAGAATTCAATTAA
>JAOWBC010000049.1:15241896-15260730 GCA_028566105.1 Hypoplectrus providencianus | reverse complement strand
GATTTTGCATAGGATTGTTTGGATTTTCCCAATTATATTATGCCATATAGGCTGTTTTGATACAAATATTTTAGTAAAAATACATTAATTATATATAAGGGTACTCATTGGGACAGATATCAGAAGTGCTAGTAATTGTTGTCGGTCAGTATTGGCTTATTTCAGACACTGGATATTTCTGCATATGTTTGAGCTGATGGTGGATTATAAATTACTGTTACCTACCATAAAAGAACACAGCTTTTTCAAAGAAACACGATCATTTTGCGAATTGGCGAGGCAAATCTTGACCATGGATACATGTTATGCGAATTAAATGGGAAAAATTGCATTCCCTACTTTCTCTCTCCCACTGTCCTCTCCCCAGGTCGTCCACATGGTGTGTAAGTGGCGTTACGGCACAGGCTTGTGGTCATCGGGTACAGTGGTGCGGGAAATTGGTGATCGGCGTCAGTCTGTGAGCCGACAGCCCTCCTTCACCCTGTCAGAGTGGACGGACGCTCAGGAGGACCTGCTGGATATAGACCCTGTCCCTCAAACACCTGTCTTTGACATAGGCACCGATAACAGGACAGAGGGAGACGCTGCCACCCTCACCGTCACACCAGTGGGGCTGCAGGAGAGGTTGGGAGTAGTGATAGACAGGAAGTTGTTTTATGACCGGATTATTTGTTTGCGTTCATATGTAGATAATCTGAAAGATATGCTTCTTAAATTCCATGTTCACATATAATACATACTGTACATCAGTGTGCATTCAAATGATTCAATATGTTTCACACAGGAGGGGCTCCAATGTTTCCCTGACCTTGGACATGTGCACACCAGGCTGCACTGAACCCTACGGCTACGGAGCCCAGCTTTCCCCCAGAGATCAGTCTGCCCAGGAGTACCTCCGACAGGGAACACACACTCTAACCCCTGCCATGCTACACACACGGGCCATGGATGACCAGAGCCTGCAGGCTGAGTTTTATGTGAGCGCAGCAACAGCAGCTCACCCACCTACATGCTTTAGATTAACAGGGATGAACAGAGACTCACCGGAAAAGATGTACACTGACACACACGAGCATAGACACAGGCACAAATGCACACACCCACACACACACCCAGTGGAGCACTGCACACACCCGTAAGCTTTTCCACTGTCTGTTAGTGGGCGAAGGAAGCATAGATACAGGCATATTTGCATACGAAAAGCCACAGAGGATTCTAGTGTCTGCTAGGCAGAGAAATGTGCGTCCAATACCACACACAAGTCCGTAGAATTTGATTCATTACAATTAGACGGCAGCCGTTTGGTGTGAAGAGCAGTTGATGAATCATGGGGACCTATTATGCCTTCTACTATGATCTGCCAAATATACAATGTTGGATGTTCAAATCAAGTGTCAAATCTTGAAGCATTTTTTGTGACTTTTTCAAGGCAGAAAGTGCTGCTGTTCCATTGCTACATATAGCTAGTTGCTAAAATCAGTGAAGCACATAACATTATTAGCTATGCTGGTAATTTCTCCTGCTGGAACATGTTCAGTTATGTAATGTATATGCCCAAATGGGTGATTTTCCACAATAAAATAGCAGTTATACTCAATACTTAATATACTCATTACCTTGCTGAATTGCAGACAAATGAGAGCAGACTTATTTGGGAGGGGGGGCTTAAAGAGACACCAAAAAGGATCTCAGACAGAGTATGAATAAAGGTATTGTAGCCATGGGAGGTATAGGAAAAATATAGTGTAAGCATGTAAACATGCTCTAGTAGAAATCTCCAAATACTAGTGTGAACCTGAAAATTCGCATTAAAAGTCTCCTTTAATGTTAGATATGCTCAGGACTTCCCCTCCATGCAAAGACTTATTGTTACTGCACCCATTGTTCTGTGTCAATTGGCAGGAAACTCCCATGAACTTTGTGGACCCTAAGGAGTACAACTACCCAGGGCTGGTGAGAAAGAACCGCTACAAAACCATCTTACCCAGTGAGTACAGCTGCACAGAGAGCATCATGTGATACTCACCCACCATTTAGCCTGGATGTGTTTTGCATCAGAGTATTGACACTCACACTGAGAAACAGCACACTAAAAGACACAAACCAACCCTGAAAAAACGGTCGTAAGAAGCAATGTGTATGCATAAATATTATCTCCCATCTTCTCCTGCTGTCATCTCTTTGAATTACAACCCATCTGTCTCCTTCTCTTATGATAATCTCACACTGTCCACCTCCAGACACACACAGCAGAGTGATCTTGAAGTCACAGGATGAAGATGATTTCCTAAGTACTTACATCAACGCTAATTATCTCAAAGTAAGTGAAAATGTGTGTTCATAAGCAAGAATTTCCCCCAAGAGATCCCCATTACAGTTCTGTCATTTTGTGTGTGTTTGTGGAGGGTTACGGGGGTGAGGAGTGTGCGTACATTGCCACTCAAGGTCCCACCGTAAACACAGTGGGAGACTTCTGGAGGATGGTGTGGCAGGAGCGAACCCCAATCATAGTGATGATCACCAACCTGGAGGAGAAAAACGAGGTCAGTGAAATGCAGGAGGGCAATGATGATGATGATGGTGGTGATCACAATGATGATGGTGGTGCTGGATGCATTCATGAATAGAATGGACAAATACGTTCATAATGGGCTGAGTAAAAATATCTACTCGAGTGTCCTTTGCTGCCCCACAGAAATGTGCAGAGTACTGGCCTGAGGACACTGTGACCCATGAGGGCATTGAGATCACTGTTGTCACAGTAACCCAGGAGGATGACTACAGTCTGAGGGTGTTTACTTTAAAGGTAAGACACAGAAAGATAATTAATTAATTAGTTAATATATAATAAAAGAAAGGTAAATGAAGTGCACAACAATAATCAACATAAACTGAGGGTCCAAAATTTTGTTAAACACTTCGACGGACCTTTGTCTTTTCCTCAACATGTCTAAAACACACGTCACATAACTATTGAAATGTTTTTAAGTCTTCTTTGTATAATCCATGTTGCTTCATGGCTATCTGTTCAAGAGTTATCAAAACACTACTCCTAAAACCCCAAATCAACAAAGTCATTGTGATTCATCATCATGAGGCCATAAATATCTGTAGCAAATTTCATGGCAATTCATCCAGCAGTTATAGAGAGATTTCAGAGTGGACCACAACATTTATCTCCCTAGAGCCTACCGTGGTACCAGTGTGGCTAAAAATGCAACAACAGTGAATCTTTCCAGAACAAACGCCCCCATTATACTGTATAATTCACAGAGCTCACTGTGAACAATTTTCATTTGAACGTCTTTCTACCAAACATTGGTCCCAAAAACAATCACTGAAAGTGGTTTTATATCTCAAAACCAATGAATGACTTTTACTTGCAGGTTATTTGTTGACGACTGACTGAACGTGTGTCTGAAATCTTGTTTTGGGTGATTCCAAGTCTGCACACATCTGATCTCAAGATTAATATTAAGACATTTAATAAAAATGCAAAGCATGGAAGTGTAGACTGCCATCACACCAGATTGTGATCTAGTTCTCCACATACCAAGCAAACACAACCAAAGTTTTCTTTTTGCTAAAGTAAATATTTTCATCGCATGTGTGTGTGTTGGGGTGGTGGTTTACACAGTGTTCCTGATGTTTGTGTGCTGTTTGTGTGCTTGTGACAGGTGCTTTATATTGAATTTGGGGTCACGGTGGCACGGGCACTTAGCAAGCTAAACATGATAATTCAGTAAATGTAGCCTGCATGTGATTAGTAAGCACCAGGGGATCATTATGTAACTGTACTCTTAAGTTAAAAGCATGTTGTTTATTCAAGTTTAAAGCTTGTTGTTTATGTTGTTGTTCTGTTGGATTAATGATTATTGTCAGACTGACACTCTGGGAATAGAGGCGGCTGATGGATTTGATTATGTTTCAGTATAGGTATGGGAAGAATAGGCTATTCAAGCTTTTATATATACATATAAACCTCACTGTGTTTCTGCTGCCTTGCTCTGAGTTCATTGTTGTCGTAGCAACTAACACCAAGGTAACAATTTGGGCATGCATGCAGAGCAACAAGCTGATCAGAAATCATTCCCAGTGTGTCCGTCTCATGTACGTGTGCCTGACTTATGCCCGTCTGTTGCATTTGTGTGTTAATGTGCGTGTGCCAGTGTGGAGAAGAGGAGCGCAGTCTGCGGCAGTACTGGTACACCTCGTGGCCTGATCAGAAGACTCCAGACAAAGCTCCTCCTCTTCTGGAACTGGTGCAGGAAGTGGAAAGAGCCAGAGAAGAAGCCCCTCCCTCCAGTGGCCCTACAATTGTCCACTGCAGGTACAAAAGTAGCTTGTTTGTGATGCAGGGGCTAAAAATGTGTTAAAATAGGGTTTGGAAGCCTGTTTGAAATCGGCCTTTAATAAATCCATGTTTACAAAATACATGCATAGGTGAAAATTGTAGTCTTGTTTAGTAGAATCCTTTTTACTGCTTTTTTTTTTTTTTTTTTTACTATAGAAACAACTTAGCAGAGCAAAGCATTTATCTTCTTCCAATCCTCTACTGTCCGATTTCCCCAGGGAGGATTAAGCATGAATCAAATTAATGGGATCAGTGCTAATCAATACACCGATCCATCCATTTCCTCCTGCGTCCCTTTTTTCCGCAGTGCTGGAATTGGTCGGACTGGCTGCTTCATCGCCACCTCCATCCTGTGCAAGCAGCTGAGGACTGAGGGTGTGGTTGACATCCTGAGAACCACCTGCCAGCTCCGTCTGGACAGGTGAGGTATTCTTAGCTCTTATCTGGCTCGTGTTTATCTTTAGTTCTTGGCATCAAATCTTTGCTTGTCATGGGAAAAGAGCTGAGTTGATGTAATTGGACTTGATCTGGTTTCAAGTCACAAGCAACAGTAAGTCATTCTGAGCTCGAGTTTTACCCAAAATTTGACTTCTGTCAAAGTTTTCCATTTATCAACCTCTGTTCAACATGCCATAAGTTAGTCACCGCCATCCTGCAATATTTGGTGTGATTAAAATGTTTTTGTTGTCCAATAAAGTGGTCATTAGAGTGCCCAGTTGGCCAGAGAATTAATGAAATGTGTCACCAAAATGTTTGTAACTCCAAATCACTTCTACATTTTTGCTCATTTCAGGCTCATGCATTCAACTTATTAACACATTTGGGGTTTCTATCAGAATTTGTTTACATTTGTTAATGTTAAAACTGTTGAAAATGTTAAAAGTTTTTTAATATAATTAAATTATTTTTCTCATGCCATCTTTCTGATAATACCAGAAAGTTCAAAACACTTCATCTCTTTAAGCCATTTTCCTGAAAAAGCCCAGTCTGCTCTTGATCAGTATTAGTCAGTGTTTCCGGGTCTTAAGCATCTCGGCTCTCAGTGTCTTTGCACCATCACTGCAGTCTTTAACATCACTGAAGCAACACAATTTTCCAGTAGAAAGTGTAGTTGTGACATCACAACCTCACAAAAGTTGTGACAGCTCATTAAAAGACACATTTGAGTGTAAATTTAGTGTTTTCTGTTTTCTCTTTCATCTTGCACTGACAAAGTCATAACTATACCAAAAAGTATCTTTAAAAAAAAAAGTAATGTAATTGCACTTAGTTTTGCAGAGGGGAAGTGTTTTTTTTTATCACGACCACATGAACACACACAGATTCTGCTCTGTTGTGCAGAGTTCACCATGCTGAACTTTTGGCAATAACTGCCTTTGTATTTTTGGGAAATGTTCTTGTAGGTAGGTGGTTGTCAGTGTGGTTGCAGCAGTATGAAAGCAGTATAGGCGTATCAAAGTAATTATTATTCAACCTGAGGAAAACGTGAATGTCTTTTCCAAATGTCATTGCAATCCATCCAACAGTTCGGACATCTTGCTCATAAACACAAATGTCAACCTCATGGTGGCAGTAGAGGAAAAGTGAAAACATCACCATAGTCGCTTGGGAACATTGTCTGGGATTCATAACCTTGATTGGACCATTCATTTATGTGCAGAATTCCATGCAAATCTACCCAGGTATTTCAGTCTGGACCAAGGTGGTGGACTGTCCAATCATCTTTCTGTGTCTGTTCCTCAGGGGCGGGATGATCCAGACGTGCGAGCAGTACCAGTTTGTGCATCACGTTCTCAGCCTGTATGAGAAGCAGCTGCCCCACACAGCTGAGGAGTAGAGTGAGCGCTACAGCCACACCCAGACCGAGACACACCACTGTACACTGTACCACCTCTGGTGGTATGCACCACTGTACCTAGCATCATCTCAACTCACCCTTTAACAAGTTCAAACCGTGTTAATCCCTTCACCCAAGACAGGCTCCCTCAGACAGGACTGAATGAAATCTGTGCTTACTGTATGTCTTTGAGCAGAACAAACATAGGGAGGTAGGATTGGAGATAGCCCCCTAAAATTCCTGATCAGACATTTGAGTCACACAGTTCTGGAGAATCAAAACAATCAAGCACTGAAAAAATGCAAGCCCGCACTCCTGACATCATTTCATTTGCACTGCGGAGGTTTTGTCACATTATGTGCAAGAGTCTCAGTCATTAAGGCCTCACTTAGTACTTTGCCCCCTTGCATACTGTATGTACAGTTATAAAAAGGTAAAACTGGAGCTCAAGTATCATCAGATCACTTGCAGCGGTGTCAGTTTGCTGAAATAAGGAAACTCATATTCTCCCAAAGTTAGTCTCAATAATAAGGCCCATCACAGTATAAGTGCCAGCATAATTTAAATCAACAGAAATGATCAAATGCCAGCCTAATATTAAACACTATATAGATGTAAATGTTCACATGAAATATAAGTTACCTAACTTTACTTTCCTCATTGACTCTCAGTTTAAATGTAAAAAAAGAGAAAATCATTACAGAAGGCCTGTTTCAACTTTTGATGCATTCAGGAGCCACCTCATCTTCAGGTTGCATGGTGCTAAGTGTTCATTAAAGGCATGTGCAATGTTATGGAACATAGGAATGTATAACAATTAGGTTATTAAAAAACTAATTAGGATTTCTGTGCAATCCACAGTATTACAGTTTTACCATGCTGCCTGTGCAGTTTTCATGGCCCATGATGTTTACAGTAAACAACTCCTTGCATTAAGGCCACATAGACGTACACTTGGAGGCGTCACAGAGCTGTTGACACTGAGGGGACGAAGGCCCAAAATGGATTCAGACTGTCAGAAAAATCAATGCAAAGCCCAATCAAAGCTCGAGAGAATGTGACATACATTCGCACAGGAACATGTAATGCACAGGAAGGTAAAGGTTGCATCAAAAGAAGCCCCGATAAGCTAATATTGTAAATGTCCCATTACCATCATGACCCCCCTCAGAGTTACATGCTCCGTGATGCCTCTGCTTTCCACAGTAGCTTGAACACATCTGTGAAGTAAGAAGCCCATGATTGTTGTATAGACAGGCCAGGCCTAATCTGTATGAAGCACAATAGACCAACTAAGGTTGTCTCTGATGTTCAGCTGTAAAAGTTCTTTTTTTCCGTATTGTGTTTTGATTGTGTTGAGTTTAATGGATTGCATGTGCTGTATGGGACTTCCATAGGTCCACAATCAAAGCGACGTGATTGGTTGTCCTGCTTTTTGTTGTGTAAAAGGGTTTAAAGCCTATTATATTGCTTGCTCTCGGCCAATGCTTTTGATACAGTTTGCTTTTGTGAAACCAACCAGAGATATTTTTAGAACATTTTGATACAATCCTTTCGAGTAGATGCCTTGTGTATATTTCCGTTTACACCATGATGGAATGTAGCTCATACTGTGGATCAAACCATCGGTTTATATTGCAAGATTTGACAGAACAAAATGTGACAACTACCTAAGTTACCTTACCAGTACAGAAAATAAATAGATTATGTTCAGTCTTCAGTATTATTACTTTATGCCTTTAGGCTTTGCTTTAATATGCTTTGCTTTCTGTGTATGTTTTTATCATTTTTTCTTGGAGAATTTTACCTCAGACTGAGTTTTTACGCAGTCCCCACTTGATTCCATCTGTGACTCTAGGCCACTCTCAGTTGACAACACGAGAAATAATTGCTATGTGTAAGGCAGCTAAAACAGTGAAGACAGTTTTCTATGTAACAAAAATCACAAACAACTTCTATCTTGACTCAGTGCATCAGATCAACAGTCATGGACATTATCAGAGGATGGAGATAATCGTGTGGACCTTGGACCAATTTATAAACATCAAATCAACTTGCAAATTAAACTGCCAAAATTACCTTTCACAGGAAAATAGGACTGGGATTGACAAGAAAAGCTACAATCTGTTGTTGACTTTTGACAGGATCCTCTGATAATGTCCAGTGTGCTCAACTGAAAAGCTTTTACTTTGAGTGCTTGTTTTCAATACTTGCCTGGTCCTCCTCTGAAGATCAAAATGGGGATGATGAAATAGCCAACAGACATACAATCAACCAGCAATCAGTATTCCTCTCCCCTGCTACAGTATTGCTTTAAGTTGTGAGTTTTTGCATCCAAATAAAGGTAGATTTTCATGAATCTGTGTTGCTGTCTCTTTTATTCAGTAACACACTCAAACCTCATTTAAAACACAAAACCTGAATAAATTACATTAAAGTTAATTATTGAGGGTATAAATAAAAAATAAATGTTGTATTAACATATAGCTTTGAGATCTAACAGTGGAACTATGTCAAACCTATGATGCTTTTGTGTTGAGCTGAAAATGAAACACCCACTCACTTCCATATTTACAGATTCTTTTCATGCAGTTAAATATTCCTACCACTAGGTGCCAGTATATACAATGTTATTAATTAAATGCGGATGGCTTTTTTCACCCTGTATTCATATGCTTACTCACTAACATTTATTTGACAGAGCAACTGAACAAAGCCTTTCAATCCAACAAAACAGAATTCATGACACTGAATTCAAACACTCACTAATTACAACTGTTTTATTCAATGGTTAGTGCAGATGTGATACTGCAGATGAAATAAGGGTATTTTCTCAAACCATATCCCAATATGTTTTTGAAATAATTTAATTTATTTATCTTAAATCCATCTCATACCAATAACACATCCATTTAGGTTTTCCCAATTATGATCTTTCTCACAGACAGTGCTTGACAGGGATTTGACTCCGGTCTGTTGCTGCAATGTACATGCACACACACACACAAACAAACAATAATGCAATAGTACAGAGTGCAAAGGGTGCTGTAATAAATACAATGAATGATACATGTAATGTTTCTAAGCAAAAGATACAGATGTAGAGTATATACGGTGTGTACAAGGTATATTGAAGAGATATTTACATGTTAATAGTATATATTTAAACCTACATAATTTCCTGGTAAGGTGATGTTTTGTGTATTACGAGAGAATAATTAATTTGATAAAACAATAATTTATTTGTTGATGTCAGTGATTCATCTTGTTTTATTATCGCTATTATTTTTGTATTTTTTACATCAGTTGGACTGTTTCATTGTTATGGCCCCACAGGGACCGCACGAGTCACTGAGCGTCTCCTTTAAAAAAGCCGGACTGTCCCTTTAATCCGCGGATCAGAACGTTGACGTCATCCAGCCCCTGAGCCGCCCGCGCTGATTGGCTGGAGGTGACGTAAACCTCATATTTTTTTTCCTTTTTTTCCTCCCCCTACTGAACCATGACCTCATCGCTTTAGTTCAAGAAAGTGCTAAAGTGCACCTTCTGTAACTACCCCCCCTCCCCTCCCCAAGACACACACACACACACTAACTGTTATAGCTAATACCTAGCCTAGCAAAGCTAATCTATCCCTCCACGAGCTGGACACCTATTCCGGTCAGTTAAACGGCTGAAGGAGCGGTTTGTAGCCAGTCACCGCGCTTTCATGTCTCGTTTGTTCCTGGCGCTGTCACCCTCTGTCAGCTGCACGCACCCCCGCCACACAGCCAGGTAAACACCGGCCAGACCCATGAAGACACCGCCGCTGTCCCCTTACACATGGAGGCCAGTTGAATAACACACAGGAGCTGCGTGGAGCCCAAGGTGAGTGTGTGTTTGTTTGTTTATTAGTAGAAACGAGATGTGTTGTTATCAAGTGCGTTCCTACCCACAGAGCTAGCTTACGGTAGCAGCGGTTGCTCGTTATCTGTGCTCGTGCCCCCCTGCTGCTGCGACGAGTCTGTCAGCGCGCACTCCCCCCTTTATGTGCGCGCCCGTCTTATTATGGGAATTAAACCCGTCCAAGCTGAAGTTATCTATTCCTTTTTTTGACAAACATCTCATCGTTTGACGTCAGACAGTTTCAAGGTAGGTAGAATGCGTGTATTTATATATTTTATTTCCAATTTCCGCGCTGCTGTTTGTGATCATTACAGCCTGTCCGATCAATGGAGTGGTTCATTTTTCGCATGCGGACATATCCACGCGTCATAACAACACAGGACAGGTTTCCCACTCAAACATCGCGCAGTGAACCTTTTCATATCTGTGCAGTTTAAAATTACTTGATGCTAATTATGCAACGTTTGTAAAGGCAATGGCCGCTGCCCGCATTGTGTTCTATTCTTATTTCTAATCTAGGTCGGTTTATTATAGTGCGCTACGACCGCTCAGACTCCATCATTGTTATTAATGTTATCAAACAGGCCACAGTGTCCCGTCTATTTCTTTGTGCTCCCTATCTCTTTAATAGTCACAATATCTTCGTTTTTTGGGGGGCAGGGTTTTTCCTTTTTTTTTAGATCCTATTTATAGGCTACGTAGTGTATCTTATGCCAGCTATTCTTGGCATTATTTGCTTCAGTATCCATGTCGTAATTATTGTTATGGTAGTGTCCGGGGTAGTCCCAGCTTGTTATATGACCCCACAATTTGTAGCAGCCTCCTAGGAGAGTATTGATTAGACGGCACCAAAAGGCTTTATACCTGGTTATGTTGTTTACACATGATGATTCTTTTGCTCCACCAGAGCTCTGACCGGGAATTGATTTTTTTTTTTTTGTTCAAGTTACATGATGACAGTAACAGCACTTCTCATGTTGCACTATTTTTCCAAGTGTGACATTTATATATTACACACTCTGGGCCTGTCACTCTACTAACCCTATTTGTGATGAACACATGTGTTATTTATATCCAGCTGCTGAAATATATTGCTATCATCCCCAGGTAGTAAGTATCCATATAAACGTTTTTTTGTTTTTGTTTGTATTATTAAAGTTGAGTTCCATTGTGACAAACACTATATTTGACTGGCTTGTACTGTAATAATGTTAATAATAACAAACTACTTGCATGGCACCTTTCAGAAAAGAAATGTAACACCTTTAAACAAGAAATCAGTGAAATTATATGGTAGTTATAGATATCAATATAATACTTATTAGTCTTATTTTGTTTTTTTTTACTTATTTTGTACGTGATAATAATTAAATTATTATGATAATTATTATTATATTTGGGTTTTCAGCTGTTAGACAAAACAGACAATTTTAGTATTACATTACATTCAAAGAAAATTAGATACGTTTCCCTATTTTCTGACACTTTATTGAGCCAGTGATAATCCATGAGACAGGAAAACAACAGATTAAAATATTCAGAAAAAAAAGTTTTTGTTGCAGCTCTTCACTCTTGGTTATCGACCTTCAACTTAAATGAATATTAGGCTATATAATATAAGAAGTAGATGAATGTAACAAACGCAGTCAGTATAGGTTAACAGTACCCTTATCAGACTTGTTTCCTATGAACTAATCAAGTGTTTTGAAAGCATATCGGCAGATCCATATGTGATCTCTACTTCTTTGCAAAAAACAATTGGTGGCCCTAAAACCCTCTGGCAGCCCTGTGTTGACAGTGTTGGCTTGAATACCTGCAGAGTCCTTGTTGTGGTGTGGTGGAGACGATGTGCAAACATGCGGATGCTAGCTTTTGTTCACGGGAGAGCCTGTGCCACAGACTGAAGGGCATAAGATGCTCTTATGATGTAATTTTTTGTGGTCTAAACAAAATTCTCATGTCTTATTGTATTAAATTAAGGGCCAGCTTTATATCCTTCTACTCGCGGCTGTGGCCACAGGTGACGTTATGCAGAGAGTTAATGAATAACCGGGATGGTATTACATCAGCGTTGGTTGCCCTCCAGTTGCTCTCTTTGTGTTTGCCTCTCTTGCGAGGTCTGATATGACATTATTGAGCCATCATCAAGCTTAGCTCAGTTTTGTATGAAGTGCCTATAAATATGTCTGCATGGTTTATCCATTTTACCGTTGTGAAGTTACTTCCCTGACTTTGTTTTATTTACCTCTAACAAGAAGCTTTTGTCATTATCGGTCTTTTGTTATCAGCTGTAAAGACAGTCACAGTAAAGTCTGTTGATGATTGTATGACTGATTGATGGTAGGTTAGTTGCCAAGGTAAAAACATTTTCTGTGGTTACATTTTAGATAAAGCTGTAAGCCTTTTTCACAATCCTAGCATTTAATGTTCACGGTTCTCATGCTTTTGATCATGCACAGCTGGAAGTCCCAGTGCTTTTGAGGCACTGTAGATAAATTCCAATATTCAAATTCCCCAGCAAGCTAAAAAAAAACTTCAAAATGAACCTGTTGATCCAGTTCTTCTGCCTTCAGCTAACTCAAGGTGTCACTGCATTGCTTCATCTTCAAGGTGAACTGCCTTGCCCGCCTACATCTTTGGACTATGTGAACTTGTTTGCACTCAGAATACATTTTTGGAAAAGCTGTAAGAAGGATGTTGTTTTTCCACCAGCTCTGGACAGATATAGAAGAAAATGTTATGCTAAAATTTGCTGTCTCAGACTAGAGTAGAATGGGTCAGACCAGCAGAGAACAAATCTCTTAGTCATACAGCTAAAGTTGTGATCTGTGTTCGAAGTGTATGAGTTGTTGTCTGTATTAGCTCTCTCCCCTCTTGTACCCTGATCCAGCATCAGCACCAGTAGCATCCCATCACCATCACCCTCCCTGTGCCCCCTGCTCACACCAACCGGGCTGTTTCTATGGCAACAGCAGAATCTGCTCCGGGCCTGTACACACTGTCTCTGCCGCTCTGCTTTCTCTCCTCTCGGCTTGTTTTCCTCTGTTGAGCCAGAGCCTCACAGCAAGCTCCTGGCTGCTGCCTATTTTAGTGCAAGGAGCTTGTTTGTTTTTCCTCCTTTTTGTTTCCTGATGGGGGAAGAAAAGATGGTTTTGCATAAGGGGTCGTGGTGAGGTTGTTCTGCTGAGTAAGCTTACTAAGGTCTGTGCTCCCTCTTTGTATCATTCATCATCCTATTTCTCACCCTTTCCATATTCTGATATCTTCCAGTCATTATCTTTCTCTCTGTTTCCTTCGCTCTCTCTTATTATTTCCTCTCTTTATTCTCCATCTCATGCAGACAAACAGGGACCGCTGAGAGTGAGATGAGGTAGCATGATTGTGTAGCGACGTAGAAAGATGCAGTCTCTCCCTCTCACTATCACCACATGTAAACCTGCACAGTCCTCCCCTCCCCGTCCCCGTTCACTGCACAAGAGCAAGAAAGAGAGTGATAGAGGAGGAAGGAGGGATTCAGAGAGAAAAAGTGTGTGTGAGAGAGAGAGAGAGAGAGAGAGAGAGAGAGGCTGGGCGGGTGGTGGGAGAGCAGTCGCCATTAGACATATGCAGCGTCAGATGTTGTGCTCAGCAGCAGGGAAATAGAAAAAGAGAGAGAAAGATTCACATCCCTGGAAGCTGTGTTGTTAGCTGCTCGGCTAAAGGGCTCCGCACCATATAAGGTACGATATAACAGGTGATGGGGCAGGTCGTAATGTAGCATGCAGGGGCTGTTTGTGTTAGGGAAGCGCTGGCGTTGCAGCAAGGCTTAATATTTCTACAGAATGCCTGTTGGGGTGTGCATTGTGGAAAATTGGGGTAATGTCACTATGTCACTATGTGCTTTGTCGATGCAGGTCACAAAATTGCACTTTGCTCAAGGTATTTATGTAGAAATCTGCACTCAGTCATCACTATGACAAAGACAAAACGATTAGATCAGATTAACTGGATTTATTTGTCTGTGTTGCTTTCTTAAGGTACAATATAAGTGAGATACATTATGTTTGTTTAGAGTACTGCGTGTACTTCCTTCAGTCTTCATTGACTGACTTTATTATCCCACATTTTATTTAACCAAGACGTGTCTGTTATGCTTTGTTTGTGTCTGCACGCCAGTGCCTTTACTGTAGCTACTTTCCAATACAGCAGCAGTTTGGCTGTGTTTACAGAGCAGACAGTTGTTACTGTCTATCTAGATGTTGGTCCATGTTCCTGTACTGCTGTTCTTGCATCAGGCAGGTTGCCAAGCAGCAGAAGCATGTGTACATCTATGTTCAGGCTTTGCCAGCAGCAGCCTATAGAACATGCAGGCCTCAATGCGGGCAATGGAAATTTTTATTTTGTAGAAGAATGAGGCACAGCTTTCTCTGGTATGAGAGGCACTGCAACACATTTCATGTAATCACATCATTTACCCCACACCAGTTTGGTGCAACTACAAGTTAGTTTTATTCCTCTTTCTCTTTTTTTTTCTATCCCTCGGCTCTCTCTTTCTTTCTTTCTCTCCCTCTTTTAAGCAGCCTCTCTCTTTTCATCTCTTTCCTCCCTGCTCCATCTTCACAATTGTCCCCTCCCTTACCTTGAGCTGGCTGAGTTGCTAGGCTAGAGAGATCCTCGCTGAATAACATCCTTTGATACCTCCTCCCTCCCCCTCTCTTCACGCCGATGGTGTCAGAACAGAGGTGAAAAGTTGCAGAGCAGAGCTGCCTGGACATCTTCCCAAGACACCACCGATCAGAAGGCACAGTTTCTCTACATCTCCCCACTCTGTTTCCTCGCCCACATTATCACCACTCTTCTGGTCCTGTTCTCTTCTGTTTCTGTTGTAAGCACAACATGACACATTTTTTGGTTCGATATCTTGCCATTTCACCCCATTGTTTTCCTTCTTTAATTTAGATAGTGGGCATATGTGTTGCTGATATGATTCATTTCATATTTTCTTAAAATCATGCCAAAGCTTTTGTTTTATTCTGCTATATCTCCCCCTGCTCTCTCTCTCTTTTTTTTTTTTTTTTTTTTTTACAATACTATCGGTCATACTCTCCCTTTTCAATTGAGGTTTAAAGCTCCATTTAGGCTTTGGGGTAAATGAGAGGAGGCCCATTCATTTTTCATGACACCATGTGCCTGTAGATGAATAAAACAACACGACTGCATTCACATTCTGACCTTCTCACTTGTAGCATAACACCTGGTTGACCAAGAAAATTATCCTCAATCCACACATTGGTTTTATTTATGTTCAAACAAATGGCACTGTATTATTTTTTTATGTTCATGTGCAGCAAAGCTTACTTTTTCTCACACACATGCAGCCATTTATCTCAAAATGATGGCGTGTGTGCATGTGTCTCAAGTTCAATCTCCAAGCGCTGTGGTGAACGTGAGCAGGGAGGGTATCAGAGTGATTAGTTGTGATAGATGGGAGGAGGCAGTTCATCAAGTTTATGGACAGCTCTCTGCAACACACACACTCGAATTCACAAACACATTCACACACACACATACACAGGATGTCACACAGGCCGTTTGCCTGTGTCCAGACCTGCTCTCTGAATTCCCCTGGCTTAATTTATCTCACGCCCTCAGTTTCCTGTTTCATGAGCTACCAAGAGCTACCTCAATCAACAACAACCAACCTTCACACACACTTACGCACTCACACGTACGCACACATTTTATTGTTGCGCGTGTCTATCTTAAGCCTCTGGCTTTGTGTTTGGACGTGTGATATTCCTTCAGATCTCAGGACTGATAAATCCCAGTGGATGATCCAGTTGGCTTTTAAGTCTTTAAATAACTTTTATATTCATGTTTAGCATTTTGGCTATTTTTAAATTCCAGGTGCTCAAAGTCTGCCAATAAAAGATGAGACCAATACATAAAAATACAATGTGCACTTGACTGGTTGAGAAAGTGAGTGCAAAGTAAAATAATTTGCGCTTTGTAGCACTTGGACTTGCATAATTATATTTTTTGCACTGGTACAAGTGGACTGAAGCTCAGTATGTGAAGTGATCATGCTCTTGATGCCTAATCAAGTGTTATGATTTGCATTTCATAACTCATAGAATGACAAATAATCAATTTTTTTCTCTTCATCTCCCTTTTCAGGCACCATGGATCTCTCAGCACCTTTTCCAGTGGTTGCCTTCCTCCACTGACCTCACCTCTTCCTCCCCATCTCTTCCTCCACCTTACCCTCTCTCATTTACCCCTCTTCCTCCACACCCAATCCCTTACCACCCCATATAAGTGACCACTCCATCCCTCCTACATCATGGCAGGGGAGAAAGGTCCAACCAAGCGAAGCGCCATGGACATCAAGCGCCTGGCAAGCCTCATCCAAAGAGGAACAGGTCGCTTGCTGGTGATTGACAGCAGGACGTTTTCTGAATACAATGCGTCACATGTGCAAGGTGCCATTAACGTCTGCTGCTCCAAGCTGGTGAAGAGGCGACTGCAGCAGGACAAGGTGTCCGTCACTGAGCTGCTGCAACCCAATGGCAAGGTGAAGGTGAGTTAAGGCTCAAGAGCTCTGACAGTTGATGTTTCCTGTGCAGTAGGATGAGATGCCAGTGATTAGAGAGCCTTTCCTATTAGTGACAGGCTGGATTCAAAGTGTCTGTGTGGCAAGCTTCCACCCTGCTGATAAGGGCAAGACACTGGATCCCTACCATCCAAATAATCAAGCACATAATCCCAGGGAATTGTTTTTACTTTTTGGTTTTGGGCAAATTAAACAAGATGCCTTATTTTTCAGTCAGGGTCAGGGACTGCATGGTCAGTCATATTGTTGTCGTGCTTTGGGAGCCTTATCAACAGATTCTCACACACACACACACACAGTAAGAAATCTGACTATGTTACTTTTAAATATGAATGGGTACTTATCAGGCTTTTCCCATTTTTTATGTGACATGCAAAAAAAATTAAGTGACTCTTCTTCCAAATGAGGGTTGGGAATTGACAGAGTGCTTTTACAGTACAGGGCTTTGGAACAAGTCAGCATAATCTTGCTTGTTGGCAGAAGCAGCAGAATCAGCACGGGAATGCAAAACAGGAATGCAGCAAGGACCTCTGTGATTAAATACCCAGTGGAGGAATTCCTTGTTTAAATTGACATAGAAATACAGGAAATTGGTTGGTCTTCAGGACATGACGCAAATTCAATTGGGGTAATAGGAGAACATTTTTGAAACAGAGGTCTCAGATTCAAGTTTTCTTGTCAATTATGATTCAGCCTGCTGAAGTGTCTTTGAGAAGCCACTGGCACTGTAACATCTCAGAACATTTCTAAAAGTCTTAACTGTGTATCACTGTACTAGCCTCCTCTGTGTTAGCCCAGGCCTGCACCACATCAGTGGGTGCTATATTTGGCGGGCAGGCGGGCATACTGTAGGTTTGTTGCTTATCAGTGGCCCTGAAATCGGATCCTCCCGTTTTCCATGACTTCTCCTCTGAATATGACAGCCTTTTTTCCATGGCCTGTCCACCCGTGGCACGCCGACTCCTGTATTTTTAGTTGCTGTGTGAAACTGAAGGAACTCTGACAGGGGAAACCTAAGCACAGAGCTGGGTAGGAGGTAAAGTTTATGTGTTTTATTTGCGTAATGCATTTTGTGCCCTCATGTACAGTTGTATCTGTGCATGCATCACACAACATTTTTACATGATTGGATATAGAAAGCTCTGCAGGTGGCAGATGAGATTCCTCTTTCTGGCTGCACTGGCTCTCCAAATGTTATTTTTAGGTGTTCACTTAACTTTTGAATATGGTACGCCCAGCACAATAAAATGCTAAATCACAGTTGTTGATGCAGAACAGGTGATTGGAATTTTTTCTGAGGTGTGGCACATGATGTTTGAATGGTAGCATAAAAAAGCTGTTGCTGTTGTTTTTACTTCCTGGTTACCAGGAGTCTGACCTGTAACACATCTCAGTCTACTTATGAATATGATTTACAGCCTGCTCATGTTTTATGCTCTTTAGATACTGTATCTCTCCTGCAGTTGTAGGGGAACAAGCTGACTCTGTATTTCCATTTAGTGCAGACCTACAGAACGTCAATCACCAAAATCACGCCCTGCCCACCAAATGGCACATAATTACACATTATTGCTTTAGATTATTGCTTTGCCACTCCTGTTGGATAGCAGTTCACACTTGTAGGTGACTGACAATCTCCTTATGGTTGGATGGAAAATGGAGGAGAAGTGTGGAATATTGTAAACTTTCTCAAGCAAAATGACCTTCAGTTTAGCTAATAGCCTCTGTATAATTGGTGTATTGGCTGAGAGTCCCAATGCGCCTGCTGTTTCTCACCAACTCCCTGTTATACCAATTAGTTTTGATTCAGCTTTACTGTGAGGGCTTCTGGCAGTAAAACCTACACGCCTTTCTCACTCAAAGGGAACCACTATTAACTGGAGAAGGATCTTGTGTAACACCTTTTGTACATTCTGCCAGCCCGGGTTACATGTACCTGGATTCAGAAGATGCTGCAAAGCCTTAAGGCCTCAAGGGAGATCCTGCATCTTAGAATGCGTGACTCATCCCGACCAAAAGATTCAGTCCTTTATTTTGGGTGGTGATGATGCATGACCTACTCTTGTAGTCTAAACAAAACAAGAACAAAAGGAAGGCTGGAGAGGTTGAGAAAGCGGGAACTAGAGAGCTGTGAAGTGTAAGAGGTTTTGGAACCAGTCAGACTTT
>JAOWBC010000049.1:15208578-15220027 GCA_028566105.1 Hypoplectrus providencianus | reverse complement strand
CAGAATAAGTTATTTCAGAACTGATTTTCACCTCACTACATACGTTTGTTTGTTTGTTTTTTGTTTGTTTGTTTGTTTGTTTGTTGTGATGTGTCCACTATCTTTGTAGCTTCCTCATGGTTGCATGATTACAGTCCAGCACCCAGTATTTTCATTGAGTCCATCCCTCACACCCTGTGCACATTATCTGGCAGCTTCACAACTAGTGCCAAAAGGCCGACGCCCAATAACGTCTCAAACCACGCAATAGAAAAAAAAAGAGGAAATACCGGCAGAGGGCAGGGTCTCTGCAGATACAGACACCACGCACACACGCACACGCACACGCCACACACACACGCACACACAAACACATAAGTTAGGTCATAAATGATGACTGAGAAGGATTGAATTATGAGTTGATACATTGTTTTATTTTTGGAAAATCCTATTTCTGCCTTATTCATAATGTAAGAAATCATTTGTAATAACAACTAGTAAATGTTAAGTTTGTTGAGTTGAAGAACTGCAGACAAAGTGCAGACTTGTTTGCGTATGTGATATATTTGCATTCAGGATACTGTGATACAACTTCATAAAACTACAGAAAACATATTCATGTTTTTCCATGCTTTCTACAGTTGTCAGGTGCAGATAATGTCTTTCATATGTTAATCTAATATCTAATATCTAACAGTATTAACACCCAGTGCTTGTACATGAGCAACATTTGTTCTCTATTACTGTTTGCACTATTCACAACACATGTGCCTTCCAGTGCCGACAGGCTGTGCCATGTTGTTTTGGTCTCCAAGGCCCCTTTGGCCTTTACACACCTTCTCTCTTTCAGTCTTCCACTGCTATCTCATACTCATCTCCACTTCTCTCCCTGTCTGTTTTGGCTGGTCTCTGTGTAAACTGTGCGTTGTCCCAGTAACAAGCCCTCTACCATAAAAGCATGTTCTAAATCTAAAAGATGTCAGCAGAGGGGGGTGTCCTGAGTGACCGTCCTACCTATTTCTGTCCCAGCAGGGCACACATGTGCAGTCAATAAAAAAGGCCTGGCTGTCATTTATAGCGTCTTGGCTGTAATCCTCTAATTAACACGCCTACTATTCTGAGCCTTGTTACCCTGCTGAGGACTTGAGGAAGAGAGGGGTGTAAAGAGAGTGAGGCCATGGTGTTTGCTTTAGGAACTCAAAGGAGTTTGACCATTAAAACGCTAGCGGCTACTTTGTTTTGTTGCTGTTGGCTTCCCCTGCTGTGGGTCTGCAGGTGTTAGGAAGTTGTGTGTTTAAAGGTAGGCTTTATGGCTTCGAGCCACACAAAGAGAAAAAAACACACCAAGGTGCAGATTCAAACCAGGGTGATGCTTGGTGTGTTTGAAGTGTAGCGACCCTTGTTGACCACTGTTGAGTGCCACACCTGCTCCAACCGTCTGCCAATGAGGAACAAAGTGTGTGTGCACATATGCGTAATCCCTTGTGTTTGTTCTCCATTCGACATCCTCCCAAAACCAATGTCTGCATTTTTCACAAAGCTCATCATTACCAAGTGACCTATTTCCTCTCCCGCTCCCTCTCTCAGTGACCCACAGTTGAACAGAGGGTGACGTAAGGCTCTTCTCACCCGTATGTGATCATTCAGGGGTCTACAGTGATGAGATGAGGTCAGTCTGTGAGCATGCAGCTGGCCCCCTAACTAGACATCTTGTATAAGCTTATTTGCCTTTTTTTCTGGAGCATGGATCACTGTGGCAATGACTTAATGTACTTGAAGCCCATCTGACCTGGTTTGAATGCAATCAGTGTACCGTGATGTCTCGACCTGAGACTGAGCAGACAGTCAGACAGGACATTTGACTGGCCCACACATGGCAGGTGCTCTCTTAAAGAATTTCGGCTATTTATTACTAGCAAGAAGTCAGATGACCTTAAATGGCAGCTAAAAAGAACCACCATGTTAAATTGACTGGTTGCAAACCTTGACTGTGTCTCAATTCGGACAAAGAAACACGTGCATATCTTTAATCTGCATAGTTTGATGTTCACCATGTTAATCCTAACTGCTATTTTCACAAGCTTGAAATAGTAGGGGCACTTTATGAAAGTGTTTGGGCTTTATAATGTATTTAGAATGGCTCTATTTGCACAATAACTGGTTAACTTTCGGTTAACATTCAGTCTCTTCCAGCGTTTATGTGCCACTTTGTTTCCATAGCTGGACTTGTGGCCTACATGTTTGTCATTCCATAGTAAAGTACCAGAAGTCTGTGGCCTGTCAAATGGTATGATGGCTGCCGACCACAAGCTTGTTTGGTCTTCTCATCACCTCCGGTCTTCCCTTCTTCTGTTGTCTATTCTAATTTCTTCTTTTTTCCTACTCCTCCCTTTTCTACAGCTTCATTTCTGTCTCCCTCTTCTCCTCTTCATCCATCCTCAAACACGAGAACACAGTGTCCAAAGACAGGCGCGTTAGACATGAACCAGCGCAGGAAACATGGTGAAGTCACACACATTCCCTCACCTTCAGAGACAAATCAGCTTTCAACACACTGACAGTCTTAATCCCACTCTGCAGTAAGTGTGATGTGCTTCAAAGAATACAGTACTTTTAAGGCAAGCACCCTGATGAAGTTATTCAGACTCTGCTTAATGTTATGCCATTAATAAATTATGGATGGAACAAAAATCTGCATCTAATGTGTGTATTATTGCTCTAAAAGCATATAAATTCTCATCATCATTCTAAGGATTATATTATGGTGCACATCAAGCCATTTTCCTTCCTTCCCTGTATTCAACAACATAGACGCTATTGAGCGTTGTAGCAATTTGTATTTTTTCTGCTAAACAGCCTTATAGTTGTGTCTTAGCTTCCATCCTGCTCCGCAGCTAGGCCCCTGAGGTGGCCGCATATTTGTTGTGTGAGTAAGGAATGTGGTTACATGCCTTAGACATTAGCTATGACGGAGCGCTGGCTCCACAAGAGAGGGAGGGTGCAAGGGAGGTAGCAGAGGAGGAGGAAGGAGGGAGGGAGGGTAGAGTCTGAGCTCACGGCAAGTGAGCTCATTCACCCCCAGAGCTCGAGGAGAGAGTGCAGCTCCGTCATCCTCTTTGCAGAGAGAGAAAGAGAGCGAGAGAGGAGGGAGGGAGAGGGAGGAGTGTAAGCCAGCGATTGAGCGAATGAGAGACAGGGAGAGTGGAGCAGCACAACAATAGTGGGCTGCTCTTCTGGCTGTGGACTCACAGAGACAGAGAGAGCGCTCAGAGAGACACACAGACGCTCTGTAAACCAGCTGCAGGCTCGTTACAGCTGGCTTATACATACAGGCAGTACAGACTACACACTTTTGTCTTGCCTCTTGCTCCCTGTGTGGCGACCATTCTTCAAGAAACCACAAAATTTCAGAATTTGATGCAGGAGCATTTCAGGAATTTTTGTGGTCATTGCATGGGATTTTGGCCATAGGTGGACTTCACGAGCAATCCACAGACATTTTGGACTAGTTCTCTTATACTGGGTCTGTTATCTGAGAGTCACCGCCTGGACACCGGGACAGCTGACTTGACCAGGGTGGACTTGAGCACCAACAGGAGTTTTGTGTCAACTTGGGATTGTTACACTCAGTTCGTGGGCTCACCTCAGTGCTAAGGAGAACACTTCTGTTTGTTTGTTCAGACATTTTTCCCTGAAGGAGGGGGAACCAGAACATTTCCATTTGTGTGTGTGTGTGTGTGTCTGGAGTGTGTTCTGGGGGATGCCTCTGGATGTGGTGATTGCCCCAGCGGAGGACTGTTTTTGGCCGGAACTGCAGGACACAGACATGAGGCTGAAGATCAGGGTCCGCCGAATGAAGGAGGGGAGAGAGCTACGAGGTGTGTATCCACCTGGACTCAGAGTTGAAGAAAGTGATATATGTGTGTGCAAGTTAATGGTATGAAAGCATCCGTTTCTGGCGAGTAACATGTTGAAGCTGTAGGCTTTTGTGTACAGAGGTTACAGATCTTTCATACATAGTCAAGAGGCAAAAAACTAAATGTAATATAAAGACAGACGCTGCTGGGATTTGGCTGCTAAATGCTCCACTGTTGAAGGTGTGTTTGATAGGAAAGCCCCTGATATCAGTTTGTGCACTGCAGATGAGTACAAAGGAACAGCGGGCTCTCAGGTATTGAGATATTCCAGTCCAGCAGTGCTGCAAAGTAGAGAGATATGAATTGAATTTCAACGACGTGAGATTTACTAAAAGCTAAGAGAAAACATCACCAACCTGCTAATTGTTTTCCCACCTTTTTTTGCGCAGTTAATGTGTTTAGAGAAAGAGACTAGGAAGAAGGAGGATTAAGGGGATGACATTATGAAGATGAGAAGCAATGAAGAGGAATGAGAGGAGAGAAAAAAGGCAGTGGGGGGGGGCAAGAGAATGAGAGCCATGACCCGCGGTATGACATAGTGCTCATGCTCTCTCAGCCTGTGGTCATTGAGATGTAAAACTATCACAAAGGTTCTTTCTTTTTCCCTTTCTTCTCCTCTTCTCTTGGCTTTTCTCTCACTTCTGCTCACTCTCTCTCTGCAGAATGGTGTCTTGTGGAGATTATGTTATCAATATGTGTGCAGTGTGCACTGCAGGTGTTTAACATAACACCTTTCACACAGAGCGATGAGGCAATGCAGAGCTGCTGGGGCTGTGGAAAAAATCTTTTTACATAGCAACAGACTTACATGCATATTGCACAAAATATGTATTAATTAATTAAAATGCTGCTGTTATAATCGGATCCTTTGGGTCATAAATGGATTAGCATATGGGTGTAAAGTTTGCATGCAAGTGTAGAGAATATATGCATAACAGAGAGCCGGTTCGAAGCAGTTAGCAGGGCAGCCCTCCACACCTGCCCCAGTTCACGCTGTTAGCTGTGTGTTTCTTTGTGTGTGCACATGTGCTGTCCATCTCAGCAAGGTGTTGCACCTCAAAGTGTCAGACTCATTATTTCAAAGAAAGCTAGCATAAAACAACTCGTTTGTCATCAGCAGGTGAAAATAGAAGCGTGTTTGTCACAGGTTATTTTGAGCCACTTCAACACATCTCTGTGGAAATAGACTTGTGTATGCAGGCTAAATTACAGGAGGGTTTATAGTCCTGTAATGCAATAACATGTTACTGCTGAAACAGCAAATGATCAAAGTGACATACCCCTGCTATCTGCCTTCTAAGATAGAGGAACAATAAACAGTTTAACCATCAGCCAGAATGACATGTTGATAATAGTCATTCCCGGCCATCACCAACCTGACGCCCTGTTTGAAAAGCGATGACATCACCCCACTACCTCATCTATAGTCTGTCAATCTACACATTTCTAACACACTGCCCACTTAAACACACACACTCACACACACAGTCCCGTCGCTTCTACAGGCTGCAGCACAGCCTTTGTGGAGCTGAGTGGGACATGTGTGCAATGATGTCATGTTGGGAGGGTGAGGGATGGTGGGGGGGTCACATTGAGATGCTAATGTCCCCTCATAGTGGAGGGGACAGCTGGAGGGGCACAGAGGATGGCGTCATGTCTCCCCCGATATGAACCACAGAGGAGAGCAATGGAGGGAGGGATAGAGGGGTGCGGGGGACTCATTCAGGCAGATCAATGCCCCCAGGCTGCCGAGCGTTGTGTGTGTGCTGATGTGTGTGTACATGGCTTGTGTGCGTCCCCCTCGCCATTAACAGACGAGTTAAAGAGGGCAACTGAAAGCTACACAGACTGAAACACAGCGGTGAAAGGGAGGGGGTGAGCTTGTATTGACGAGGCAGTCAATTGTACCAACAGCAGTGATGTAACAGCAGAGCTCCCCATTAACCATAAGAGCCAGGCAGGTGTTGTGTATCTCTGTTTGTCCGGTCAATATCTCCGGGATTCCTCTTCCATTCATCTTTCAGCTCTCTTCATCGATTCCTCCAGCAGCAAAGCCCCAAAAAAGCTCAAATTTGATTCAAATATCTTCCGCGGAACACACACTTTTCATGCCTGTGGGGTAATAACCTGCACTTTTATGCACTGAATATTAAGTTGTAGAAAATGACTGATGAGGAGCGGGAACCAAGTGAACAAAGGAAGCCTGAGTGCTCCACTCTGACAGGGCAAGAGAGGAAAATAAGCAGTTGCATAAGTGATGAAGTGGGCAGAGGAAAACGGAAAAAGGAAGTCACCGCTGGCTAGCTTTGCCCATGGCGACACAGTGCCCTCTTTCCCGGTTGTTGTGTGTTCTCTTTCGACCCAAACCTTTTTTTTTTTTCTCTCCTGTTTGAAATTGGGTTAGTCACATCCTGTCCAAATACATTTTCCAGAAGTACAAATGATGTAGTTCTGTGCAAAACGTGATCTGGAAGCCTGAAACATAAAAGTTTAAATAGTATTTCTGTTTCGAACAACATCATGACTTCAGCATGTGACTGGAAATGACAGCAATGTTTATTTCTGTTCATCAAAATATGTGCTGCTGTTCACTTTTAAAATGAAACTGTAGAGTAAGACACAACCTGGGAAAAGCAAGAAGTCCCTTCTTGATAATACTATAGGTACTTTTTAAGCCTTATCTCTGGAGTTTAATGTAGAACTCTCTACTGGTTATAATGTGCACTGAAGGTGAACTCATCTCTCCCAGTTGACCTTCTGATGTCATCTTCATGGACAGCTGGGCTGGTGTGTGTCACAGGGTATTTTCAGTGACATCAGTGTGACTGTACAGTGTGTTTATGTGCGCGCTTTGTGTGCTTAGATTGGAATGGACGGATGTGTCATCGTTGTCTTTTGGAGAATGTGAGGCCATGTCTCTTTGGGTTATTCGGTGCTCACCCTTGTTTGTGTTTGTGTGTGTGTGTGTGTGTGTGTGTATGAGTGTGTTTTTCTGCCCTTTGGACACTCAGTGTGTGAGTTTTATTCCATCTTGACGGCACTCACGGGGACACGATGAGCCAGCTGTCATCAACATCACTGCCCCTTCCTTGCCGTCATGGCAACCTTAAGTAGAGTGGCGTCAGGTGACAAGGTGACAATAACACGCTATCTCCTGTGTGACTAACGTCCATTTGTGGTGGCCGTATAAAGCTTAGACTACAAGGAAGGTGTTTGTAATTGTGTTGACGTAATGTCACTGTAATGTAATAGACCTAAAAAAAAGCAGGCAGGCACAGTCAGTCCTGCTTCCTTATCTCTGTCTTCAGTCTCCCTTCATGCCAGTAACCCCTTACTCACAGACTGGCTCGCCACTCTTCCTGCTGCTTTGATGCTTATTTAACACAAGATGAGGTCATTTACAGTAATCATGGCTGTAATTATTAATCCAGACACACACAAGATCAAAGAACAAGGATATTTTTAGACAGTATTTTTATTCATGTGTTCACTTCCCCTCTCACACACAAATACACTTTCTCTTCAGTGTTACACACACGTCGACAAACACTGTCTCCGCTGTGGCACGTCCTGTCTTCTGTCCTTCTAACAACTCTCTAACAATGTTCTCACTTATAGGGGGGAAATGGCTGCTGTGTGACGTGAGGCTTTTCCTGTTTATTTAACTGTCTCCAGGAACATACCGCTTCCTCACACTGATACAGTGTATATGCCTGTGGTGGGGGCTATATGTAGTACCATTTATTTTCTTTGTGTGTGTGTTGTGCGTGTGTACAGGCTCCACACCAGCAGCTTGGGAACAGAGAAACCAGGAAGAAACCCTTCAAAGAACTACCCTTCCTCCCTCTGTTTTATCAATTACTGACACTAGTACCGCCCATAGGATCACTAGAAAGTGGCTCTGGTGGAAATTGTTCAGTGCCAGGGCAGTCTAAAGCCAAACTGTGAACTACAAATGGCTGTTTAGTCTACTGTTAAGAAGCCAAAAGAGGTTAGATCATACACATACGCGAGCACAGTCTTTCCCTCTTTGCATTTAACACTGAGTATCTAAGTTATCTGATCACTCTTTCTACATCTAGCCTTCCCTCCACTCCATCCCCCCATGTGGAGCGCTGATGTCATTGCTCCGCCGGTTGCCATTAATAGCTGGAAACAGACAACCCTTCTTCACTTCGCTCTTAAAGGGACAGTGCACCCAGAATAGCTCTGGGTCATGAAGATGCACCCAGCCGCAGAAGCCGTGTTGCTGTGAAATGGTGCAAAAGCCAAAACTGCTATCCACTTAATGTTCTCACAAGTTTAATTTGACACCCTTTTATCAGATCTTACATCTGCTGACAATGTGTGCTCTGTGTGTGTGTGTGTCAGCCAGACGTTGCTACATGAGTAGCACAGCTGGGTGTGTGTTACAACGGAAGGCAATGTCCTGCTTGTGCTGTGCTGTGTGTGCTACTTTAGAACAGTGATGTCATGTCTCACTCTCACTCTGTGACCGTGCATGTGTGTTAGTGTGTTTGTGTGTGCGAGGTCCTCAGATTGGGTCAGGCAGGGCTGAACCTAGATTAGGTCCTAATCTCTTTTTCTGGGGCTCAGGGTTTCCTTAAAGCACTCCCCTCCCTTCTACACACTCCTCAGCGAGGTCATTACCCACTGCTCAACATACACACACACATCTCACCCCCTCCTCCACTCACTGGCCCCCACCCTGTAGTTATACAACCACGGTACTGCAGAGTAATGATGAGTGTGGGTATTTTCTTATGTGCGTGTGTGCAGGAGTTAGGGCAAGCAGTGCACCACAGTCTGGTGTATGAGTGTGTGTGCGGACAGACTGTGAGGTTGAATGTTGAGCTGACTGCAAGATTATGTGATCATGTCTCCAGATTGTAGAGTATCGTCATGTTAACATGTGTGTGTTTGCATATGTATGACCGTGCGTGTGAGTGTGTGCAGCACGGTTGTCAGGGGGATGTTACTGGGCCTCTGTCCTGGCCCTGCACCTGTGGCCTCTCTCATTCCCCCAGCCTGACGCAATGCACTGCTACAGGACATGAGCTCATGCAGGAAACAGAGCCACACACACACACACATACACATATGCCAAAAGTGGAGCCGCCTGCCTCTTAAAGGGCCAGACACACACATTCCTGGCCGCCCAGCATTTAACCTAACTCGCACACAGAAGCACAGAGAGCCTCTTTTTTGCTCCTGTTGCACTAAGCAAGACCCAGACGTTGTAGCCCAGATTCACCTCTGAAAGCCTTCAGAGCGTCTGTTTGCTCTGGTAATGGTTGTGCATTGTTCTTGATGGCAGTCTGTGCAGAGTTGCCAGCGTGTGCTGCGGAAAACCATTAGTGTACCTAACCAGTTCTTTCCTTCTCTTCTTTCTCTGCAGGAGGTTTTGCTGCTTTCTCCTCCTGTTTCCCCGGCCTGTGCGAAGGGAAACCTGCCACCGCTCTGCCTATGAGCTTGTCCCAGCCCTGCTTGCCTGTGGCTAATGTAGGGCCTACCCGCATCCTACCACACCTCTACCTGGGCTCACAGAAGGACGTCCTCAACAAGGTACAACTTGCATTTTTTGATTTATTTTATCAACGTCATTGAAAGATAACCAAATTGTTTTTGTACCATGGCAACAAGACATGACCTTGAACTTTTTATCTCTACATCTGCAGGATCTGATGGCTCAGAATGGTATCACTTATGTGCTGAATGCAAGCAACACCTGCCCCAAGCCAGACTTTATCAGCGAGAGCCACTTCATGCGTATCCCAGTGAACGACAACTACTGTGAGAAATTGCTTCCTTGGCTGGACAAAACAAATGAATTCATAGGTAAGAGGAGAAAAAAAACTCTTAAGAGTGTTTTTGGATTTGTGGAAAATAATAAATAGGCAGTGAGAAAAGCGTCTTATGGCTTTTTAAAAGAAATGAGGCTCAAGTTATGTGTCAAAGAATGCCATGAAATTTAATATACCATTTCCGCACATTGTCACAGTGAATTAACATTCACGTGCAGCTTAGGTTACAATAGCAGCAGGTATAACACATCCGTTCATGTGACCCCCTGTACTCTAACAGGAAATGTCAGTTTTCTTTCTATAGACATTGATTGTCTCCAGATACTTTGTGCTAAGTATGCGTATTCATACCTGTTCGTTTCTCCCCCAACAGACAAAGCTAAGGTGTCAAACTGCAGAGTCATTGTGCACTGCCTGGCTGGAATCTCGCGTTCAGCAACCATCGCCATTGCATACATCATGAAGACAATGGGCTTGTCATCAGATGATGCCTACAGGTAAGCCTGCTCCTCCCACTCACCACCAGCTGAGCTAAGATGTCAGCAAGTAATGCTAGATGGTTTTCTCACTTCTCCCCCCAGTTGTGAGAAATAAAATTGCTAGATGCCTGGCAGGAAACTGTGTGTACAAGAGGTTTTGCTTTGCCTTGTCTGGACTGCACTGGCACTGGCTTATGTATTGTCTAGAAGCAACAACCTACGCCTAATTCTGACTCAGTATTTTTCACGAATTCGGACATGATTTGTCAAACCTTGGCCACAGTTAGGACCCTAGAAGCTGCCTCGTTAAAGCTGTTTTCCTGTGACTAATATTTTCCAACTGTTCTCCTTACAGGTTTGTTAAGGACCGAAGGCCGTCCATATCCCCCAACTTCAACTTCCTGGGCCAGCTTCTAGAGTTTGAGAAGGGCCTGCGATTGCTGCAAGCTCTGACCTCAAGCTCTGACGACAAGATCTCTGATAAACAAAACTCAGAGGTTAACGGAGGTTTCGAGATGAACGGCCACCACAGCAATTATGACTCATCTGTGCCGGACACTCACATTTCACCAGATCCCAAGCTGCCGTCACCAACCTCCCTCCAGCAAGGCTTCAACGGCCTACACCTCTCCGCAGAGAGGATCATGGACACTAACCGACTTAAACGCTCCTTCTCCCTGGACATCAAGTCAGTCTATTCCCCTAATAGTCCCCCCTGCCCCAGCCTGGCACCCACACACGCTGAAGACGTCCCCAAGCTGTGCAAGCTTGACAGCCCAGGAACAGGCACTTCCAATGGTATCTGCTCCCAGTCTCCCGTCCTAGACAGCCCTAGCTCCTCCGATTCACCGTTCCCCTCACCGGGCAGCGGGGGCAGCATTGGAGGTTTGGGGCTCCGAGGAAGTGAAGGGGTCTATCGGTCTGGTTCTTCCTCATCCAGATCCAGGAGAAAACCCAAGCACTGCTCCAGCAGTTCCCCAGTCCATATCCAACCACAGCAACCTCCACAGTCCCTCAGCTTGTCACTGGACCACAAGAGCTCCAGCCCTGATGAGAACCTAAAAGGCTCCCTGCTTCTGTCACTACCCTCCCTGCCCACTGTGGGGTCTGGGGCCATGTGGACCAAACACAGAGACACTGTCCAGGCCACTACTCCTGTCACTCCTGTCACCCCCACCACAGATGCCCCCTGGCCCTTTGGGGTGGTGGAGGGCGGTGAGGGAGAGATGGAGCTGGGAGGAGGAGGGGGAGGAGGGGGGGAAGAGTCGTC
>JAOWBC010000049.1:15177185-15187809 GCA_028566105.1 Hypoplectrus providencianus | reverse complement strand
ACACACACACACACACACACATACTTTTAAAGCACACACGCCTCAGGGAGCCAAGTTCATCTCAGTACTCGAGGCTCTACTCCTCCTCCACCTCATTCTTCTCTCTCAAACTTTCTTCTCTCCTCAGTGTCCCACTATTTCTTTTATCCCCTTCTTAATCAACAACCCACCCCTTCCCTGTGGCTCTTACATATATGTGTAGGTGGGTGTGTATTTGTGCTTGAGCATGTTAGTGTTTGTGTGCATGTATATGGATCAGCCCTGCGCCATGGATACCCTCACTAAATGGGATTACAGGAGTTGCAATGGAGCCCATGCTGAGAAAGCCCTGGAGAATAAATGATGCCAAGGAGAGAGGAAAAAAAAAAATGATGGTCTCGATAAAAATGTAAACCCTCATACTGAACATGATAGATGTGATTATAAAGATGTCCTACTTTGAGCAAGGGAGCTGCTCTTAACCTGTTTTTGTTTTTTCATTTGTGAGCTTCATGTTTAGTAGCTTTGGATAAGAAACACATCCATATTAATGAAGCATGAGGAGTTTAGCTGTGAGGCCTTGGGAAGCTAGTTGATGCTCACTTTACCACACCAGATTCAATTGTCAAATTTAATACTTTTTAACACTTTGAGGTTTGTTTGTTTTTAGATATTTAAGATTATTAGTTTCCACATTATCATCTATTACTTTTCACTTAAACCATTCTTAACCTTGGCACTGATTAGGTCCAACACACAGCACTTGTTTTTTAAAGCTAAGTTACAATTTGACACAGTTGAAACAAGCTAAGTAGCCTTTAAAGATCAATTTTTTAAAAAGGAGTCTGGTGGAGTACTCCCAGGATGAGAGGTTTGGGGAAGTGCGGCATGAATAACCTGTTCAACTGAATGTTGTAGTTCAGTAAAAGACACCTGACTGTTGTCATACGAACTAACCAGAGACCTCTGCCTTATTTATGAACTCATATCATTGTGCTGCTGCAGAATGAAAATAGGGGAAACACTGAAATGGATATTGAGGATTATTTTTTGCATGTTCTTGGCCTGCTGGGTGTTCTTGTTTGCATGGTGGCCCACAAGATATGTAATTATAGGGGCAACATCAATCACATCAAACTTCAAAATTTCCACTAAACATTACAGTAATCAAACTCCTCTATCAGTAGGAGGGTAGTTACACTGAATATTTTTGTGCCATGAAACAAAATAAAAACAAAAAGCAAATGGACTTTATCTTACTGCCTGACCTGCCAAGGCTGAAACAGTGCACTAAAAGGTGTCAGGTGTTCCTGAAGACTGTAATGCATGTGCAGGGCGTGGTGAGGTGTGTTGTTTTTGAGGTTTGTTGGACAGGTTTAAACATGAGATCACTCAAAGAAGGCATGAAGGAAAGTAACTAAACGAACTTCAGCAACTCTTATAAAGAGATGCATAAGAAAAAAAGGATTTCCTGTGCGTTTGTACATTCATATGTGTGTTCACACTCGCAGAGCACATGTGGATGCGGTCAAGACAAGAAATAAAACAGGCAGTAAGATTAGAGAGAAAGGGCGATAGAAACGGCTTAATAGCTGACAGGCCAGCACCAGCAGCCATATGTTTCATATGTGGCCACTGACAACACTGCCGTATGGCTCTGATCTGCCCATATGGTCTGTACATCCACTCAACTTCCTGCCACCATGACAGCCAAGGCGACACAGGGCAGCGTGTGGATAGAGATGGAGGGAGGGGAAATGGGTGTAGCTCAAGTGTGGGCTGATCCTAAAGGAGTGACACACATAACTGATGCAAAACACCCAAACCCACACCCAGCAGACATCACTCAGTGCCTAAGTTTCAAACCTCCACCACCTATTAGCAAGGGAAATAACTGCAGCAGCCGAGGCTTTGTTCACAGTGCGCTCTGGCCTGCTAAACATAAATGACACAAGCCAGAAGAGTGCTGCGCATCAAAAAAAGGATGTGGAGGAGGAGGAGGGAGGTATTTTTGATTGAGGAGTTTGACTTCAAATGCAGGCAAAAGGGAGAGCGGGGGGGGTGGGGGGGGGGTGTTCGGGGTCGTCCGATTTCCGCTGCTGGGTTAGGGTCACTGTATGGGAGCTGCTGACTGGATCTCCCAGGAGTGAGGCAGAACAGCTCAAGGCCGGACACAACACACAAACAAGACTAACAACAGAGGAGCTGACCCCTATAAGGCCACTGATGTCCCCTTGAGGAAGTGTGTGTGTGTGTGTAAACATGGGTAAGTCTGACTGACTGACGGCTTACAGAGGGCCACGCTGGGAAACACACTCTGTCCATGTGCTGTCCGTTTCATACACACACAGTACAATGCACTTCATTATAGCACAGTCAAGGTCTTGCATACACAGCTGTCTGACGTGATGTCACAACACTAGCCTTTTCTTCTCCGTTGTGTTTTCCCAGCCGTAGACCTGCGAAACGTGACCTTTCTAAAAGCCCTTTTAATCACCGGTGGTCTCTGAGCTGGGCGGCTCGGGACAAATGCTAACACCCAGCCAACAGCCTGGTAGAATTAGGAGCTAGGTTAAAGGCTAGCTGCACTTAAGACTGGCTGTGAACACAGGGTATTATGAGGAGTGGGAGCAAGGCCAGCAGCTCACTTTGCCACAGTTTAATCCAGGAAGCCGGGGGAAGGAAGGAAAGGCTTCCCATCAAACTCATGATACCAAGAGCTTCACGGAAATGTAGAACAAAATATTCAAAGTATTAAGTAACGTCTAACCCTTTACAAGCCATGCTTTTGTTTTTATAAGTCCTAAATATGTGACAAAGATGTTGAAGAAAAGTCATATAATCTCTGGCTGGAAAGCAGAAAAAACAGGGAGTCTGAGTCTACTTTGCCTCCCTCTTCTTTCCAGTATCATCCTTTTATTTCCAATTTTAGCTGCACATACTCGTTTTGTGCTTGCTGCCTGACCCGTACTCCCAGCAGAGGTTTTCTACCTACAGTAGCTGCCTCGCACTGGAAGCCCGGAGTGGACTGAGTCATATATCAGGGGGAGTGTGCGGAGCAGATCAGGCTACTACAGATTAGAGGTGAGAGGAGTGTGCTGCTGATTTATTACCAGCCGTTAGCTGGTTAAATGAGGCTAAGTGAGCCGGCCAGCACGGGGAGGCGAGATGGAAGAGATTAGCCTACATGAAGAGCGATGGAGGGGAGAATATCTGTGAAGCGAACGCTGACTGCTGACCTCCTGTCTTTGCATACTGTTCCTCTTTATCTTCTCCCTGCTCTGCCCTGCCGCTCTGCCCTTCCGTTCGTCCTCGGTTCCTCCCCACAAGCATCTCATGCTGCCTCTGCAGAGCAGCGTCGGGTATGTTAGGCTTTCTGAGAAGCGGCCAGCAGCATTCTCTGTGTCATCTAATTATTATGCAACATGTTAGTGCTTGTCATTGTCACTGGCAGTGCTGTTTGTTCTGTGAGCAGCACTGCGGCCTCGAGCTTGACACATAAATAATACCCGTCTGTTGAGGTGGGAATAATTGAGTGATTACAGGAGTTAAGATGCATATTTAAACCAAAACAAGGAATCAGGGCTGTAAAAATTAGTTTCCCCTCTTTGTTGATAATGGATAAATTGTAATTGTCAATTACAATAAAAGCTTCTCAAATATGACGATGTGGAATATGGTGTTTTTAAAATTGTGAGCGATTAGAAATGGTTCACTTATACAAATGTTTTCATCTACAGTTGCCATCAAAACGTAAAAATGCTGCATCCAACGTTTCCCACAATAGAACTTAAACCACATGAAATCATTGGACTTCCCCTGCTTGTGTCTTTGGCAGTGAGGCCAGCTTTGTGTTTCAAATGTTTAGTCTCAAAGTCCAAGCTAAGATAGGTGGAATGCCCCTTTAATAAAACATCCCCTCGTGACTCCACTTCAAGAGCCGTGTTCTGACAGAAGCAACTCTTGAAATAGTAAAGGTCTATGTATGGCGCTGGGAGGAGGCTCAATGTGTTCAGACTGGTGAGCTGGATGTCCGCTTTGTAAGCTGTTTCTGTCCTCCACCTTTTGGATGATGTGTCATTTTGCACGTTTGTTTCGTGTGCGAACAAGAGAGAATGAGAACATCCGTTTCCTCTCGTGGAGGAACAGTAGGTCAGGGGTTTCGGTCCGCTCTGTTGAGTTCATGTGTTGCTCAGGGCCAAGAGAGGAGGGGAGGGGGCAGAAATACAGTGCACGCAGATGGGACATTTCTTCTGATCACTGGGGACGGTATGAAGCCTCAGTGAGGTGTTCGGGATTATTTCATGTTCTGACATTTTTTGTTTAGCAGCATTGTGTTTGCTATTTTTAAAGTGAGGTTTCCTTCTGTCTGACGCTGCCTGAATGAAGGGAAGTTAACTTTTTGAAGTACAGGTCTCAGAATCTTATTTTGGTCTCTGTTTGTCTCCTTTTTCCGGTTGTGTTTGACGTTATTGCAGTTATCTGTTCTCCAACTGCATGTTTGCTTGTTTGGCCTGTGTGTGTGTGTCCTCACGTACACCTGTATCCATGCCTCTGTTTGCATATAGTCCATGTTTGGCGTGTGTGTGTGTGTGTGTGTGTTATTTCTTTACCTCCCTCTCTGCCCCACCCTGTACTGTAACTCTCCTTTCCTCCTCATTGTTCTGCCTCTCTGCCAGCCCAGGGAGTCTGAGCAGGAGCTCGCAGGAAGTCTTCGTCACTCGTTGCGCTGAAGGGAAGGCAAACAGTGTGATGCACAAACACAGGAAGTGCTGCCTTCCTCACGCAGGCTCCAGCTGGGCGTCTGTCACTCTGCACAGTTTTATCAGAAAGTAGCAACGTGAGCGCCGTCTCTAACCGCATGTGTCTTTTTCTGTCTCTAGGTCTCTGGTTTAGCTGACGTGTCCTCTTGTCTTTCACTGATAACCACTCTGCCTCTGTGCAGCTGCACTGCATGCCTGAATGCTGCTAATTTGCCTTTATGTCATCTTTTAGATTTGTTAATTCCACGGTGTAGTGAAGTGGGCTCTGGGAAATGAATGTCATATCATTCCATTTACCGCTGTGGTTTGCACTGATACAAACATGACTGATAATTATACTCAAGTTACAAAAGTGGCCCAAAAATGTATGAAACATCTCCAAAGCTGTTAAATGTGATCACAATTTAAAGGGAAAATTCACCACCTTGTATCAGAAAAAACAAGGAGTACATCTTGAAAAAAGTTAGTTTTTCACACTATATGTGTAATTCATATAGAGGTTAAAGGTTTCAAACAAGTGAATTTTAGCTTTAGTGGGATTTCTCATTTTATACTTTGATAACTGCAGCTTTCTTATATCCCAGAAACTACAATAACAAACATAGATTCTTCATTGTGCGTCTTCTCAGTTGTGCTCCTAGCAGCTGCCGCATTATTTCCTCTTGCCTTATATTTCAGTGAGACCTGCACTGCAGCTGCTATATTAGAGTTATTTATCTGGAGTGCATCTCTGAAAGGTGAGCGGCTGTGGCCAGAGGTGGTTAGAGGTCAATGATCTTTTCCAAGACTGCACAGAGAAGAGATAATATACACTCTCAAACACAAACCAGCGCACGTACCTGCTGTTACATAACTCGCGGCAGCTGTGTAGTGCACTCTCCAGCAGAGTTTGTCTGTACGTGTACACATGTAGCTAAGGATCCTTCTCCAGTCTGGGCACAGCTACACAGCCCGCGAGCTGCTGATAGTCAACAAACGCTTGCTGTGGTGTTTTCAGATGGCAGTAAGTCTGGAGAGGTGAATACATTAAAAGGAGCATCACTTCACATTTTCCTATCTTTTGGATGTGGATCTAAGTCACTGACAGCCTTCTGCTGTCAGGCCACAGCTCAGTGTTTCGTAAAGCGTATCAGGATGGGTCACGTTATCACTGCTTTGAAAAATAGTTGAGAAATTATCCAAAAAAGTGTTTTTCTTGGGTCTGTAATTTTTGGGATGTGACTGCAAAAAACTGCCTGTTTCAGATTATTGCAATCCGCTATTTAGATTTTCTCAAAGCTGCATTGAAAAACCTTTAAAATACCACCTGGGGCTATTGAGCTTAGTTATAAACACTCCTGCAGGATCAATTACTGACTTTATTGCAATCTGTCTATTTATGTGACAGTTGCCTGTTGTCAGTTTTTTAAGAACTTAAGTATAACTTTACTGATACCAGACTTCCCATGGGCCTTAACAGTCCTTGAAAAAAATAAAATAAAATAAAAACCCGGTCCTCCCAAAGTAAATGAAAGAAGGTCTATAGAAAAACAAAACTTTTTCAGTGACACCAAATCTATGAATACAACAAACTTCTAAAGATATGCTCTGATTTGGCCACAGTTTTACAGATATCTGCCTCTGTGATGGGGTTTTTTAAATTCACCAAATAGGTCTTGACAGCATCATCAAAATACAGACTATCCTCCTCATGGTCCTAGCAGACTCCATAACCAACAGGGAAGAAAGTTATTGAAATGCCCTTGAACGTAACATAGTTTGACCAGTTCTCCATGTTTTGTTGCTTACTCTTTCTTCAATCTCTGGGCTGGTTATATTACCACCTTAATAAAAAAACTAAGTCACAGCTCTCGAGGTGCTTCTTTTCTTTGCTTAAAACTGCATGTACTTATCTGTACATTTGAGCTCATGCTCGACTTCAGGAATAACTTGCTGAAGACATAATTTAAATGCTGTATCTACTTTTAACCACTAGAGGGCAGCGCAAGTCCAGTTCACTTGACTGTCCTGTTCTTCTGGGCAAAAAATGCTTACCTGTCAGATGTTAAGTAACGTTGTTAGGTCAACAGTGTTGGTTTTAGAAGGTCATGGGACTATTTTTCCTAAAGAGGGTGGTGTGTGTGTGTGTGTGTTTATTAGAAGGAAAAGAGATTCAGCAGACGATTTGTGGTGGAACGAAGAGAATTGTAGATAAAAGTAGAAAGAGTTGAGAATGAGAGGGAGCGTGAGAGATCCAATGAGCATGAAATCAGATCTTGTTGCATAATCATGGCTTGCAGGCCTTCCCAGTGTGCACCAGGCTCTGTCGGCTCTCTCCAGTCCAGGATCACATGACCGTATCAAGCGGCTGCAGTGCTAAACCAGCAATACCAGTGCACCAGCAGCCAGAGGCACAAACACAGATCAATAGTGCTGTTCTTCTCTCTGCTAAGGCATTTTATCATTTTATTATTTGAGGGTATTTTATTATATCTACAAGTGAAGTTTAGGGGGTGATTTGGCTGTTGAAATTTTTATTTATTATTTCAAAAAAACAAACACTGTTTTATTTCTCATTCTCGCCCTGTCATCTTAAATTTTCAATCATCTTCTCTCCAGGATTTATTTTCATTGCTGTAGGTATGCCTTGAGGATCTCATACTGTCTTTACTTAATACTCAATTTTCTTGGTTCACTCTCTGTCTGAAATCTGTTTCAGCACTTTCTGCATCACTGCAACGTCATTTTACCCAGGCATTGACTGTGACAACATAGCTACAGTCCTATATATAGCATAGTTGTGACATAACCTTATAGTCCTGACGGCGTCTTTAAAGGCACAGTTTCTGAATAAGGCTGTATGCATTCTCCACTGAATACATCTTCATGTTTTCATCAGTATTTATATAGCACCCAGAACTTCTCTTTAAGGAAAAAAAAGACATGGAAATCTCACCTTTTTTTTTTTCTTTTTTTTTTTTAACAATATGTCTTTAAATGTTTCAGGATCCTGTATGGGTGCTCAACAACTCACCCTAGTGGCTGTAGGAACTTCAGGCCTTTCTTATCCCTCCATTCATTACATGCCCTCATTGTCTTTCACATACCAGCAATACCAGCTGTCACCAGCTCTGCTTTCCTTCACCTTCCTTACCCTGTCTTTTTCAGTTTTTTTTATGTTTTATCTTCTCTCCTCACCTCCTCCCTCAATCAGTGCCGCAAAGCCTTTATTCACATACCAGCAATACCAGGCTGCATACCAGTCAACAGGACATCAGTGACAGCCTACACCTCTGCCTGCTGCCCTTCTCTCATCACTGCCCCTCAGGCCCAGCTACACTCACTTAACACTGCAGCCCCAGAGGAGTGGAGATGCTGGCCTGCTCTCTCCACACCAGCACTGCATTACTGCTAGTTACCAGTAGGTGGCATCATAGTTCCACCATCCTCAGCAGCTCCCCATAGCAGTGCTTCACTGAGCATTGTCCATTATGACTCTCCAGTCTCGGGATGAATGTTTCTCCAGGCTCTTTAAAGGAACATTTCACCCAGAAAATGATTATTGTATGTCAATAAATCTCTCTGTGCTGCTTTGAATGTGTGAAGAAATTCAGTGTTTAATTAAATGGTGTAAATTCTTAAAGAATTTAAGTAAAATGAGGCCACAACTTTAAGACTTTAAACTCACACAACTCATGCAGCATAATCCAACTCACATTTATCCATGAAGCTCTCCACTTTCTAAACACATGCATTTTTGCTAAAACCTTACTATTTACAAGACTGTTAGACACCTTTATGCATAATGTTTTCAATGGTTAACGTTTTAGTTTTAGAGGAAATGCATGTGTTTGTAAAATGCTCACAAAGTCATAACCCAAGACTTGATTTACAAAAAGAAAAAATATTTTGGATATTTTCCTTTTAGATGCAGATTCCTTGATGAAATACTGTTTATTATATAAAAACATTTGATTTTGTTCATTATTATTATTATTATGACTAACAGCTGTGTCGTCACTGAAGTTAACTCTTCTCATCTGAAACTTTCAGCATGAAAAAAGTTGTATTATGTCTTTTACAAATCAGATGGTTTTCCAAACTCGGCGCTGAGCTTTACATTTCCTAAATGCCTGAGCAGTGATCAGTGCATGGGTAAGGTTGCATTTCATTTCCTGGAATTCTGATGGAAACCAAAGCTGTCCAGATATAGAAAGATAATACTGATTGGGTGCAGAGCCCAGAAACACTCAGACATAACATTTGACTTTGGGAGCATCCAGGAGATATTTGAGAAAATGTCAACGCCACTGTCATATGCCAGTTGTTTCACACTGAACTCTCACACATTTCCCTATACTGAGAGACTTGTATCAGATTATACCTCAGCTTTATGCCGAGACAAGCACCAGAACCCTGTAGGGCGACTAAATGGACAGATGGAGACAGACCCTTTGAGGTAACTCTAAAGATGAGTTATTAGTAGTGTCCCCTCTTACTATAGACCAGACTGTATGTGAAATACAGACACAGACAGACTGACGGACTCCTGGCGTCGCCTAGCCGGGCCGTATATATAGGCCCTTTCATGCTTCACCCCTTGGCATGGTCCCAGCTCACATATATTTCTTACTGTGCTCTGTGTGTGTGTGTGTGTTTATTTGTGTGTGCTGAAACATATTTAGGGTGTGTGGGTGAGAGAAACAGTGCGTCCTTGGTTCTTGGCAGCCAGGCCTTATGTACATTAAATTGTGTAATACGCACATGTTAGCAGTTTCAAAAGAGTCATCTTTTTTTGGCGTTACAGCAGGAAGTGTTGAATGTGTGTGCATGCATGCTTTCTGTCAGTATCACCTCTGTGCTGGGGAACTTGGCACATGCAGTGACATGGTCTCTCTAAAAGCTCTCCTCTCACACATGCACTCAAGTTGCTGGAGCCACAGCAGTGTGTGTGCGTGCATGTGTTTGTGCACTGCGGTACAGCGCTAGACTCTGTTCGGTGTATTCCTGGAAAGCCTGTGTAGGAGTGGAGGGGCCAGGGCTATTCCACAGTCGCAGCCAGCTACGACTGTTTTCTGGAAGCTTCTCTTGTCACTTGGAGCGAGGCAGAGAAAAGAGACGAGTTCATGAGTATTTTTATTTTAACCCTCAACATCAACACCTTCGAAGAAAGCGTGCAGCTCTCTCCTCCGCAGAGAAAAGGGAATCGCACTAGCTGGCATCTCTAACGCCATTTGTATGCATGGGCACGCACTGAAAGTTCACATCATTATTACACAACATGCACCAGGAGGAGTAATGTGGGGAGGGATTGAGCTGGACGGACAGAAGGGGAGAAGAAAAAGACGGGGAATGCTTTGGAAAACAGGCTTGAATAGAAATGAGGATTGCGAAAGAAGCAAGAAAGCTGAAATTAGCTTAATGAAGGGGCTGCAAAAGGAGCAATAAAATCAAGGGACGTTAAGGTGCAGGCGGTGAATAAGTGCAGGAAGGAGGAATGGATTGAGACTGAATAGGAGGAGGAAAGGAGTGGGGGGGGGTGTTTTGAACTGCATCAATAAAGCTCAGGCTAATTGTGCCTCTGTGGTCTGCAGTATTCACCCTCTGTTCTTTCCACCATCCTCCCTCTTCTCTTTTTGGGTCTGCTCAGTCTTCTCATCTTCAGCTAAGCATCTTCCTCCCATCTTCCTCCTCCTCTCCTCCCTCCAGTGGCTGTTGTGTAACTCTGCAGTGACTGACTGAGCAGCAGCTGCAGCAGCAGCAGCAGTGATGCGATTGATCAGCAGTTTTTGTGCCAGGCTGCTCTTATTGTAATAAACGAGCTTGGAGCCAGTGAAACAGACCCTGAGTGCTTTTGCCGGAGTGGAGGAATCACACACACACACACACACACACACACACAC
>JAOWBC010000049.1:15152288-15168181 GCA_028566105.1 Hypoplectrus providencianus | reverse complement strand
TTAAATGAATGTAGCATGCAGTTCAAAATCCCAAGTTTGATTCAGCCGATCTTGCTGCACTCATAAAGTAGATGCTGCTTATTACTGACCAATAAGATGTCTTCAGTTTACTCGAACCTGTCAGACAGGTGTTACAGTAGCCTCGTATGGAGGGCCACTGACTGGTCAGTGCATGTACACTATAGGAGGTCTCAGTCTTGACTTTACTGACCGTCCTTCTCTATTTTCACCTGCCCTCCAGTCACTGCGGAGGGCAGACCTCACACACAGTGCCAGTTACATAACACAGACACTGTGTGTGTGTTTGTGTGTGTGAGTTTTCAGGAACAGCCTAGTCCTGCTGGCTCAGGAGATGGAGAAAGAGATGGCCTTGCACTAACCTCACCTCCACATTTAGATCCACACAGTCAGCATGCACGCACACGCAGTCATGCACACGCTTTAATAAAAAAAACACTGGATGTTTTTGCAACTCGTATGTTGCTAAACAACTTAATCCAGGTTAACATCCTCAAGAAAGGGACCATTCTTTATGTTTAAAACATTATTTTGTGCATATGACTTTTATAAGGTGCAGCGCAGCAGAGTGAAAGTTTGTCTGTGTGAGGCAGCAGGTGCCCTGTAGGCATGGACAAACTCACAACTGCTTGGTGGCCCAATTGGCAAGTGAAGAATGGCTTCATTGTGTTTGGCTCAGTTTGTAGGTTGGTCAGGTGGCAGGAAAAGGGTTAGACAGAATTCAGTATCAAAACAACAGCCTGGAGGGTTTTGTGTGTGCTGTAAAGGTGGCATGGAAATTGGTTGTAGCAGTGGCAGCAGCAGCAGCAGCAGCAGCCCATTGCTTCTCTGCGCTGCCTCTGGGAACAAGAGGCCCATTTTAAAGGGAGGCAGGAAGTGCCTGGGCGCCTCACTTCCTGTTTATGGAGTTTGTCCCGGGCGAGAGTGAGAGGGAGGGGTGGTCTGGTGGGCCTAATTGAATGGAGAAGGTGGTGTTGAGTAGGTAAGCCTTTCTTATTCACTCTGAAACTAAAACACAGACACACACACACTCACTTTACTGCATAGCTGTGTAATTGCCTCTGTGCTGCAGTGCCTTTGGCAGCTGTGCCCCCTCATTTGTTTCAATTATCTACCATCTGACATGGCGCTGTTACCAAGGATAGACCGAAGAGGGAGACAAGAAAAAAAGAACAAGGAAAGTTTGAAGTAGCCTCCAGAAATGAGGCTTTATAATGAACACTTCGTCATATTTCACATCTTAAAAGCACAGCTGCATCCCACCTACGTCATGCTTAGATCTGTGAGTCACGCGCATTGAACTCCCTCCTTGTGAGACTATATTTAATCAGAGAGTAGCTCTAGTGAAGAGGCTGCTCCGGAGCAAGCAGGGAAGCTGCAGAGTGCTGACTCCAGCATGTTCTGAGGTGACGTTCGTAACATTCATTACAGAAAGCCAAGACCGCCGGCCAAAACAAGGTCTAACCTTAAATACCCTTTTGTACCACTGGAGCCAGTGTGGTACGGCCTTCAGTTGCAGTATTTTGTTGCTCCTGTGTGTTGCAGACAGATGTGCACACTGCACTCGCAGCCTTCCCATCCCCCTCCAGGGAAGATGATGTCACTGCATAAGCTCATCTTCCCAGGTGGGAGCCAGTTACTCCTCTAAGCCAATCAGAGGCTTGTTTACACCTGAATCCCCTGGTGAGGAGACACACAAGCACACACCGCACACACACACACACACACACACACACACATACATACACATGCTCGACTTCACAGTGTTAAGCAGCTGATCTCATCTCCTCGTAAAAGGGCTCGGGTTGTATTGTTCCTGCCACAGCTCATCCTTTACCATAGGGTATGATACATCTGTAGAGGGCAAGGGGAAACGTGAACATTAGCACCCGTCAGTGAAATGACATTGTGCGGTATCAGCTGTGGAGGGGCACACGCATCCCTGCTCTCCCTGCTCCAAGGACATCTATTGATTTGACCTCTCTTGTGTCTCCTTTCTGTTCAACTGTCTTTTATTTTCCCATTCTGACACCGGCAGCAGATGCTTACGCCCACTTCCTTCCCTCGCTCATTGATGCGCCATCTGTAGACAACAGGCATGCTTTTTGTTTGGTAGCATGTGTTGGTGAGGATGTGAAAAAGTCCCACATAATAGAAGTGTTTCCTCTGTGTATGTGTAATAGGATCGTGCACATACTTTGTTTGTGCGTCTTTTCCCCCTCAGCAGACTGACAGAGGACATGCTCTAATGTTTCCTCCATGCCAGTCTTTGACAAAGGGCAAGACTTCGCTGTGGTTTCACTCTCATCTCAGCAATGCCCTCGAGGTGCGAAACATACATGGCTTTGTCCAGGAATTTCCATATCATATGCAACCTCTTCTCTTTGTTTCCAGCATTCCCCCCTCCTCCCTAGCACGCCCCCTTCCTCTCCACTGTTGCCCCGACACAAAAACACACACAATGTCGTCGCCACATCTTACCTAACAACACCGTTTTGCTTTCACCCTCTGCCAAACACGTACACGCTGTGTGTTTTTCCTCCTGATTAGCCCCCGGAGACAGATATCTACTGACATCCTGACATGATGCGCTGTCGCAGCTAATTACCGTAAAACAACTCTTTGGATTGAACACATCTACTGTCTAAAAAAGTTCAGCTCAGTTCAGCCCGCAGCCCGTGTGTGTTGTCAGTGCTTTGTGTGATGGGACTTGCTGCGGGCTAACCATCACTCCCTCCTTGTTGTTGAGCTGCTGTTTTTTGGTGGCAGCGTTGTTGTTGTTGTTATGTCCATGAGAGGCAGCGCTGGTGGTTAAATCACTCCTGCCTGCCTTCCAAGTATCTCCTTGGAGACATCCCACTTCCTCTCTGGGCAGGAGAGGTGTTCCTCCTTGCTTGCACACACACAGCCACAGGAACGCAGATACTCTGTACACCTCTAAGCTGATTAGAGGTTAAAATGCACGCAGAGGTGCACTCACCCAACCTTCCTACAGGGAGCACTGACTCACTCACTTTTTCCGCCAGCTTGGTTTTTGGTTTGTTGATCAGTTGGCCTCCTTCAGTCACATGCTCCTTTTCACTTCTTTGCCCAATCATGGGTGGGACCGCTTCCTACGCCTTCATCCACTCTGCGTTAATCAAACTCACACAATGGACCAGAGTTTCCTCTGCTATCAGATAGCGGCCAGATCTCGTCGTCATCAGGGTTTCACTTCTTTGTCCTTTTTAATTTTTTTTTTACCTTTTTAAGAGGTGTTTACAAGGCTATTACAAAGGCTTGAAAGTTTGGGAAATGCTTTATTTTGTTGTCTATGTTTCAAACTATGAATGTGCTTGAGTAACTGCTAATTCAACATATTCAACTTATACATTTATTATGTTGGTCTACATAGAATCTGTAAACATTTTTTCTTTTGCATTTGTCTTAAAATGTAGATGTTAGAATGAAGCCTTGAAGAGTCTGTATTTTTTTTTGGTTTAGGTGTCCTGAAATAGCCTGAAAAGTGTGTGAATCTCCCTCTTAAAAAGCTGTATGCATCCTGTTTTTATTTTCCTAACTCCCTTAGATGTTGTTCAGTTTTTGCGTGTTGTGCTCACATCGCTGACTCATCCCTGTGTGAAGAAAACCGAGTGCTCTATCGACTGTTGTTTTTAAATTGGGAAAAGATAATGTATGTGAGTGTATTTGATTATAGTTTTTAATCAAGCACCTTGTGAACTCTGGTACTCTGAGAGAATGTGTAAGCTGTACTAATTAATTTTTAAAATGCACCACTCGGGGTGTGTGTGTTTGTGTGTGTGGGCAGGGAGGCACTGGCTGTACTCTTCTGTGAAAATGTCCTTGTTCTCTCTGTCTGACCGTGCGGTTGTTGTGATAAGCAGAGCAGCAGATGTGAGTTGGCTGTTTTGAAAGCCGCCCCAGACTCTGAGAGCGCCTCGGCTGCTGTGACGACTCCAGCGATGCTCTCCCTAGATAACAGCTACTGTACAAAATGAGCCGATGGACACGACACGTACTGTTCGCACGCTCACATCTGTGGGGAACCGTGTCATTCTGACGGTGCACGAAATGAGTGTTTTCTCAGAATCCCACGTCATTCGCTGAGACGAGGCATTGATAGGAAATCTGACAGAGAACGAAGGCCAACACAGGAGATGAGCAATAAATTAACTTTCATCCTTAAGGAAATATATTTCATTCATTAAACCAGGAAAAGAAATTCTACTATATTTCTGTGTGCATTTTTTACAGCAGTCTCACAATACATCCTACCTTCAAGCAAGTTATAATACGGTTTCTGCTGAAACTCTGTTGAACTGTGTTGTGTATACAAAGAGGGGCCTGCTATCATTTAAAGTCAAGACATCAAATTTTAATGGAAAATGTTCCTTCATATCTTGCAAAAACCTAATTTGCATTGAAAGGCATATATCTTGTCTATTCTTTATATCTGGATCTTCCCAACTTTGTAAACTCAACCAGACCAGTTTTCTATTTTTGATAATAAAAAAAGCTTAAATAATGAAATGGTTCAACATTATTTTCTTGCCCACAGGCAATAAGTGTTTTGTTATTATCATTGCTGTCGGAAGCTCTAAAAACATCATATCATTATGCTTATCAATGGTTACTGAGAAAGCCTTATCATCCTACCTCCAGAAAATATGTAATTTTTTAAAGAATATTGTTGAAAGATATATAGATCCGTAGAGCTTGTTTACTTTTCATGAGTATAGCAGGTTCAGCATGTTTGGACCTGTTCAGTTAGTTCTGTGTACTCCGGGTTAAAGGGCAAGCAGGTCAGTGGCTGAGGTGAAATAACAAGTCGCACACCAGTGTTACTGTTCGCTCACATGTGCACTCCATCAGACAGTCTGATGGAGTTGTGCTGACTGCCTGTGCAGGAAATGGAGACCTTTCTCCTGGGAAAGGGGTCCCCTAAACCTCTCCTTTCATCCCTCATGTCTGTTTGTTATTGTCTGCATCTCACTGGCCGGGGGAATGCGGCCTCCCTGCACCAGTTATGTAATATACCTAGAAACAGATTGACTTGCCGTGTGTTTAAGAAGTGGACTAATGCGATTTGACTTGTGCTCTTTAGGCGGCGTGTTGATCTTATCAGCTTCTTTTTAAATCATTATCTTTTCTTCTGACGTGATGCCTTTTGGATTTAGATTCAGGGTGGCCTCAGGGTGTGACGCTGTGACATACCTGCATTTATGTAATAAATATTTGAAACATTTTTCACATAGCTGCCCAGTTTCATTGGTCACGCTCTGTTGGAGTCAGAGTATGATGTATAGAAAATGTCAACCCAGTCAGAGACAGACTGCTCGACATCAATCAGTCACTCATTCCCATCTGAAGTGATGTGTTTCTCAGGCCATTAACTCCCATGTTAAATGAACATTCTGTACATTCAAGTCCGTGTGAGTTTGTTCTGGGAAGTGCTATAAGTTACATTCCCCTCAGCAGGAAATCTGTGACTAAATGCCCTCACTTAGGAGTTAATGAGCTGGATCAGGGCGGGCATGCTCAGCCCTGGAGCAGAAAGCCACCCGAACAGTGTGCATGAACTCCACACCCTCCTCTTTATCTCTGTCTTTAAAGTACCACCAACAGTCCCCACACTGCTGTCTTGGTGTGCTCTGGTTCTGTCCCATCTCCTCAAGAGACCCTAGTACACTGAGCTTAACTATTTTGCAGTAGTGTTAGAGTTGTTAGAGTTAGAGAGAGTGTTACGCCGACCAAGAACTGAGGCCTTCTTCCCCTTGGACAGACTTGTGAATCCATGCTGGCCCTGCTGTCTGTTTTTGTTGTTTTTGTTTTTATTTTTTTCCCCTTAAGAACCATGAAAAGGGAACTCTGTTCACTCTGAAGCCCTATGGCCTTCAACTAAACACACACACATCTTGTGCAAACATGGGCGCTACCTCAATCCTTTTCCCGCTACCTCCTCTTCACTTCCTCCACCTATACCTGTATTCCATGACGATCCTTCTCCTCCATCCAGCCCCTTCCACTTTATTCTACACACAGACAGCCCCTTGTGCTCCTGAGCAAACAGCAGCATATTTTTAACCACAGCCCCCTTTGCACCTCTCTTTTACGTCATAACCCCCCGATTTCTTGCCCCCAAACCCCACCACTCCTTGCTCAGTGGTTTCACGGTATACTGTTCCTTCATGTATATTTTTATGTTCCACACTTTGCTCTCTCTTAATTTTTTTTGTATTTCCCAACCAGTTCCACCAGTAGTGGAAAGTTACTCATTAAATTTTACAGTCTTATAAGGATGCTGGCGTCCATAGTGTCAGCATGGTTTCGAGTGTCGCAAATAAAGCATGCACACACACACACGCACACACAGAGCATCCACACCCTTATTATGAAACCTGAAAGGGAAAAGTGGAATGGAAAACTCTGCTCGATTAGCTGCGAGGTTGTGTAAGTTGCAGAAAATGTCTGCAGTGAGGAGCCTTTTCTCATTCTGGGAACGGCTTGTTGAGATGTAGCCTGTTCTCAGCTTTCCTGTTAAACAAATACATTTTATAAAAAAAACTTTAATTTGCTTTAAAAATCTCTCCACTGTCTGGTTGCTGCTCAGGTTTCAAAATGTATTTGCTTACCTGCAGTGAAGATTGTGCACATCTACATTTAGAGCCAGCAGATGGCAGTGTTGCCCTCACACCTGCGTCGTCTGGACCTGTGTGCACATGTGTGCGTGTGCATAAAACAAGGAATGTTCCTCCCTCACAACTTCGGCACCTCCGCCAAACCACCCTGCATACTGTGTTACACTGGAGCCGTAATCTGTTACTAATGTTTTGGTTTGGTTCAAAAATTTTCAGAATTTTATCTGCAGTTTGGAAGATCAGCAAGTTTAGCTTGTGTGTATGTGTGCCTTTGTGTGTGTCCTCACCTCAGTGCCAAGGTTATCATATTCTTCCCAGGAAAAGCCACATTCTTTTCCTTTTTTGAGGTTTATTGGAGTTCTGGGAAGACGTGTAGCCCTCGGTAACCTTTTTTTCTGTTTCCTACAGCAATGCACGAGGCAGAACACAAGCAAACACCTACACTTCTGTGGAAGTATAGTATACCTGAAATATCACTTCAGTTCTGAGAGCACTCTGAAAAATACAAACAACTACAATTTCATGACAACTGGGCAAACTCCATCTGCTGATAGATCATTTGATCAAAAAGCTCTATAGTAGCTACTAAATGGAGCATGTGGTGGGATTTTTTTTCTCTAATCCTGTTGCCAAAGTTAGGAATAAACTTGACTGACTATTAGGACAGGTTTTAAGCGGATATCACTCTAACTTAATTTACTGGCACTGATTGGTTCCCTGCACTACTGTTATCAGCTATAAGTCATTATATAAGATAGAGTACACCAGCTCTCCCACACTGTCTTTGTCCCTTGCGTTCCTTTGTCTCGTGATAAACCTCATGACTTTGATGGAGTGACTCTAGCAGGACAGACAGCTTCATTACCATTCCGCTTTTTTACCTGCAGGGTTCGGGTTAAAAAGTCACATTTTGACCTTGCTATATGAACGCTTGTCACAGGTTTTTCCACGAGTCAGCCACCTCACCTGCCTTTCTTCCACCTTTGCCGTTGATCTATAACCTTGCTACCTCTTTCACTGACTTCACCATTATGTCTTGCTGACCTTGCACCTGGGCCGCGGGGCTCACAGGTAGGCGCCAGCTTTGTATGTACTCTTACACATGACAGACAGGTGTTTGGCTACCCAGGTGGCGAATTATGGGATGGATCAAGACTCTCCCCTGCTAAGGAATGTAGGGAGGAGGAGTGCAGCGAGCGGCCAGGGCATGCTGTGACAACCTCCTACACCGAGCCAAACTCTTTCACTCCTCATCCCAACTTCTTTCACTCTCCTTTCTGTGTCTGTTTATCACTTTCCTGCTCATCTGGTGCCGTCTCTTCACCCTTCTCATTTAACTAATCTTCCCCCTTTCTCACTTCCTTCCTCCTCGTCTTTTGCTCTCTCCCATTTCATCCTCCCCTCCTCTTCATTTTCTATTCTGGCCCATGCCACTGATATGATAATGGTTAATCTAAGGAGTATCCATGGAGATGGTGATTTATAAATGTCTGGACACAAAGTCTGGACTTTCTCAGCTCCTGTCTTCCATCTTGCTAAAGCCCTCTCTTCCTTCAGTCATAAACCATTCAGAACATGGCCTCCTGTCTTTTCAAACATACTTGGCTACTTGATTTCTTTTTGCGAATCGGAGCCAGAAAATATGCATATTACCATTTCAAAACCCAAACAAACCTGACTTTTAATTGGATTATGTGTGCAGTGGCAATTAGGGAGCTGAGCACTTTTCCTTTGTGCCATCACTGCTGATAAATGTAGCATGAAGTTGAACCCTTATATGTTTGCTCATGAAGTGCGCTCACCTACCACCCGAACAAGAAAATACAAACTTCATAAATCTAGTTCATAGCTCTTGACCTCCTTTGGTTCACTCTTCATATTGCTCCTCTTCCTCAGCTCTCCTCTCCTCTCCTTTGTTTAGCCAGGCTGTGTGTGCAGAGAGCAGAAGCATGTCTTTGCATGCAGCCCTTCCCCTACAGGAATGCAGAGCAAAGGCAGAAGCCAGGGAGAAAGGGGTGCACATGCTAAGGGAGAAAGTCTTCAAAGCTTTAAAGATTGGCAAGAACTGGTGATGCCCTGTCCACCTTTAGGCTTGATACACTAGGATGATTAGGTCTGCCAACTCTTAGACCAGTAATGAATCATTCTTTAGATTTTGTCCTGTTTAATGTTGTTTATGTTAGTTGGTGAATTTGCTTGATTATAGTTGATTCTTCAGTAGGAATTTCTTAAGCCATGGAAAGCCCTATGTACAATGTTTTGTATACCATGTATTATCAATGAACAAAGATATGACTGTAGTAAGAGGTGTGAGTTCCTTAAAAGAGGCATGATAAAAGTAAAAAGACTCACTAAGTCTTTAAATACAGAGGTTGACACCTGTTGCTTAGCCAAGTTTGTGCAGCATATTTTGGATGAGGTTTTGTCTGCACATGCATAGTCTTCATACTGTGCAGGCCACACACTCAGTATTTCATGCAGCACACAGTCTAGATGAATGAAAAGTAAAGTTGGTTCTAAATTGGCTGCTTATTCTTGGATCAGTTTTTTAATTTTTAGAAGCAGTGCTTGGCATGCCGCTAACCTAATTTTACTTGAATTATGATTTTTTTTTAAACTGTGGCAGAAGATACTGCTCTCTTTTGTCTAATTTAGGAGGTTGGTATTGCTGGTTAGGTCGCTGGGTTCAGTGTGCGGAGTGTCTCTTGGCCCTGCTGACCTTTTATCCAGGCCTATAGAAAACCCCCTAGGCACTAAAGACCTTCTGTGTGCACTGTTTTCACTGGCTAAGACCTTACCTAAACATACTACACCACTCCCACACACCCAGAATGCAACGCCAACTGAAGGTCTTACAGGGCAACTTGGAACTGCTATAGTTTTATTCATTCAATTTGGTTTAAACACGGTTGGCCACCCGACCCGTCCTTCATTTTGATCTCCGCTATGATTGGCTGGAGATCTGCTTCGGTCGGGCAGGGACTGGGCTGTTGCCAGGCCCCAAGGCGCATCTGCTGCGATTGTGACTCATCTGCTGCTGGCCTGGAATCAGTGTTTTCTTTGTCTCAAATAGGTGGAATGTCCGCTGACTTTCAGACCCAACCTGTTGGGCCAGCCATCCAGCTCTCTCGGCAGTGAAGAAAGCACTGCAGGCCAGCACACTTTGTCCAAATTATCCCACTCATCTGGACAGATTTTATTGCTTCTATGTGTGTTTTCTTGTATTTTTACCAGCCCAGTGTTCTTGACTCAAGTTTCCAGGATGGTAAAAGCTGTAAAACTTTTTTTTTTATTTATTTATTTTTTTAACATACCAGCATAACATCTTTCAACATAGTCCCGCCTACTTACTGGTGCTTGTAACGTCAGCATTGTAATGCTATGAATTACTTGCATTTTTCTCCTCCTCAGTCTTTATTTTCCAAGTGTTATCTCTGAGTCTGATCAGTTATTGTACTACTTATTGTTATTTCTTCGGCAGTTTAAGGCTTAACACTTCCATCAGTCACACGACCAATGACGTCACTGTTTCCATAAACTGCCTGCATTTCTCCTCCTCCTTCCATTTTTCTAACGAGGGATGTGTTTTCTAATTAAATCTGGGCCTTTGCTGACTGTCTGTATCTCCAGGGTGGTTTGCTTTTGATGAGGTTAGCATACTTGAAACAGCGTGTTATTACTGATAAAAGTCAGAGCAGAAGGAGTTTAGTCTCTAGGCATACATGGTGTATGTTCAGCTAATCTGAAAATATATATATATTTTTTACATGCATCACAACTTTTTAATTGTTGAAAAGATCTTTAATATCTCCCTTAATTGTTATGTAACCCCAACTATCCTTCAACGAAATGAGAATGTAATAAAAAGTGGGCTGTTTTAACTTGCATCTGTGCCTCCAGTGCTGCCTGTAAAAGGCCTGGGTATACGTCGTGCCAGCAAACATCTGGTTTGCTGTGAGAGCAGGTGGCAGATGAGTGATGCCATGTCTTGTCAGCATAGTGGATGGGATCATGACATGAGCAGAGAAGAAAGAATAAACCTCCGTCCTCCAGACGATGGTATGTGGCCGTTGGTTTCCATCCACGTCAGACGTTGCATAAGAGGGTCGAGCTCGATGGCATCAACTGCTCCGTGAGCCCACAACTCGCATAACACGAACTACATGTATGACCACATATTATCTGTTTAGTGAAGGAAAGGACCACTTATGGTAAATACCACCTGCTCTTTTAACTTACATGCCTGATTCATTAAAGCACTTTGTCCGCACTAACTCAGCAGTGGAGGTAGAGGCCCAGGCCAAGCCCCAATGATCTTGAATGGATGTCTTCTATTTTCAGTGACCGCACGGATCCAATAGTTAGGAGCAAATTAATGGAAAGTTCCCTCAGCACGGGATTTCCATTACAGCAGCACACTGCTTTCTCTTGGGTGGTCACAAATAGCACATGAGAACTTTATGTACTCACAACAACATCAATTTTACACTGTAATGTGTTAAATAGCTTGATGTTTTTGGTGTGTATATATAGAATAGAATAGAATAGAATAGAATAGAAGAACTTTGTCAGAAATTTAAAAAAAAGTTTAAATCTAAAACTACGGATTACAAAATGGACTAAACATCAAAAGTCCATTTGCAGGTTTTCTGCTGACACATTTCAGTTCTCTAACATCTACCCGTAGGACATAGCAACTCTTTCTTCACTGTAAAACATTTGGTCAAACCTTTTCACAGGTCAGTTTTCCCACACCAGCTCAGTCACTCACCTGTTGCTCACACAGTCGCTGGTTGAGCTTCTCACTGGTTCTTACATACCCACACTCACTCCATCGAACACTCACACATGGCACGTCCCTCCTCCCCTCGCTCTCTTTACACTGTCCTCTGTATTCTTTATGGGCCAGGCCAGGCAGGCTGATGCTATATTTAGCTCCAGGGGAAAAGTCAGTGCCCTGTTCTGGTCTTTTTACCCCCCACCCCCTGCTCCTCATCACTGCGACCGCAGCAGGAGCCGATCACTGGGCCCCTGGATCACGCAACTCCACCCACGAAAACCCCAGTCTGGTGCACAGGGGCGCCTGCCGGACCCTCTGGTCCTTTGATTCTTCCAGATAATTTCTTTAGATCACATGAGGGTTCTCTAAACATAAACATGGGCGCCTCAGAGGGTCCAACAGTCCACAGTAAACATGCTCCACCAGCATGTCTGCAGACTTGCACACAAATTACACACTCCCATACGTACATACATATACACAGTCCTCACATGCAACACCCTCACAATCTCTTTTATCTCCCATAGCTCAGCGTGTCTTTGTGTGTGTGTGTGTCTCCATGATGCAGCAGCCAGCTGGTTAGGTATTTCTCACATCTGCAGCTCCACGACAGCCCCTCAAGTTTTGTCTGAGGAGACAAAAAGGAAAAACAGACTTGTTGATGGAGGGGAGACAATGAGAGGGAGAGGCAAGTAAAACAAGCCAAGAAAGGGAGGAGAAATGTGTGAAGAGAGCAATAGAAGAGAGAATAAGAGAGGACGTTTGTTGAGAGGCAGTAATTAGAGGGAAGAAGGGCGAGGGAAGGATGGAGCCGTAACACTAGTTGTTATCTCCTCATGAGTCGCTTGGCTCCCAATGTTCATTTCCTGTTTTTCATTTTGAACATAGGTGCCATTGGCTCAGCTCTGTGATGACAATTTAATTAGAAATCACATCATACTTTGAATTATGCCCATGATATAAAACTTCTAAAATTATTACAACAAAAACTTTCCCATCGGCCTACAGATATGCACAGAATCCTCTAGTTATTCCTGTGAATCTGCCTTTGGCTCTCAAACAGGCTTTGTTTGATTCCCTCACTGGTTCCTCTGCTTTGACGTGTCTGAACATGACACGACTGCTGCCAGCCTGTCATAGTTGGACTGCAGACGAAGTTCAGAATCAACAAAAGGAATGTCGCACCACAGTCCCTGTGTTCGCGCTGTGCTTATCACTGATTTTCTCACCAAAAACAGTGACGCATTCTGACCAAACACACATTTTTAACTGTATGTATGATAGTGATAAACCTGCTGAAACTCATTGTAGCCAGCTTGTAAATGTGATATTAACTGTCCTTCTGAGATTTTGGTGTTTGCTTTTTCCTGTTATGTTGATAGCTTAATTATTGTTTACATGGTTGATCTGACATCAGACAAATTTTTAAAAAAAATTTTTAGCAAACACTGGCTCATTATTGGAATATTTGCATTTTTGAGAACAAAGACAACAATAAAAGTCGTTTGGTTTAGAAAAACAATTTTAGTTAAAGGTCTTATGGAGCTTTCAACACAGTCATTACTAGCAAATGAGTTTGCTTATTTTCAAAGTGCATCTATAGTGAGAAGGGGCTGATAAATGCAGGGGTAATGTTGTCTATGGGCTGCTCAGAATACTTTTTTTTTCCCCTTCCTGTATTGTCCTTGTAAAAGTCGCACATATATAAACCTGTTCTGTAACAGGCATGTAAAGAGTTTCAACACCTTTTTTTATTCCATTGTAGTCCACAGTTACTAGCTGACCACCTGTTGCTACATTGTAACTACACTTGATGCAGAACCACGTCCACATGGGCAGACTTTGACGTCAGCATACCCCGCCCACCGAAGCCTCTCCTCCTCGCTGATTGGCTGGCAAGGGGTTGAAGGGGCGGGCCTTCTGTAAAGTCTTGACAAAGTTTTTTTTTTTTTTTTTCCTTCCCTTTGCTGAGTCGCAAGTCAGAGCTTCAGACAGATCAAACCCTGGTGTCATTAGGACATGCTTTACACCTTTATAGTCTGAAGCGGAGATTTTCTGACATCATATATTGATGTTTTAAACTATGGTCGGAGATTATTGCTCCTTTTCTGGAGATAAGTCGGACATGCACTCTCAGAGGAACTCAAAAAACGGACTAAGTTGCAAAATGGTGCTTCAGGCAGTCGGAAAAGTACTAAGGTAAAACTTTGTGTTCGTTTTTTAACTTAACAAAGTGGTTTCTGCTTATAACGTTAAGTCCTATCTACACTGTAATTGTATCGATTTTGTGTTTTTATGAAGCCTCAACGGACTGAGAGAGCATTTTTTTTCCGAGTAAATAACGTTTGCTTTATTAATATGTCGTATAATGCTACTTTCTCGGAGCAACCTTGTTGACTGTTTTTTTTCCGACGTCGGATTTTGTCTAAAGCGGTTTTAATACAATGTTACAGACGTCTAGTCATTTTATAGGGTTATTAACGCAAAATTCAAAGTCTCTGTCTCTGTGGTAATTACACATGTATTGGGACCTTCTGGTTCCGGGGTCTCAGCAATTTAGCTTGTATGCTTCATTCCTCTTGCTGTAGCTCTCACTAACAAGACTCAACAAGAGCAAGAGAAATGTGACACTGTCTCCTCATCGGTCTCATAAATGATTAAAGACGCCTGTTAAAGTTTAAGCATATGCACGACCTTAAGGAAATTATTTTAAATCAGAGCTAAATTTCTTGTTACATGTTTTTTTTAGTTTTTAATATGAATGCATAAAATAATGCATTATGGTTAGGGTTAAGTACAGCAAAATTATATATCCTAAATTAATCCTATCTCAGAGCAATCCATTCATACTGTTTGTTAATTTGAAAATGAGAGCAAATACACTAAACGCATAATTTAGGGTTAGAACTGACTTTTATGATTACTTATTACTTACTTGTTGTTGTTGTCATTTTCTTGTTCTGGATTCTCCAATGAAAAGCATTTTGACCTACATCTTTATGCATGAAAATTGCTGTGTAAATTAAAAAATTCAACCACCATCTAAAGACCACAATATGACCAACATAAGACTTAAGGAATGCATGACCCAAATAGGAGTGTTAACAGTGTGTTTGTGTGTCATACACGGTGACAGAAACAACAACCCCAGTCATGATTAATCCCTTGGAGAATCAGTACTATTCAGAAAGATATTCCCACCTCACAGCAGTTGAGATTAAGGCAAATATTTGACCAAGTTTACATGTTTGTATTTACCCTGTATGTGTCATGTGAAGAGGACCTGCAGTCATAATGAGTGTGTTCCTGCAGGGGCCAGGCCCTCCTGCTAATGCTTTGGGGAAGTCCAGGGGACAGGTGTGTTTTCATGCAGCAGCCTGAAGGGCACATGCCTCAAAACCTTTTGTCTTTTGTGAAGATGTGGAGACTGATAGTGGGGAGAATATCCACCATCTTAGGATCTCTTAACAGATTGTTAGCAGGATGTAATGGACGCAGCAGAGAGTGTTATGGTACAGTATGTTGTTATGTCTGTTGCAAGTCCTGTGACAGGTCAAGACAAGTCCTGCTGCTCCCTTTCCTCTGGAAACTCAACTGCCTTACTCAAGAAATCAATGGTTTACAAGGGAATACACCCTTTAGGTTGATGCCTTGGAGGGACAAAAGGGGTTTTCACAACATTGACGTCTTGAGGAAAAACTTAACAAAAACACTTCATCAAAGTTAACAAGGATGCATAGTTTGGGGTTTTATAAGTGGGTGGGGGGCACTGTAGACCTGTTTATAGCTCTGCATTTTACCAGTTTCCTCCTCCAGTGAATGGTTGAATGCCCTTGGCTTGGATACAGGTATGAATACTGGTCTGGAAAAGACAGCTATGGTAGCTTTTAGCAATCCAGAGAGTGAATGAAGCCTTGTGTAATCTTGACCCTTTTTCAGAATTTCTTACTCATATTGGCTGTTGTATAGTGTGGGATAAAGATAAACACACAACACAGCCAGTCACTCTTTGTTTTAGATTCAATACCCATTCAGATGGACCGATTTTATCGATCAGAGTGTAGAGAAATCTCATTCAGCCCTTCAGCTCATATCATCCACGTGAATCACTTCCTCTCGTGCCAAATCAATGTCACAGCTAACCTACTTCCAACAAGGTTACATTTGCCAAGTGCTTCACCAGCGGCTTGGTCTTATCTCAGCCCCAAACCCCCATTCCTGTCACACATGTTGCGTTGTGATGTTGATGAAGCTCCATTATGGTGCTAGCAGGGGGTCCTTACATACACTGCAGGCCTGAGAGGCACTGAATGGGATTTAGCACAGGATGACAAGGGGAAGAGGAGGGTAGCCAAAACCATGGTCAGTAGCTGAATTAGCTTTGTAGTGTGTGTGTGTGTGTGTGTGTGTGTGTGTGTGTGTGTGTGTGTGTGTGTGTGTGTGTGTGTGTGTGTGTG
>JAOWBC010000049.1:15043152-15053720 GCA_028566105.1 Hypoplectrus providencianus | reverse complement strand
TTTGCCCCACCTAGTGGATTCTGCTGTTAGGATGTGTAAGGTGCTGCCACAGAGACACGAGGATACAGAACAAATCTGACGGACCAAACAGACACTGAGCCCCTTTGTCTTAATATTCACATCAATTATTACTTGGATGAAATCGTTAAAATATCGTTGTTTTAACTCTTAATTGTCGATTCTTTTGTAAAATTGAAAAAACTATTTTTTATGTTTCCTGAAGTTTGTTCTGTTCAGACTGAAGAAAAAACAAAAGAAGTCAAAGTACACAATAAATACAATGGGAAACTGCTGTTCATCAGACTCAATAATTACTTTAAATTTTGAGTAGTACTGTGATTTACAGATACATCATCTAGATTTTTCCAGAGTAAATTATGTAATGCATTGCGATATGTCTCGATTTCGGGATATATCGTGATAATATAATATCATGACCTGTGTATCATGATCGTATCATATCGTGAAGTTCTTGCCAATATTCACCCTTAATATGCAATAGTAAATAGTAGTTTGTTTAATATTTAAACTAAAATCAATATTTAATGTTTTAGAACAATAAAACACATCTAGTAACATAAAATGGAAATGTAAAAACACCACAGTTAACACACACGCGTGTACCTGAAGGCCGACATTCCCTGCCTGGCCGTCTTTGACGATCTGTGATATGTAGAGACCACAGCCAAACTCCAGCCCTCCACGCACACTCAGACCCAGTCCGTCACGATGTGTCCGGTCCAAACGCACCTCTTTCAGCTTCCTAAACAATCAGGAGGTTATAAAAGCAGGAGTCGGATGGTTTCAGTGTGGAAACATGAAGAATATAAACACTGTGGAGAAACTAAAGGATACTACTGGAAAGTTAAATCATTTTTGGGGTTTTTTCACTACGTAGGTGTGATAAAGACGACATAAACACTATGAGCAGGACAGTTTGTGCTGGACTCACCGTGACCTCTTGGGGGTGAGTGCATCATACTCCACTTGGTGTTTTAGTGGGATGAGAGGGCGGATAGCATCGAACAGGGGCAGGCGCTTTGGTTCATTGATGACCAGCTTCAGATCGCCCACCAGCACTTGCAAATCCATAGACCTGAAAGAGGAAAGGGGCAGAACTGTGTTTTTTATGTTGTACCTTCTAGGAAGATGCAATGTGATATAAGGTCACCTGGTCAAGAGGAAGTGACTCTATACAATAAAAAAGAAATAAGGATGGAGTAGAAACACAGAATGTGCTGTAGTTGTAGTTAAACAATAAGGAAATGGAAATGTTTTACCATCTGCCATTATATGCCATTATGAAGTACATTGCTAAGTGGCATCATGATCATTAAAACAGAAGTGAGACTGAAAATAAAAAATGATGGACAAAGACCAGGCAAATAATATAATATGTTACAATGACACTGGAAAATACAGATTTAAACCTACCAAACAAGTCAGAATTCTTGCTTGTTAAATTGGTTTGATTAAAAGCAGCTGTGGAAGTGTGCTGCTGGTACTGTTTCACATTGTGAGTCTGTGTGTGTGTGTGTGTGTGTGTGTGTGTGTGTGTGTGTGTGTGTGTGTGTGTGTGTGTGTGTGTGTGTGTGTTATGAGTGTGGAAAATATCATCCTGGAGATACAGTTGTCTAAAGTACAAGTAATAATGATGACCCTGACAAGCTTATCAGCCACCAGAGTATTAAAGTCTTTAATAAAAGAGTTCTCCACAGATGTAGCACTTCTATCCCTGTAACACAGTAAGAGTCTGAAAACAGATGCAGATACTGCTTTTTATAACCCACACATTCTTCTTTGACATTACCCACAATGCAAATCTTCCACCGACTTTAGGCAGAGATGAGAGACTGACTTCTTCACAGATTTTTCACATTTCAATCTGTATTTATTTTACTAAAGCAATGCTGGCTCAAGTGACATTACTAAAACTATTTATATGGCTTCGTGCAGCTTCCTCTGAGGGTTTGCACACCTTTTTTCATATCCAGTACCCCCCTTTAAGACCCGCTACCATTCTTCAATGTGTTTAAATTGGTGGCACTCCCTCTTCACATTGACTTTTAAACAACAGTAAAAATATATCATGATAACATCTATGCCGATGCGGATGGAAAAAATTATCCAGTCATCTTTCTTTTACAATTCAAAGGAAGACAAAAGGCAACTAGAACAGCAATTAAAGCAGCAAAGTAAAAGCTTCTGTGTAAAATCTGTCCACCTGGTCTCCTCTTTAAATTATTCACAAGTGCCATTTCAGCCCTGTTTGGAGGATGAACATAAAAAGAGCTTTTGTGGAAAACTGGCCAGGCTTGTCGGAGCACAGTGGAAACTGATCAGAGGCTTAGCCGCTGAGGCCACAGAGCTCTGACTCTGTACAAAGATTAATTGAAACCTAGACCTGTAGCCCCCCAACCCAGCCCTCTGAGCCCAGGCTGTTATCAGAAACCCTCATTGAACAAGCAGTCTAAACTGGAGGTCCGTGTGCATCAGAAATAAGTGTGGCAAGATCAAGAAAGAATCAAAATTTTACAAGTTAGTTAGAAGTTAGTAGAAGTAGCAGGCATCATTTTGCCTGCAGCCATCATGGAAAGAACAAAATCCAACAAATGAGAACAAAAATAGGCTTGTATCTTAGAATTTAATGGCTTTTTATATCTGTGTGAAACACATGGGCTTCGCTCATGCTTTTTTATCAGTTAGACCTCAAAGCAGGAGTTCAGACGATCTTTTTAATCAATTTAGCAACCTATACAACTTTAATAAGATAGGAATACAGAGGGAGGAATATCCAGATGTCTGCATGACAGACAAAAAAAACAACCTTTCTCACAGACACACAGACAAAAACCACACTGGGCTGACTGATGGTACTCACTGGTGATACATGCGGAGGACATCATACAGGTAATCCTTCTCCGCTTCATTTTCAATCAGCAACTCCACCTGAAAGAAAGGACAAACATCTGGTGCCATCCTTCCTCTCACTGCTGAAACACACTGTACCCAGTCCTGTGGTCCTGTCAACACCACAGTGGGGTGAGCCATCAGTGTGTGTCCGTGTGTGGAGCAGACATACAAACCTGATGGCGGCTCAGCTGCAGCAGAATGGTTTTGAGAAAACGCTTCGGCCATTCACTGATATAACACATTTCATCTGATTAAATCTGTCCCAAACTGCAATTTAACTCAATTCACTTCACTGTTTCTTCTTTTTGTTTTTAAATCAGTGATCAGTTAGGCTAAGCTTCAAGGATGATGAGGCCAGCTGGACTGAAGCAGGTGTAATGGACAGCCCTACCCTGACCATCACACCACTGGGAGGGAATAATGGCAGTACAGATGAGGAGAGGCTGCAGTGGGAAGGTCAGTAGTGTCATCTTACATCTCAGACAAAACAGAGGTGAACATTCACACCCAACATTCACACACACACACACACACACGGACACTTATCAGAAGCAGTGAACACCCAAGGCAAGTCTTGTAGAGAGCAAAAACTCCTGTCCAGCTGCATATTTAGACAGTATCATTTTATTCAGGGGCTGAAGCTTTTGTAGATCACCTAACACTTGCTACAGAGATTATCAATGTGGGACTGCACTATGTGGATCCTGGTGTGTGTGCTGAGTGTGTGACGTGGTTTTTATAACTGTCATAAATTTCTGAGGCACAGTCAACCACTCCTGCAACCTGATCTGCATGCAGACTTTGGCACCATAAACCAATAAGCTCGAAGATCATTGAGTAGTCAGACTCCCATTTTAAAAATGCATTGTCTAATTTAAAAGTTCTGACTGATTTTACAGAATATGACTTAGTATAACTTTGTACATTTATTGGAGCTCATGCAACAAAAACCTGAGAGAGCAAAAGTCCTTTTAACTGGCACTTTAAATTGACAAAACAGATTATAATAATGCAACTCTTGTTCAAATGCACTCTCTGAACCAAACAGAGACACGATGAGACTATAACCATGTCCCAATGAGAAACAAAGCTTGATTGTGTGATGTTGGCCCCTCTGCCTCTAATTAAACCCGTAAATCGTCCCATCTCTTCCGCTCAGCTGCTCATCTCCGACACATTATCTAATGCTAAGATGGCCTTTGTGAAGCGCCTGCAATATGTGACACTGCCTGCCTGTGTGCAGCACAGATGGCTGTGTGATGATCCCGACATGCTCTGGGGCTGAAAACACCCTGTACATATCAAGTTCCCTTTCTGTTATTTTTTTTTACTCATGGTTACCTTTACAGGCTGTTATGTGCAAACAACACACATTTTATATATATACATACATATGTAACATAGTGTTTGCTTTATTGTATTGAGCCACATAACATGAACTCAACATTAATTGGATCCTGGAGTTTAGCTGTGTAATGTTTACCTGGGCAGGAGCAGGCATGGGACGTACACAAAAAGGATATTCTCCAATATAGCTGCTTAGAATTATACTTTGGCTGGCTATTTCACGTTATGTAGGAAATTAGATCCACTGCTGCCCTAATTATGCTCGTAACTAACATCTGCCATCTAACAAGGGAAAGGGAAATATAAGCCTCAAACCGTATGATATAATTTTACCCTAAACAGTCAAGGATCATTTTATGTCTAATATGGACCTTATAGTTAATGATACATATGTTTTTTTTTTTACCATGAAGCTATAATGTAATTTATTTGTTTCCGACTTATGTACATGTACATTTTTTTTAATTGTTGCCACAAAAGGGCATCTCACCTCATTCATTCATTCTATGGACACATAGATTTTACATAATTTTTTAACATTTTCTTTTGTTTGTTTGTTTTATTTTATTTTTTGGATTGTTTTCTTTTTCTTTTTGTTTCCCTAAGGCTGTCGGTCAGGCCTGTGTGTGCGCAACATCACACTGAAAGAGACACCTGAGCCAGTGAGGTTACCACTAGGTAGAGAAGAGGAGCTATTTCAGTAGCAATTCAAAACAAATTAATTTATAATATCCGAAGTCTGAATCTTACCTTGTGCCTAAATTCCCGAGCAACTTTTCGCTCCATCGCTGTGAGAGAGGCAAACGGTCCGACGTGAGATACCAGTGTCGGGGAAGTTTGACAGCACTGAACCGGGGTCAGTCCGTCAAGCGAGTGGTAATAAAATTAGAGCTTCCGGTTAGGATTTGCATAGCAAGACAATTAATATTTAGCATTAAATAGCTGGAGCCGGCTGGATTCATGAATAAAACTAATGATAACGTTTATATAAACACAGCTTTTCATTTTTAAAGCAGCATGTAATTTTTGTATATTTCTCTCTTCTCCACCACACATTGCAGGCTTTTAATTTGAAGGGACAAACGTTTTCCTTCTAAATTTCATCAATCTTAAAAATACTGTCGAGAGTTCTTGCGTTGCCCAGAAAAGAGCTCTTAGTGTAACTTTTTAATACCTTTTTTTTCTATAATGCTAATTACCTTTAGCACTGTAAATTATGTTAATTTTGGTTTGAGTTCCATGAAATAACCCACGCATGGCATAGCCTGCCGCTTGAGGGCAGAATAACTTCAACTTCACTCAGTTTACCGACGAAGAAGAAGAAGAGACGTAAACTTCCGGGTTTTAAAAGTTTGATCGCAACGAACAACAACGCAGCTGGTCTGACCACCGATACAAGCGCATGTAAAAGCTGTGAGTATGTAAAATATATTTGTTTGTTTGCCTCAAGAATACTAGAGGTAGATTTACTATAACTAAGCCGTTGTACTGTCAAATGCTGACTTTATTTCCCCTTAATCAAAAGTAACGTTATATCCTGATGGCAGTTAAACCGTGTAGCATGTATGCTTTTGGAATGGGACATGCAGGTTTTGTATTTCTCAATTACAATTTCATCAAGTCAAGTTCTCTTTTAGATGAGTATGCGGAAAGTGCTATGCTTAGGTATATGCAATATGCATCTTGCTTTCAAATATCCCGCTCCCCCTAGCGCCAAACCCATGGCAACGGAATTAAAGTTACACTATGGAATCCTCCTGTAGGTGATGGTAATTGCATTTAGTTTGTTTGTTTGACTAATTTACCCCGTGATTAATGGCTCTTAAAGCTTTTTGGAATAATAAAAGGGGGCACCAGTCTTTGACAGGACTTTTTTTTCTCGCAGGGACTCAAAGTAAGTGATTTTTTTTTTCAGACTTCTTTTTGTATTCAGAGTTCTGTGCTGTGATGGGATCGCCAACAAAAGATGCAACACCACATAGGTAAGATCATATAGTCAACAGGAGTCAATCAATTCTGTGGCCTCATTGAGTAATATTGCTATATGACTTAAAGGGTGTGAGGAAGATGTAATTCGTTTTACCTAATCTCCCAAAGACTTGTTTTTTTCAGTAGGTTCCTCAAATGTTACAGTAATTCCTCTTATCCCTACTGGATTTAATTCTCAATCCTTAAATGGAATTAAATGCTTGGATAATCCCTCATTATGGGTCTTGCTTTTTTCTTGGATATGCGCTGACACGTACCGTACATGTACAGAATACATGATAATAAATACATGTTGTATGATAATTTTTGTAATGTAATTTTTTTAAGGTACTGCAGGCTTGGTGCCCACAAGTTAAAAAAAGAGAAGAAAGCTGGCATCTTTTGACTCATTTAAACAACAAATGAAACACTATATTTTTATTGATGCCTTCCTAAAATGTGGCTTGTTTCATAATGCATTCTTTGACATGAATAAAGCAGATTTGGAGAGGTTCTGTCTGAGCCATTTCTATGGGTAATTGTTGTTGGCTGAATTGTTGTTTTGTTTTGTTTTTTTCCTTAAGAGTCAATAATCGGACTCCTGGTCGAGAACCTGACTCCCCACTTCCCCCCATCCATGAGCGGTTGGCTTACCTGCGTCCCTCCAGGGAGCTGCTGGAGTTCTACAGACAGAAGATTGCCCAGTTTGATGGAGAACATGAGGAGCTGCTGCAGATGCTGGAGAGGTACAGAGGCATCACAGAGGACCAGGTGAGACACAGCTAGAATTGATTTGATTGCTATGTATACCTTCTGAGTATGCCATATTATATTCACCTGTTATAACTGACCTTCCCCTTGTTATGGATATCCTTAGCATAAACTCCAGTGGGAGGTACGACAGCGTGAGGGAGAGATTGCAGAACTACAAAATGCTCTGAGTGACATGCAGGTCTACCTTTTCCAAGAGAGAGAACAGTCTCTTCGGCTTTATGCAGAAAATGACCGACTAAAGATAAGGTGAGTGCATCAAGTAGCTGTTTTAACAATTTCTGCATTAGTTTACCTGCCAGTTCAACTGCATGGGTGTGTCAGGCTTTTGATATCTCTCACAGTTTTTCCCTAACATGTTTGTACATACAACAGTCTGACTTCATTCATTGTTTTACAGAGAGTTGGAGGACAGGAAGAAAATCCAGCACCTTCTTGCCCTGGTGGGTCCTGATGTAGGAGAGATCACATATTTTCACCGAGAACCTCCTCACAAGGTACATTTTTGCTATCATCATAGAGCTCTCTCACAGTGGATATCCAGCAAGCACAGGGGCTATAAATCAACTAAATAAACACTGCATTGTCAGCCGGTCTAAACTTGTGCATGGTGAATTTGATTTGTTATGCCTGTAAAATGTAAAATATGACAAGATATGTCTTCTTTTTTATATCAGGTCAAATGCCTTGACAAACCTTTACATGAATAACTTAACTCGGTCACCTGTGAAAATTTCACCAGAATTACAACAACAAAGTTATTCTCTTCCGTTGCTGTCAGTCATTTGAGATCTCCTTTTTTTAAATTATTTATATGAATTCAGTCTGTGCAATGAAAAGGTAATGGTAAAAACGTTAACATTATATCTGTGATGTGATGTATGTGATCTTCCAGGTCACTGTAACACAGAAGAATGCAGAGTCCAGATTGGATGAAAATCTCAATCTCAGGCCAACAAAGTTGAGACCTTCTGCAATCAGGAAAGGTATAAAAAAACAACAATTTTTCTATTTCATATTATTATTTTTATAATTATCAAGTCGATAATATTATAATCAATGACCAAACCCGGACCCGGATAAGCGGAAGACAACGAGTATGAGTGCGAGAGACCAAATCTCATTGTAATCTTTCCTTTTAAGTGAACTCAAAGACAGGAAGCATAGTTTCTTCTTCGTCTGTTTAAACAGAGAGTAGCAGGAGAACAAAATCAGCTGACGGGATAAATGGAGAGAGTCTGGAACAATACAAGAATGATAACCAGACATTGTTGCTCCAGGTAGGTCTAGTTCCACTTTCTGAATGTGTGATTATGTATAACAAGGGACTGAAACGTTTTGGTCCCCTGTTAGTTTTGGTGAATGTACCAAGCTATTGTTTTTGTGGTTCATGTTTCTAGGTAGAGGCACTGCAGGCTCAGATGGAGGAACAGACCCGCCTGGCTAAAGAGCAGGTTGAATCTCTGATGGAGGATCGGCGGATTAAAACAGAGGAGGCGCAGGCACAGCGACAAAGAGATCATGATCGAATCACAGCTCTGACGGACAAGTAAGTCTGTGTTTGTTAGTTCCTCACAGCTACTATACTCCTTGTCATCCATGTTTAAGCCTTATCTTAATGTACAACTTCCCACCTCCTTTAACATTTAACACCTTAGGCTCCAGCGAACCCAGAACCTGTTGCATGAGAGCACCAGAGACTTCTTACAGCTAAAGTTTGAAACCAGAGCTCATGAGAAGAGCTGGATGGTGGAGAAGGACAGGCTGCTGAGGGATCTGGACTCCTGCCACAACCGTCTGAGGAAGACTGGGTCTACTGGTGCAGAGCCGGGCCGAACCTGGCAGCCCAGCAGCAGCACAGCACTGCTCCTCTCCAGGCCTCAGCCAGAGAAACAGCAGATGAACAAGGAGGAGCTAAAAGTATTAAGTCAACTAAATATCAAATCCTGAGATATTTTGATGTGTTCCTTGTAATTTTTTTGTCAATTAACTCCATTTTTAACTAATCTGTCATCAGGCATTGCAGGAGGATCTGAAGCAAGCCCACCGTCTGGCAGAGATGTACAGAGAGCAGTGTATCACACTGGAAACAGAACTGTCCCAAATCAGAGAGGAGGGGGATGTGGGCAGGGAAATATTTAAGGTAACCTGGTTGAATTAGTGTTAATATTCTGTATGGCTATCACTAAGTTTCTTATTGCTTCTGTTTCTTTTCCTTACCGAATTTTTATGCGAGCAGGAGCGTTCAGATAAAATGGCCAAACGTCTTCAGCTGATGACTCAGCGTTATGAGGCGCTGGAGAAGAGAAGGGTCATGGAGGTGGAGGGCTTCAAGACAGACCTGAAGCACCTTAGACAGAAATTTAAAGATGTGGAAAAACAACTCCTCAAGGTAAAAACAAAACAAAAATCAAAAATGGAAACTTTAACACAACAACATATGTTGTTTAAGGTTTTTTTTTTTTATCATGAACATAAAATATGTGATGGTGACCGATCATAAATTAGTTATTAACTTATTTAAAATAAACAGACTAAAACAAATACGTCATAATCATAACCTCCAGCCTTGCATACTGATGATATCAGATTAAGTATTTTAAATGTTGACCTGGTGTATGTGTATCCACTATTTCAGGCTACTCTAAATATTGGGCCCAACCAGGACTTAGCCATTCTGCATGAGGTACGTCAGACAAACAGCAGGACAAAGAAGGTTCAGGGTGAGCTGATGGCGCTGAAGGCGAAGATCTATGGACTGGAGAATGAGCTGAGATTCAGCTGAGGACTTGACTGTCTGCAGAGGACAATTAATGTGACATTAATCCCATTATGTGCCATGTGTGTGCTCCTGTGTTTATGACTGAAATTTAGAATAAATGTTATTTTCTTTTTTGTACTTTGGACTAATAAAGAGGTTTGCTACAAAGATTTAAAATTAATGACATCCATTGTTATTATTGTCATAACCATTCTTAAAAATTCTTCATCACCTTAAAATTCTTGTAGCAGAGAAAAAAAGCAGAGGTGTTTAAGTGTCCTACTGAACCTTCACAGTAAGCCAGTATGCACATTACAAGGACCCTCAAACTGCAGGAGCGGCATGCTGAATTCCTGAGGGACTCTGTAGTTTTTACACCTTTCTTTTGTGTAATGTGTTATTAAGTTAATGAGGTTGTCTCATAGGCAGAATATTAAGCACATCCATGATGGAGGTAAGGAGGCAGGTCTCTATGAGTCAAATATTAATGCAGTCAGAGAATGAACAAGCAAAATGTTATTTTTTTGGCTGTCCCTTTTGAAGTTTAACTTAAGTATTAAAAATTAAATGTGTATACTATATATATTTTATAAATCTATCCAAACATATTTTAATTTCTGTTTAAGTAGAACTTTAAGATGTGAATTAAAAATAGAAGGTACAGTAGATTCATATTGTATGCTCATATGGTGACATAATTTTAATGATTTTCAAAAATGTATTTTCTAAAAAATTATCTAAGAGTATACAAACAGCATTTACATTAAAACGCATTTAACATGACTGTCACACTCAATTTGTACTGTAT
>JAOWBC010000049.1:15006789-15023241 GCA_028566105.1 Hypoplectrus providencianus | reverse complement strand
GTTTGCAGAGACCTGCCTGGGAAGGTCCAAGGTCCTCTACCTGTGTGCTTTCCTCCATTTCTTTGGTAAGACAAAATCAAAGTTTTATATAATGTGTGATGCAGTAAGTGATTGAACTATATGACTGGGACAGATAAAATGCTTTGTATGTAATGTGAGTTCACGTTTGTATTAAGATTATCAGAACATGTGAAATGAACAGGAAAGATGTAAAATCTCATATCTGACATATTAGTCAGTCTAAAACTAGCCTGATCATGATTGTTCGTAACTCTATCAAGGCGCTTAGTCATGGCTCTGCTTCTGGGAAGTCACACTCTTGTTTGAAATCTAGCTGCTAATACGTGCCACTGTCTTCTTTTGTCATTATGCTTTCTAGGCACAGCCATGCTGCCTGTGGTAGCATTCCCATTTGAAGATTTCTACATTGACACTCATCACATGACACACCAGTTGGAGCCTCGGGAGCAGCAGATTTTGTTCTACACCGGCCTCCTGGCTGCTGCACTGGGCATTGGTGGCATTCGTGCCATCCTCTGCCCAATGGGAGCTTATAGCCTGCAGTGCTACAATCAGCACCAGCTCCTATCCTTCTTCAACTGGTGGGTGTTTCAGTCTGACTATAATCATTCACACTGGATAGACACTAAACAGTCCATTGGTATTATCATCATTTAAGAAGTGGTCTTTACACATCAGGTTAAAAAAAAGAGCAGTGTGACAGCAGGGTCAAGTGCTGGACTACCTGTTCGATCAAATCTCCACATGGCTTAGAAAATGTATGTCTCCTTATGAGTATATGGAAATACATTTTCATACGGTTTTAAGTTCTGCAGTCAGTGCACCTATGAATGAAGTGAGTGTGATATTTGTTATTATAATTATGATTTGTTATTTCCTTTTGTTTAGGTTCTATTGGTTGGTCAACTTGAATTCCACTGTAGTGTTTCTGGGTATTGCTTACATCCAACAGTCTGTGGCAAAAAATCTGGCCTTTCTTATCCCCTTCACCTCGGTGCTGCTGGCTCTAATCGCCATACACATGATGCGGAACAAACTCACATATAAACCCAAGAAAGGTACCACAACTCTAAAAAAAAAAAAATCAATTATTTTGTTATTTATTGTGTTATTCAGATAGACACAAAAACACTTAATTATGTTGTGTCTGTGTCTGTCATACTGCAGGTGGATCGTTATTGACCACACTGGGAGTTTTCTTAAACTCTCTCAAAATGTGCTGCATCCACTATCGTCACCTGAGTGGAGATGTGGGTTCTTGGCTGGACCGGGCCAAGGAGAACAATGGCGGACGTTACAGTGAAACACATGTTGAAAACGTCAAAGTTCTGGCGAAGCTCTTCCCTCTTTATGGCCTTCAGCTACTTTACAGAGCGTGCATCACACAGGCAGGTCACTGGGAGATTAATGGTTGTTATTATTGTAAAGCATTAAAGTAGGATCTTCATTTATCAATGCAGAGGCAAATAATATGTTTTCCACAGATTCCTTCAGGTTACTACATACAGACGATGAACTCAAACCTTCACCTGACCAACCTCTTGTTGCCCATCGGCGCCATGAATGTGATCAGCATCCTGCCTCTGCTGATCTTAGCACCGCTGATTGAGTGTGTAACAACATGCTACCTCTCCATGGAGAAAACTCCACTGGCACCTGCAAAAGTCATCAGTGAGTATTTCTGTGCACACATGCAATCTCCACTTGTGTGCTCCTAATTCTAATGTCTCTCTCGCTCTTCTGCCTCCCTCTTTCCTCCTGTAATTATTCTGCAGCCCCGTCTCTCATCACCCCTCCCTGTTCATCCCCTTCCAGCTCTGGGCCATGCGTGTGCCACTCTATCGGTCCTGGTTGCAGGCTTGTTTGAGCTGCAGAGAAAAGCATACCCCCTGGTGGAGCAGACTCTGTCTGGAAAAGTTCTGCAAGTCTCGTCCATGCCATGTTTCCAGCTGGCTCCTCAGTACATCCTTCTTGGACTCGCAGAGGCTCTTGTCACCCCTGCATGTGAGTGACAGACTTTAGGCCTCTGGGGTTAAATTTGATGATCTCACATGGCACACTTTGCCAAATATTCTGATTCATGAAAATATCACAAACCAACTGTCAAAAAAATGCAATAGAAACTGATAATACATTTCTGCTGTCACTTCCCCTATGGCAGGTTCTCTTATATCTTTCCAGCTGACCCCAAGTCACATCAGAGGGATCTCACTGCACTTCCTCACTCTTTCCTACGGAGGGGGCTGCTTTCTGGGAGCGTTGATCATTCAGCTTGTGTACTTCCTCTCTGGAGGTAAATGGCTGGAAATACTGAATTAATGTTAGGATTCAACAATTTGCATTGTTGCACTGACATAAAATTGCATGAAGGCAGACACATTGATTAAAAAAGTAAGCACTAAATACAATTTACCATGGACTGATTGTGAAATGTATCTTTTCATCTGGAAAAATCTGCTTTATTTGTATCATAATGAGAAGAGAAGATGCTACTTTGCACTGACTTGCATGTTTCTCTTCCATAATAAAAAAATATAGTCACAGTCAAATTTGACAGAAAATCTCAATAATTTTTAACATAAGATGTCTCTGAATTCAACATGACCAAGTTGAAACATGTTTACAGGAAACTTCTACCCAAACACACTGCATGATGGGAATCTGGAGAGATTCTTCTTCCTGCTGGCCACACTGATGGCTCTAAATACCCTAGTGTTTTGGAGTGTATCTTACAGGTACAGTATTGTCTCTTGAAAAAAAAAAAATCTCTCTCTAAATCTTTAAAAAGTGTTTTTTTGTCATCCTCATGCTGTCCAGGTACATAGACCTGAGTGTGCAGGGTAAAGCTCTGACCATCAGCCCTCTCGCTGAGAAGCTGCTGCATTACAAGGCCTGTCTGCGGTTCTATGACACTGTGGATCGCTCCTACACAAATGCTTCCATTGAATCGATTTTATGACTGCCTTCATTATTATCTCCACTGTTGGTGGCGCTGGCGCTGCATGTTACAATGTGAAAAGCTGTGACTTTGGAAAATGTGGGCTGAACTGGCAAATAAATACATGGAATGTATAGAGTGTTAATTGTGTTCAGTCGGTGTGATGACAGAAATTGTGCATATCAAACATGTCCCTTATTGTAACTGTGAATGTTGTATGACTTCTGTGAGCATGTGCTGTTTATGAGTGGATTATTTTCTGCTAAATTTGCAAGTCAAATTTAGAGCATAAAATGTGAATAATAGCAACTGATCAAATCAATCAAATAAAAGAGAGACATATTAATAGCAAAGACTGGTTATTTATTTGAGTCATTTTATATGAAGAAAAAGGCACTCCTCTACTGTTTGCTTTGTTTGATAAAACAGAATAACACAGAAGTACATCAGTATTAACAATAATCACTGATTATTTTTAGATGCCTCTTCATCGGCATGTTCCATTTTAATAACTGTACATATCTACACATACATGATGGACAAACTATTAAAAACTTTGCGCATGTTAAGATGTCATTCCTACTGTTGTGCTTTTTCTATCCCTGAATCACAAATTCCTGAAGCTAACGTGTATTACTGTCGCTTAGATTTTGCATATTGTCAGTGTTGAACCCAAATCAACACAAAACCCAGGATAGAGAGATTCAGTGAAGATGGTTTTGACTTGGTGCAGCACTTTTAATGTGTCGGAAACACTGTAGAAGCTCAGAGTTCCTTCTTCGTAATCGAGGTGTATGCCCACTCTGCGGGAGTGAACTGGAGGAATCTGGCCTTTGTGGAGATTATTGTGCCAAAACGTGCAGCCGGAAGAAGTGCAGGTTAATTTCCAGGAGAAATCATTGTGGCCAAAAGAGCAATCCTTCCCTGAACCCTTTCTTTTAATGCATTTGTACGACACAGCTAAATCCACAATGCCACCATCCCACTCCACCTCCCAGTAGTGGCTGTGCTTAAGCTTGTTTTTGCATAGAGCCTGGTTAAAAAAAGTGAATCTGTCGGGGTGATCAGGATGAGTCTGGCTGCTCTCACTCCACGATATCTCTCTGTTGCTGTTTGACAAGCAAAGACATGCAGCTATGGTGTTGGGATCCACCTCCATTGTGGAGCCTGCAGGGGAAGATGAAACACATCTAGCTCATCAAGTGTTAGTGTTTGTGATAATATATGTCTAAAGCCAATTGACATCATTCTTACCCTTATGTTTGGTCAAAAGGTATTTCCTAGATATTGCATTCTCACTTAGTCTTGGCAGATTGAAAACTGTGATGAAAAGAGAATAAAGACTGATGATTCTATAAATATAAAAAGAGGTAAAGAAACCATACCAGACTTGTGATAAAGTTTACAGATCCAAACTGTAACACTTACCCAGACTTTTTTCAGAATGACTGAATAATTCTTTCTTTTCTTTGTTGCACATGTTTTTCAGTTTATCTGTCTGTGTAGCGACAAACTTTGTCAGGATGTCATGTTTTTCAGAGTCTGTGGACTCAGGAAGGTCACCCAGGGCCTGGAAACCCTGCACAGGCAAACAAAAACACTGTGTGACTAAAATGCAAATATTGTAGCATTTAGAGATACATATTGGTATACAATTCCATACATTTTAAACATGTCTTTACCTGCAGCAACTGAATGGGGTCCTCTGTTAATAAAAGCTGATCCAGTAGATCCTCTCTCCTCGTCAGCTCCAGCACTTCACGCTGCAGTTTACTGAGACGACTGTCGGTCCAGTCCAGTCCGGCTTTCTCTGCTTCTCCAACCTTCTCTCTCATCTCAGAGCGCTTCTTCTCCACAGAGCTGATAAATATGCGGATGCTTTCCATGCACAGTTGCTCAATGTCGTCACACGCCTCATATGCAGCATTCTTGTGAAGGAAACATTTGGACTGTTATGACTGGTGACATTTTGAGATACAGCATATTATTTACAATACTCCTAGTCTACTTTGCACTACCTTTAAACATTCTGCAACATATGTTAAGGAACTATATGTTAAGCTTTTTTTTTTTTTTTTAAATGTCAGTGGTTCCGAACCAAAATCAGGGTAATATCACCCATATTTTAATTTTAAGGTACATTATTTTTAACATTTTTTAAATAATTCTACTCATTTTTTTTTTTTTTTTTAATCTCTTCAGACTTATATGATTCAAATACAACAATCTTATGATTTATGGATGTCACCTAAAGAACTGAAGCCATTGCCATCTTAGTGGTGCCTGACCCCTACTAGCCTTACCCAGATGTGCTGAATGCATCACCATGCCAGAGACAATTACAAACCAAAGACTGTCTGAGCACAGTCTGCATGCACAAGGGTTTCTTCCCTTCAAAAAAAGACGTGCCAAATAAGACAATTTTTAATTCTTCAAATGAACAGCATGCTACCAGAGCAAACATATCAAATTTTATGTTCAGTGTCTTTGACGCTCAGCATTTTCAGTGCTGTGTTACACTCTGCAGTCAAACCCTGTACTGTGCACCCAGAGAGAAAGAGGCATTTTCCTACAAGAAAACTTATGTGCATAACACACTTTGAACATCATCCCTTTTCCCTTTTTTCTAATACTTCTTTGTTGTCAGCAAAATGTGGATTATTTTGTATCGACAATTTGAAGTGTGGCCTGTGACTCAGAGAAAAAAAATGTTTGGACTTACTCTGATGGCGTCTGCAGCCTGCTTCAGTTCTGCTATTTTCCTCTCTGAATTCAGCACTCTGTCCGCAACTTCCTGTTTGTTGCAATCCAGCTGTCTCTGTTCAAAAAACAAATACAGGAGCTTCTTTACGACACTTACATAAAAAGGAGAGACAATAAATCACTTTATCATGGGGCTGAACTGAATTACCTGTATTGCACATTTTTCTGCTGCCACTGACACCGTGTCATGGCCCTTGTGCTCATCCATCCCACACAGCAGGCATATGAACTGCTGGTCAGTGCGGCAGAAAATCTCCAGAAGTTTGTCGTGATGGACACAAATGCTCTCTTTGATCCTTGAAGATGCTTGAATGAGTTTGTGTTTTTTTAAAGGTGGCACCTCAAAGTGAGGCTTCAGATGAGTCCCACAGTAAGAGGCCAAACACACGAGACAGAACATGGAAGCTTTTCTTTTTCTTCCTGTGCAAGCATCACATTGCACATCACCAGGTGCAGCAAAGGCGTCATCATCATCAGCAGCATTCTGACTGTTTTTTCCTTTGTGTTCCTCCAACAAGGCAGCCAGAAGTGTGTTCTTCTTCAGACTAGGCCTCGGGAAGAAAGTCTGCCTGCACTCGGGACAGCTGTAGTTTCCCTCTTTGTTATCATTTGTATCCCAGTAGGCACTGAGGCATTTTATACAGTAGCTGTGTCCACAGGCAATTGTCACAGGATCCTCCAGTAGCTGTAAACAGATGGAGCAGTCAAACAGCTCCTGACTGTAAGCCATTTTGTCCCGCTCAGTCCTCTAACAGTTACTTTCGTTTTGTCTGAAGGAGTGGCCTGTTGGCAGTGTTCTGACATGCTGACTGGGCTGACTGGTATGTGGGAGTGTCAGTGTGAAACAAAGTACATGTATAATTTCACCTCAGAGTCAAAGGTTAACCACACGTGGATGTTTTTAAGTTTCAAATAGTTCACTTCAAGTAAATCGTTTAACTCACAAAAAAATTAGCTAAAAAAAAAATCACCACAACAGCTTTGCATGTTTGGGTTTGCATGTTCTACATTTTGTCATAAGTGTCATACAGTGTTAAACACTGGTCTGGTCTTGGTCTTGTCTCAGTCTCGACCCCTCAAAGTCTTGGTTTAGGTGGTCTTGACTACAACACTGGTATGTGTGCTGTTTGAAAGTTGACACACTTTCCATCACTGTTTTGGGAAGATTTCTTCTACTTTTGACCATTCTGACATTATTTAGCTATGCGATTTCAGAAGAAAAAATGCTTTTTTTTAATTGCCTGTTCTTTTGTGTCACATTTAAACATTTTTAAGGGACTAAACGAAGAGACATTATAGGAAACGAATGAACCAACAAAGGACACTTTTCACGCGAGATTTCATTGGTATCCAAGGAAACGACGGCAGCGTACGGTGTGTGTGCAGTGAGGAAGAGGCTGTCCTCTTTCTCTGGTGATGTTTGTCTCTAGCGAGGAGAATTTTACACAATGGAGCTGCCGGACCAGATCAGAAAACGTTTAGAGGGCTTTTCTCGGAATGTTTTATTTGACCAAAGCCGGTCCCAGCCCTTCACGGAGGAAAAAGACACGTTTTTTCCACACGGTAAACTCAGAGTGCACTGCAGCTAACGTTACTGACGAGTCAACGTTAGCTTTGGTGTTAACGTAACGTTAGTTAGCCGACAAGCAACGGACTGGGCTGTTTTGTGTTAGTCGCAAGCATCATTTCACAGTATATTGCTGAAAGTAGGTTTTCCATTTAGTGTGTTTTTCTTGTTTTGTTTGCAGACAATCGGGTTCTATCGAGTCTCCACCTCCAGATGTCTCTATACTTTAACATGTGGTTCTTCCCCTGGTGGTGGATCAGCGAAATTGTAATGCTACATCTTAAGGTAAGCTGGTACAGAGGAAAGGTGAGGTGAGCAAATAGTGGAGGGAAGAAACTTTATACCATACGAATAAAAGTCGATATAGGGAGTAAATCTTTCTATTTCCAGACTGAATTATATACAGAACGAACCCTAAACAGATATCTCATATTATTGCTCTATCAACGCCAAAACAGGTGTGACTGCACTTTGTAATTTGATCTTTTAAGCAAATTGGAATTTTGGAGTACCTTAAACTGCACACCTTTGTACTAATCAGGAGAAAAGTATATGTTTTCAAAATAGAAGCTGACGTTTATGACATCATAAGTAGCAATGTGTTCAAATGATCCCAAAAGGGTATACCTGTTAAAAGTTATTGTTACCGTCAGTTTGTCAGGAATTAAAAAAAAAAAACTGCATTTATTTTAATTGCAAGGATTAGAAATCAAAATAAGTTTCACTAAATCATAATCGCATCTAATCCCATCTAAATTAACATTCGTTTAACTTTATTTCTTTTAATGGCACTGTGTTATTGTATTTCTACCAGTATCCTGCCTTACCAGATTACTACAAGTTCATCCTTGTCACTGTTCTCATCGTGATGACTCTGATTGAGGCCATTAGACTCTATCTTGGTTATGCTGGGAACCTGCAAGAGAAGGTGGTGCATCACTCTCACAAACAGAATGATACACTTGTCAAAACACCCAGAAACTTACATGGACTGTAATCAATCTATTGTTTGTGTTTGGGGAAGGTCCCGGAGTTGGCTGGATTTTGGCTGCTGAGCATCATGCTACAGTTTCCACTGATCCTGTTTCAGCTCTTCAACGAAGATATTCTCATACAGCCACTAGAGAGAGCTGTTCACATAGTTCTCGCAATTTTCATTCTCACGCAGGTAGGATAACATCTCTTTTTAACACGACAACTTGCCAATTATACCATTTTAAATATGCATATACATAAATAAGTGCATGTTTTCTGGGTGTAATTATTAGGTGACTGCTATCTGTTGTAAAGTTTTCATTTATTGTTTCATTCCTACATGCTCCAGTCCCTTTCTGGTTTTGTGGCACTTCGGGACATGGTCAACAACACACAGAGCCAATATAATCTCCGACAGTTTGACTAAATTCTGAAGGTCTGATGTCCCTGCCACAGCTTGACATACAAGGAAATATCTGTGGTTCACAGCTCACAGAAAATGAACGTGATTTTGTACAACACAAAAAAGGTTTTGTATTACATGTAGCATGTGGGATATTTTTTTATCACAATAAAGTATTAAAGAGCAAAACATAAAAATATTTATTTTTATATTTTAGTCGAATTGTATTCTATAGGACTGCATTTTTCGTTTGTATTGTTGCAACAAATAAAGTGCATATAATACACAGTCTGTGTATCTTTTATTAGGCACCTTATTTATCACATTATGGGCTTGCCATACTCTGAGAATCTAAGTATAAATGTTTCCATCAGAAAACCTCACCCATAGCAATGTCATCACTGCAGAAAACAGATTGCAGCATCTATGATTTCAAAAAAAGATATATAAATTTTATCAAAATTAAAAAGGGGCATGTCATCAAACATCAAATGAAGATTGCTTTCCTTCCTTTTATGTGGATGACACAAGTTTAAGCTGCATCATGTCGGTAGGAATGAAATCATGAATGGAGCACAACTATCCCAGCATATCTGAGGTTCACATCACTGGCCAGCGAATAGTATCAATCTGCAGTTCCACATTATAAATATTGCACCCTACAGTGGGGCAGACTGTGATGATCTTGCAATCACTGCTGTCCGTATTTGTCTTCTGCCAGAGGGATAATGCCTGATGTCCTTAGCCTGAAGCCTTTCAATGGTGTCACTCTGTGGACGTGGAAGTTCCTTCATGGGACTGAATGGCTTTGACTCCGGGGATAAAACACCCATTGGTCTTTTGTCCAAAGTGTCTTTGCATTGTCTGAAGAAATTGAAAAAAAAAAAAAAAGACAATAGAAAAGGGTAAAACTCACGTGTTATTATTCCTCAAAGATCAGGGCTTATTTCCTATTCTTTCAACTGCATCAGCAACCTGAGCATTTACTTTAGACAGAGATGGCTTAAGAGGATTAAAAGTAAATTTACTGCTTTCGCCTCAAGTCTGTGTCCCTCAGGACAGGAACAAATAAGTCCCTGTGTGAATTAGTTTCTTTCTGGGGGAGGTCAGGGCTGAGGTCTCTCTGCTTCTGCTCTCCAAATGGCATACATCTCAGCGGTAGCAAACGCACTGAGTAAATGGTGATCAGATAACAAAGACAAAGATACAGTGTTAGCTATCAACAATGAAAAAGTATGATTTTTTTCCTCATGCAACTTTTAATAATTATTTTCGATAATAATCGGTTATGTCATATGTAACCTTCTGAGGACTCCGGTCTCTGTTCCTTGTTCTGTCGTTTGGCGTTGTTTCTGTCTTCATGAGTGATGGACGAATCCTCGGGCACACGGTAACGATCTGTGACCCGTAAAGCGTTTCTATCTCTAAAAATATGCTGTGCATTCAATTTGTCAGTGGTGAAACTCGACAGCAAGCGCTTTGTTGGAACTATGCCCGGGCCCATCTTGACACACATTGTTGAGGGAGACCTGACAAAGAAGAGACAGAACACTTTGTAGAACATCCCTTAACATGTATTAATTTACTGTCAAATGATGAGGATACAACTTCTCTGTGAGGCTTACCTGTGGGACCCTGTAAGGGAAGGTGGCAGCCCTGAAAGACACATGAGTGATAAAGAGCTACAGTTTGATGGAGGTTGGAATTTAGGGAGGGATGCTGACACATCTTAATGCTGATCTTGAACTACTATGCATGTACACAAACCTCTGTAGACTTTATAGGAGACGACAGATTGCTGGGGGCAGCAATGCTGTTGCTGGTTTGAGTGAATGAAATTAGGAGAAGGTGGAAGGAGAGCACTCAGGTGCAGCAGCTGAGAAGAGCATCTCCAATGCCCTGAATATATCCCCATGTCATCTGTTAAAGCAAGGCAAGCATACTGTTCACTGCAAAACAAAACCTCTCAGAAAGTAAAATTATTGCAAAACTGAATGTAATGTACAATAACACACAAAAATAATTCAAAATGTCCTAAGTGAGACACAAAGGTTAACCACAACATACAAAATATGACACATGAATTGATGCAAGTGGTGAATTCGAAAGTGAGGGTGTTAGAAAGGCTGATCCTCAAAATAAACATTACCTGTGTGAGGTGACACAGCTGTGTATGTGCTGAGATGTGAACAAGCTGTTATCCTGTTATGTGGGCATGTAGCTTTCATGTTTCTGTCATCCTAAAACAAAAAATTAAAGTCCCAAATCCAAGTCAAAATTAGTTATATTGACAAAACTGGAATTGGGTATGTAATCTAACAGTTGGTGGGGAGAAGATTATAATTTTTGTGAGAACACAAATCAAATCATTTGGGTCATTTTTACCTTGACAGGCTCACAGCCCTGCCACAGAGTCACCTGACTGACCTCCCCAGGGTGAGTGGTGGGATGAGGGATCACAGCTTTTCTTATCAGACCATTTACCTTCACAGAGATTATTTAAATGAACAGTTCAGTTTAAATTCTCTCTGGCTCGATCTCCTAAACATATACTCAATGATGCAGTTTCTCACCTGCCATTTTTTTCTGTACTTTCCCACAGGCCTCTCTTGAATGCATTCTTTAACTGTGTCCTCACTGGACAGATTCAGCTCCTACAAAGACCATTAACTTATCAGTCTTATTCCTGAAGTCAGTAACAAGTTACTAGACAAGAGTGGGCACTCACTATAATTAACTGATTTGTTAGTCTCTTACAGTATTTTGTATGCTGCTTTGCAGGACCTTTGGCTGTGTGTTATTCTTTCTGTCTGGTTGCTGCCTGTTTCTCTCTTTGCAACTCTTCAAACGTTTGCTTTTCTTCTTCACTGGAGTTTGCTGATACAAGAGAAGAGACTAAAAAAGTGTTTTCACAAAGTAATGCAAATGTGATATTACCCTTGCGAGGACAGCAAAATTATTGTGTTTCTGCTGGAAGGGGTTAGTTTATGTTAATGTACCTCTGTTCGTGGCTGGTTTAGTAAATGAACTGGGAGTCCATCTGAATCTGAACTGTTCGAACCACTGGTGCTGTGAAAGCAAACAAAAAATATTCCCATTCAAGCTGAAACATTTCATATGTAGGCCATATTGCCCAAGTGTGGTTTGCATGTGTATTTAAGATAATAATAATAAAGGACTATATCACCTGGTTTCCAGGTCAGACACAGAGAAGTCAGTGCCCAAATCTTTGCCCAGCCTCTCTGTGACCTCCTTTCTCAACAATGCTGCCAGCTCTGTCAGACAGTAAGTGGTCTGAAGAAAAAAGCACAGAGGAAACATAAAACAGCTACACACTGACAAATTTTCCACTTTAAAATACCAGAATTACAAAGTTCAAAGCTTTTTTAGCCAGTATCCAGGTACATTGTAATGCATACATTTTGTTTAGAGCAGAAACAGGCCTCAGCAATGGATGGAGTTCATATTTCTATATAACTTGTAAGCATTCTGCGTTATCTCTTACCTTTGTTGGATCTGGGTCACAGTAGTCCAGCAGTGTGTCACAAAAGTAAAAGCCAAGAGACTTCAGGTCTCTCGTAGTAAAATGGGTTCCTCTCCTGTCGCCTAAAGTTTGAATACACAATATATCCTTATGCGAGCATACACATATACAAATGCACATCTGAAAGAATATAAACTCACCCAGAGTGGATCCTCCGAAGGTGGCCTCCATAGTGTAGCTGTTTTTGATGCCAAGTCTCCACATGGCGATTCGTCCTGTTCCTTCTTTGCTCTTCTGCACTCGAAACTTACAACTCTTAAAGGAGAACTTAAGAAGAGAGACGGTTTAGATATTTTTTTGTAATGTTAAGAATGCAAAAATGAATTTAAGAGACATTCACTTCGCAACATGGTACATGACAATGAATTGTTGTAAAGGTGGTGTGTTTAACAGATTTGTGAATGTTGGATATGCATAATGTCATGATGTAAATTTAAGCCATATGTTACTCTGATGTAACATTTATTTCTTTTCAAAAACAGTGACTTTACCTTGTTACTGGCATTCTTGCTCATCATCAAAGGGAAGATTCTTTCATGAAGCTTCAGTGAGGCATCGCCTCGGTTGTTACAACCGTACATGAAGACATTGTTTTTACGATTGTGGCCATGAAAGTCACAGTAAAGAATGACATCCCTCTCAGCCATTAGTCTGAGGAAAACAAATCATAACAGATTGTTGTTTGCAGTGCATAAAGTTTAAAACATTTTTGAGCATGAGCTACTTCGACAGTGCAAAACTTAATGCAAACTAAATGACATCAACAATCTGTATTTATTGAAAGAAGATTTGCATTGAGTTGTAATTTTTTCTTTGGTAGTTCATTTTTATTTCCTCTCTTCTTACATAGTCTTGCTGCAAAGAACACAAACTGGTTCCTCCCTGATATATCTGACCTGCTCATTTAACAAAAATGTGCTGGATAAAAAAGAACATTCATGTTTTTATCCATAAGTAAAGACAAATGAAAACACCAACTTGCTGAATACCTTCTAAATTGCAAAGTACACATGAAATACAAGCTTTTTAATGTATACTTTGTCTTTGTTGTTGCTGGTATACTGTCATACCTTTTCACCATGTTTCGGGTGTGCCACACACAGGGGAAAGCATCCCTGAGCAATGTCTTGTAGTTTCTGTTGAGATCCCTGCCTGCCAGAGAGCAGCGGTAGTTGCCCACGACCACACCATCTGGGTTCAGCATGGGCACCACCTGCAGCGCCACAGATCCAAATGAGAATAAACCAGTGCTTGATAGCAGCATATTGCATTACAACATATAAAAAACATCTGTTACGCAGTGCCATCATTGTTCTCACTCACTAGAAGCTTTAGGAATAATTATTCAGATAAAGAAATATGATGGTAAGTCAGAAATGTGTTTATTATCTTGAGTCTCCTCACCTTAAAAACAAAAGTGTCCCTGAGTAGCTGAGCATCCTCTGAGTGCCCAAGCAGAAAGTCCAAGAACCCCTCCATCATCCAAGAGCCATTGGTTTCTCCAGGGTGGACTCGGGCTGTGACCACCACAGCCTTTTTGGTCCTGCCCTCCATCCTGCGGACCCCTCGTGACGTTATTGTCATCACATACACCGCGTTCCCAGCAAGGCTGTGGCACAGCACCCGCAGTGTACAGTATGATGCAACTGCTGGGTTTGAAGAAATGCACCTTAGGTACTGCTGCAGGTGGGAATAGGTGTAGGGGTAGCAGTGGGCCAGGTAGCAAGTGTCAGAGTCATAAGGGAACTGAAGAGTCCAGGTGAGTGAGTACAGGGTGATTGGATTGCCACTGTTGTCCTTGTTATTCTAATAGAGACAGAGATAATGGTCTGCTTGCTTTTCTTCCCATACTCACATAAACACAAATATGAAAGCAGCTTGAAAAGTAGTAAACACACTAGTAAATGACAGTTTAATGAGAAAACTGATGGTTGAGGTGAAATGTTTAGTTTACCAGCTCATATTAGAAAGTTCAGCTACCTGACTGCCGTTGCGGTAGTATCTGATGTTGGATCCAGTGCGTTGCCATCCAACACCGTTCTCAGTGGCGGCCCTCTCAGAGTAGAGGAGTGGTTTCATACCCAGAGAATACAGACTGCTGCTCTTCATTAAGTTTATGATAGTGAAGCGGTAGCTCACTCCAGCCTTCATATTACGGACCCTGAAGTAAAACCACTGTGTGTGCTTTCTCGTGTACAAGTCTGTGCGCAGGGTGAGCTCGTAATCATAGACACCCCTGGGAAGGGAAGAAGTATGGGGGGAGACAGAGAGGGATTAAGAAGTGATACCAATAAAAATATAGAGAAGTCACTGAAAAGATACACAGACTCACACTTGCACAGCCTTCTGAAGGTTCCCGCTCTCAAAGCGTGACTCAAACTCAAGTGTGAAGTCTGTCTGATTGTCATAAGGAGTGGCATTTTTAATGGGTCCCATACTTCCACCAACCCGGGAGCAGGTAAAGCAGGGACGCTTAGTGGCTGAAAAGAGTGAGAACAACATGAAAACAATAAACATCAAAAGCTAACTATGTTAAATGTAGAGGGCACAAGACTGAAAAAAAGGATATGAAATCAACACCAAAACAAACACACTCTTCCTGTCAGCACTCTTGCAGAACATTAGCACAGGCCTAATTAACCATCTGTCTCCTTACTGGTTTCCTCTTTTTTATAGATCCACGGCCTTTCCCCTGTCGTCTGCATGAGCAATAACACTTTGTCTGTCCTACATTTACAGAGTTTCAGTGCACACACAAAACAGGTAGATGATATTCACTAAGTTGACATAATGTGCATTGGATTTCACTGGCAGAATGCAGCTTTAAAACATTTGTATGTATGTATTGATTTTCAGATTGGGTATATGTTGTTTACCTCTATGATTTATTGTTAATACATATCGTACCGCTGTCAAGGGAAGACACTTCTAAGTTGCCTAATATTCCCATAATTTAAAATACACATTTACTACAACAGTGTGTGGCACTGGTGTCCAAAGTTACCATGGTCAATGCAGTAGACCACTTTCCCCCTCTCCTCTCCTGCTGGCATGGGTGTCCTCTCAATTCCTGTGGGCTGGTAGAAAAGCTCTGGCTCTGGAGGGTCCCAATCTACAACACACACTCACTTGGTGTCATTATCTATCCGCAGTAATAACAAAGGGGCATGCAAAGTTTTGTAGCTGTTGGACTGATTAACATCATTAATAAGCCTTTGTTTGTATCAGCAACAGGTCTGGTAACATAGCAGTTCCAAAACAATGAAATTACCTATGTGATGGATGATGTCAGGGATGACTTCACACTCTATGGGCCAACGTGGGCGCAAGATAGATGGGAAGTTCACCAGCTCCAGCGGTGCCCTGATACTCAAAATAGGTCGGTCACCATCAAAGTCTATGAGCAGCTGCCTGGTCCGCAGAGTCTGGCTTAGGTTTATAGATACTGAGTGGAGACATTAATAACATGGTAACTAACTGGTCTTTCATGCTTCTGTTCTTCCACTGGTGCAGTATAGATGATATACATATTTTATCAGGTCGGCCCTCTTACCTCACCTAGTCCAAACAAGCTAGTTCATTTAGGAACAGATTATGCTGCACCTGATTGCTTTAATTATCTCAGTCACAATAGTTTCAGTCACAGAGCTTGTTTAATATATAATGATATAGCATTAGGGAGGAGAGCTGTCCAAATCTTATTACCAACTCAATAAGCTTAACCTGGACATGATAATCAAGTGTAGGATTTACACCATAGATCAAGCATGGAACAGTGGTGTCAGATGTTGAACAGCAACAAACAACAGTTTGATACAAATATTTATGGGGAGTTGCAATAAAAATGTCAGACTGACACTAGGCACACAGTGCACATGCATATGGTAAATATGTGAAAATTGCTTACAGCGTCTTCTCCTCACGGATTCCTCTTGGGCTTCCCCTGTGTTGGATTCATTGGTGTCTGATTTGTCCAACTGGTGGGTGTTCCACCAATTCCTGATAGCAGAGACAGCCATGGTTGATGTTTTCTCTGCCTGATTGAAAAAGAAAAATCAGTGTTGTATCCTAATTACCAGATGGAATAAAAGTGTGCTGACTTGTAACCAGGGTAATGTAAAAAGAATTACATTATACCACACACAATATCAACCATAGCACATTTGAGACTTTTTACAAATGCTTGTAATCCCACAGCTTGCAAGTAATTCCTAAGAAGATGGATGTGTTTGGTTTCTCAA
>JAOWBC010000049.1:14974101-15006689 GCA_028566105.1 Hypoplectrus providencianus | reverse complement strand
TAATTGAAATATACCGGCTGTACTGTTATAACATGTATATGTTGAATTAAAGATACGTGCAAACGTTTCTACATTCCATATAGACAATGAACCCTGAAAAAAACATTGTGTAATAACAATAATAATGGTATAACGTTGTTAGAGTGAATTCGCAGAGGAACAAAACTCACATGTGAGATGTTAAGGGTGGAATTCTTCAACGGCATCTTCAGCTGCCTCTCTGAGAAAGTCGTCCCTTTCCCATTCAGTTTAACGTTGCCTTTTTAACGTGAACTAGTGTATATTTACTAGTTTGCTTGCGGACAACACAAACCCATAATTGTCCGTCTTTGTCACATAGCTGGCCCGACTGCCTTGTACCTTTTGATATGGTTCGGTTACAAATCCCATTATTCACGAATTGTTGCTGGCTTTTTGCTATGTTAACATTTTTAGCTCTTTCAATTAAATTAGCATAACTGCTACCGAGCTCGCGCATTGTACAACGATAGTTTGTACATGTTTCAATTTCCGACAGCAGGTTACCATACATACAGTTTGATTATTGCTGCTCTACCAAAACTTTCTTTAAAAGAGAAAAGCGAAAGGAAAATGAATCTTCGCGGCTACAACGAGTGAAAGAATCTTTCCTGCGGTTAGTGACGTTACTAAGCAACCCATCGTCTCAACAACAGAGCAGTTGCCATGGAGATGATTAACCCGGTATTGTAAGTGAATGATTTGTCGTGAAATTGGCGTAAATATATAATATGATTAAACTGGAGTGCAAGCTTATTTTGTGTATTACCTATATCTGCATGGTCCTCGCGTTCTAAAGTAAAAGCTTTCAAGCTTTTATATCACCTTACACCTGTGGTAAAATCCAATAATGTAACACAGAATAGGCATTGTACAATTAAATTTCTTGGTTCGGAGATATGGAAAATATGGCTAAAACAAAATGCATCACTTTCCGAATGAATTTTAAGTTTTCTACTCTGAGCAGCAGATAACTTGTCTTTTACAGTAGGGCTATCCAAGTGATCGCAGGTTGCAAATGATCTATATTTTATTATTTTTTTCAGCATGGCAGCACTTTCTACAAAAGGGGGAGAAATTAAAGAAAAACACAGGATTTCAGGATGTGTCAACTACACCTAAAATTCTATGACCCGAATTTCAAAAACCTAAATGAAAACCTGATGAATACCTAGAAAAACCAGCAGTCAAAACCTCATGCCCCTGTATGAACCCTGAATTTGTCATTTGGATAACTCACCAATGTAATCTATAATTAAAAAAAACAGCATAGCATGTAAATGACAAACAAAATATAACCAGAACAGCTTACTTTGGAAAAACAGTTTAATAACTTTTTACAAAATGTACAAGATCAGCAACGTCCCCTTCCCCTTCCAAAAACATGGCTTATCCCATAATACAGTATATGTACACAGTTGTAAAAATGTTCAATAAAATAGACAATCCATCCAACCAAACTGTTGTGGTCATCTACGTGGAGTTTATACAAAAGGTGATGAATTTAGTCTGAGAAACTCAGGACTTTTGGCACATTTACAACAGTGGCTACAAAAACAAGAAAAGGACATTCAAACCCCTCTGGTGAATGGCCTGCCATGTAAGGGCCTCTAAATGTCTCCATTATGGAAAAGAAAGTCCATAAATCATTTAACGAAACTTTAGGTGGTTTAGAATGACCATATAGCAACAGTTGGAGTGGATTTAAAAAACAAAACAAAAAAAAGCAGGGTGGTGTATGTCACAGGTCAGATGTTACGTGCTATTCGCCAACTTTCGTTTCTTCAGTCGGTCCCGCCAGTTATCAGGAAGTGCCTCAAAATTGGCATTCTTTGAAGCTTTTCCTCTGTAGAAATGATAACAGTTAGTGAAGAGTTGACAATATATCATTCTCTAACTTTGAAAAAAATGTCTATTCACACATAAACTTACGTCATGAGCTGCTGTTGTTTCCAGTCCTCAATACTCTTCTTGTTCAGAAGATCTCTGTCCTCGTCACTGGAGCTGCTCTTCTCCTCTTCATCCAGCTCCTTTTGGATGCTCTGCCACTTTTTCACCAAAGAAGGCATTTTGATCTTGCTCTTCTTCGACTATAGAGACATAAGAAGAAAAAGAATTACACCTCAGGTTCTTTTTTATTTGTTAGTTAAACTGAGGCAGTAGGTTGTTGTTTTTTTAAATGGGGTTGTATAAGGTTCTTGTCAATTGTGTGTGTTTTATCTATATTGTAAGCTTCCATGGTGGCTTCTCCAAACCGGGGGGCATTTATTGCCGTTTATTGTAGCTAATGCACTAACTTTAAATAAATACCTCATACAACTCCAAAAAACATGTCAACATTTTCTTTACAGCTTGGATTACAGGCATTGCGTGACCATGTAGACTTAACCTTTCCTCTCCTCTCCTCTCCCCTGACACTTATTAACTCCAATACCAACCTTATCCTTTTTGATTTTCTTGGTCTTGTCTGTGGGCAGAGCTTTAGCTCCAGGAGGTTCATAGGGTGGCTGTGTTGGTGGCAGAGGTGGTTGAGGAGGAAGGGCCGGCACAGGTGGGACAGGAGGTTCAAAAGGGACCAAAGGAGTGGGGACGGCTGGCACGCCCCAGTAAGCAGTTGCAGACATGAGAGGAGCTGCAGATATAGAAAAGCCTTTATTGAGTCACCACTTAAAGGTGTATTGTTTAAAATACCACCCATAATCCAAAATCCTTTCTTGTTCTTTAGTTGTATGAATGAGAGCACTGGCATCTACTTGCCTTGTAAGGGTTCAGTATTTAGGGTGGACACAGAGAAATGAATTGCAGCTGTTGTGTGGCAATATCTCTTTACCTGCACTGACAGCAGGCTGGGTGTACAGAATGGGGCTGCTGCCAATAGTAATGGTTTTACTCAGCTGGCTGGCTTTACGTTTCTGACCCTTCCCCAAGGTGCCTGATGACTCCACAATCTGTTAGAGTCAAAGGAAACATAATAGAAGTTAAAAGAATGTGTTTCTCTTTATTCAGAACATACACATGTAGCATTATCTTGTATATATATAGATGTAAATTGATTAGTTACTCCCATACCTTCATGCTAGCAGTGCCTGGAGGTAAAGGAGGCCTCCCACTGCCATCCTCCTCTGTTCCAGGGGCTGGAGGCTCACTGTCATTATCATCATCCATCTCCATCTCCACCTCCATGATCTCTCCATCACTGTCAGGAGGGGGAGGAGGAGGAGGTGGCGAGCCTGGGGGGAGAGGTGGAGGTGGGGGGTAGTTGGAAGGTGGAGGTGGGCTGTCAGGAAGAGGAGGTTGAGATGAATACCAGAGGGAGGATGCACTGGGCTGAGGAGGTGGTGGTGGGGCTGCAGTTAAGGCTGAAGATCCTGTTTTAGGAAAATAAAACATGTTAGTGATGGTGGCACGTTGTCAGCGATACACAGCAAAGCAATATTAACTTAACACCATTTATACAAGAGGAAAACACACAAATAGAGATATTATTTTTCTCAAGTTAATGAAGACACTAAACATCTAACATCATGTCTGCACTGCTGCATGCCAGCTACCTCTGCTGTTTCTACACTGCTGTGTTGCCATCTACACTTTCACAATGATTTGCTGTTGATATTGGCTAAAGATATATTCAAATATATTGGCTAAAGATATATTCAAATATTATCAGAATCAATGCTCAAGGATTTACATTGTAAAAGTAAATATGGAATCTTTGAATTTTTTTGCATGTATGACAGTCTACAGATTAAGATGTTGAACTGTACTATAAAAAGTATTATATGGCTGTCAAAGATAGTTTTTGTTGTGCTCTCTAGATAAAAGTGTCTGCTTAATGAAACTAGAACATTGTAATATACTGACCTGTGACGCCACCAGCAGGTGCAGATGATATTTTGGTGTCCCCTTGATTAGAAGTCTGTGTCCCCTGGCTGTCTTTTGGGTCCTCCTCCTTGTTGTCCTCTTTTGGGAAATCCCACTGGGAGACATTGGTCCGGTCGTTCACATAGAAATACTGCCTGTGCTCTCTAAAGAGTGGGACAACAGAGATAGAAGGCAAGAGTCTCAACGACTGGCCTTGCAACTGGTTGAGTGGCATGATACCCTGGGACAGTGGGGCAAGGGAGTGGACATAATGGCCACAGTAGGGGTCAGGTGTGTTGATATGGACAGCGGCTTTAGCCGTCCAAAAGAAGGGCCCAATTGGAATGTTTTTAGGGATGTGGATAGGGAACCCACCTTGCTCTCAAAAAAAGGAAAAAAAAAAACAAAACAAAACAAAGAAAGCAAAACAAATCATCTCTTAGGTCCTGAAAGCAGCATTCAGCAGCTCACACCATGGTTGTTAGATTTGTTCTGTTTTAGACAACCATTCCCTCCCAGACACAGGGAGGAAGCACCATCATAATCGTCAACAACCATAGGTCAGAAAATGTCAAGCACAGTCAACTTGTTTTACATCAGAAAAGGAAAATAAAAAAACAGGAAGACATATGAAATAGAGTAGGTCTGACCTGCTGGATTCCCGTCATTGCTCCATCTTCACCTTTTATTTGAGGCGACACTCCTCGCTTCCAGGGCATCACTCTGTCTGCATTGCATTCTGGAAGTTGCAGTCCTGTAAAGTGCAAAGCTCTCCCACGCAACCAACCTTCCTACCATACCCCCTCCCCCCCTACATTTTCCACTGACTGGACCCATAATCAGTCTACAAATGCCCGCACAACAAAGGGCTTAAGAGTCTGTGTTATGGGGACAGGGAGTTCTCACTGTGGCAGGTATATTTTACAGGAAGCAGGCTGGCCCAGTGTGGATGCTCCCTTATCAGTAGGTGCAAGGCAGAGTGCCAGGGTTGCATCACAGAAACCTGAAGAGTCTGTTTCTGGTAAGTATTTTGATCCTCTCAGCCTGGTTAAGCTTCTCCCCAAGTCATGTAACAAAGTCTGCAACCTCGGCACTGAGAAGGGTGTAGTCACACGGTAAGACTTTTGGGGGACGAGGGAGTTTAGAGATGTGAAAGGTAAGGAGCGCGTACCTGTCCCAGTGGCAAGACCAGCCTTTAGGGGTGGCGTTAAGTTCGTAATATTTTATGTGTTCGGCAGCTTCCTGAAGCCTGCGACGAAGATAGACCCCATTCAGAGCGCCCTCTCTCCAGTCAGCAATCCGAGTCTGGGGTTAAAAAAGGCAAAAGAGAAAGGCAGAGTGAAATAAAGCCAAAAAAGTGGAAATAAATGGATAAAGAGATTTTTTTTAAAAAGACACAAAACCCAAAGATAGATGAGTAACGTGGAAGAGTAATTACAGTAAGTTTCCACAATGACACCTTGTGATGGATTATTATGAGAATTTTAAATATTAAGTACTGCCACATGGCAAAATTATATGAAACAAAATTAAGTGTTGAATATTTTAAAAGTCGAGAGATATCTACAACTGCAGGCTAGGGTAATATTGCTTAAAACTGAACCATGTTCCCCTCACCTCAGTTTGTAGCAGAAGAAACTGAAAGTTTGAGATCGCCTTCTTGTTTATTCCCAGGAACTCCATCTTGCTGGTTAAGGTGTTTGCCAGTTCTCCAATCTGAAACTACATTATATTTTCTGCATTAAAAACATGTCTCAATAGAGATGGTCACAATTTTGATGGTAAATTACAGTAAAATTGTTGTTACCTTGAGCTCAGGTGTTTCTATTTTTAGCTCAGATGTTTCGACCTCTTCTTTAACCGGTGGTTTTGTAACCGTCTTGTCCTCAGAATTGTCTGTTTCCTTGTCTTCTCCTTCTGCAACACTTTCCAGGACTTTTGGAAGTGCTACAAGACACAAAACAGGCATTTAAGTACACAGGATCCTTTTTTTAAAAAAAATTAATAAGTATAACATCTCTGCATATTCACACAATGCTATCATACATGCTGTGAGTATTTATCTGGACTCACTGGTCTCTGTGTTGTCCTGGAGGTCAGAGCTTCGGCTATTTGAGTCAGGACTGGGTGCAGAGGGGAACGCAGTCTTCCACCGGTTCTTCTTTAGTAGCAGGACACGAGAAGCAGCAGCTTCTTGGCTTGTCTCAGAACAAGGACTTGAGCCCCCCGCACTCACATCACCCTCCTCCAGTGCCCGAAGCTCAGCCTAAGAACCAGACAAGAGTTTAGAGCTGGATCACACTGACAATATGATATATGCTGAAATATACCTCCAAAATTGTATTTACAATTGTGTTTATTGTATTTACAAACCCACCTTTTTCCTCTCCAGAGCAAGTTCCAGCTCCATTGTGTCTTCCTCCGTCTCCTCCTCAGCATCCGAGTTGTCTCTTGACTGTTTCTTGGCACTGAGATCTTTCTGAACAGTGGGGACCGGCTCAGGGTCCCGCAGAGGAGTAGAAGGAGATCCCACAGGGCGAGCTCCTTCTCCTTCTGAATCCAAACTGTTCTCAGTTTCATCCAAGCCTTTAATCAGTCTTTTTCTCCATTTTTCTTCTGCTTCTTTCACTTCAGACGGGATCAGAGGACCAAGTAAAGATGCAGCCACTCCACGGCGCTCCTCCTCTTCACTTGTGAGGCCTACGACACTCTCAATAACCTCCTTTAAGACAAAGCATCAGAGTAATCAAAAACACCCTTAAACTCCACAAAATGTAGAGAAAACACATTTGTGTTGGATTAAAATACTTGCCTTCACTTTGGTCTCCTTCACTGATGGTAGGACTGCAGCAGATGTCGCATTTTCCTTGGTGTGATAAGCTGCTGTGCCGTTGCCATTAACACTAGAAATACATCATACACAATTGAATTTATGGACTCGAAACACAGCCAAGAAATGTGAAAATTTTAACTTCAGATAAGGTAGACAGTGTGACTTTATCAGACTTTGAAGATGCTGTTCACACATAATAATCCCTCTCTCTGCCTGTTCTGCCTACCTGTTGGCAGACTGCCCCAGGCTTTGCACCTGATCGGCTAGATAATGCGGCAGCTCCCAGGACACCTCATTGGTCAGAGTGTTCCAGTAGTAGTAGCAGCCAGAGTTCTCATCCCACACTTCCTGCCAGTCTCCCATCTCTACACCCACTGCAAAAACCAGATACATGAGATGCCTTTAAACAAATCATTGCAGATTTTATGTGATATATATCACACAATTCCACTGCCACAAATAAGTCACTTTCTTAATTTAGGCAAAATCTTGAATGATGTTCAGACAGCACAGTACAGACATTTACCTCCAGCAAGTGAGTACTCAGTATTGTACGCAAACTCTGTGCTTTGTTGGTTCTGTCCTTCACTAGCGGCTTGCTGCTGAGTAGTAACCTCGGGTCTGGGTGGGGTGGCAGTTGGGACAGAAGGATGAGATGCAGCATCATCTGAACTTGGTTGAGTGGTGATAGCATCAATTTCCTGTGTTGGGGAAATGGCATCACGAATTTAGATTTCACAAAACTGTCTTCAGCCATCAGAATGAACCACACTCTTCTTAGCAATGATCTAGCCATAAATGATCAGATTTATTAATGAAAATGATTAGCTACACCATTTATATCCATAAAGGATCGGGCCCACATGTTCTGTAACGCTTAGCGGACACAAACTGAGCTGTTCTTACACAATGAACTTCTCATCTTGAATATTTAATTTTCTTTCATCAACACCTCTAGCCTAGGACTATGTTATGCAGCAAGTGATACTCACAGCCATAAAATTTGCAAGTGTACTGTCGATGTCAGCTGACTGGTTGTGTTTAGAATTTGCAGCTGAATGCTGCATGTCTCCAGCATCTTCTTCATCACTGTCCGCATAGGCTCCAAGCAAGGACAAGCCCTCTACAGGTGGGGACAAGATAAATGTGTTCATTAACCAGGTTTTCCATACAAGTTTCACACACATTATATATATATATATATATATACACACACACACACACACACACACACACACACACACACTACCTGTGGCTTTTACTGCGGGAGCCTTCATGTTTGTCTGTCTTTCTCTCACGAATCTGAATCCGTCGCCGTCCTGCTCATCTGCAGAAAAAAAAAAAACACCAGCCAAGAGGTTAGCCTTGAGCTACACTAGCTGCTACAGTAAGGTAGTTAGTTAGAAGCTAACGTTATTTGCCCATACTATTCACACTCCTAATGGAAGCAAATTAAATTTTACGGTATTTGTTTTAGGAAGATGAATTATGTTTGGGTTAACTTGCCCAGACATTTGTAATAAGCCTGTTTGGCATGCTCACTAAACCTGCTAGCGTGTTAGCTTAGCATGCTAACAGATTCTGGCCGATCCATTAGCTAAAAAATAAAGGGTTCGTTTCCCGAGACATCATTTTTCCTATCCTTTAGCTTTTTCTTGGTGGTGAACAAAGACAAGGCACTACAACTTAATTTCGTTAAGTGAATCGATTTCTACAAGATGGGCCCATTCTTCACACCTCGCTCATTTAGCATTTGGCTAGCCTGATGCTAAACAGCCAATGTGATAACATTAAAATAAGAATACCATCGGATCCCGAAGCAGCTTCTTCCCTCTCTCCGGCATTCCCACCACGGAGCCCGGGAGGTGAAAGCTGTAGTATCGTTCTCCGACCGACCGCTCCTCCTGTGAGGCGACTTTTCTTACCCATCTCTGTCCGTCAGTCTGCTCCCCTCCCTGGCGTCGTTGTTGCAGCTCCGCTCTGCTGCTTTGAGTTGGCACAAAAGAAGGAATCAACTTCCGGTTCATACGTTCATGTTTTGTGTGTAGCAGTCGCAGGATCGGCTACGTCTGATTGCTAGTTAAGTTGTTAACGAGCTTAGACACCCTCCGAGTAAGTCAGGTAGATATGTTGTATTATATATATCATATTATACTTCATTTTGTCCGGTTACGTTAGCGTACTATCTTAACAAGCTAAAATTTGGGCCTTGGCTCAGTAGCTTGGTTGAGCAAACTAGCTAACTTGTTATGGGAGGGTGAAGACAAGTAATTATACAGTTTAGGAGGGGAGCCGCCCACCGATGTATGAACATAAGGACCCACCACAGAGACAGCAGTCAAGAGGAGTCGAAGGAGGAACAACTGCCCAAACCAGGACCAGAAGAAGGTCTGGATCAGACACGATGGGGGGAACGATGGGACCGATTCTGCACTGGGTCCAAGATGTGGCAGCTGTGACACTCCTCAAAGCCCGACGGACTTTATTTCAGGCTGCTATCCTGTTTTGTGTCCTGGTTCTGCTACTCTGGGTATCCATCTTTCTTTATGGGAGCTTCTATTATTCCTACATGCCCACTGTGAGCTTCTCCACCCCTGTGCACTTCTACTACACCTCCGATTGTGATGCCTCAGAGTCAACACTTTGTTCATTTCCCACTGCCAACATCTCTTTCATGAAGAATGAGAAGGACCAAGTGATGGCTAATGGTCAGCCTTATCGAGTGTCTTTGGAGTTAGAGATGCCAGAATCTCCAGTGAATGAACATCTAGGTATGTTCATGATCAAGATGTCTTGTTACACCAAGGGTGGGAAGACTGTCTCATCAGTGGGCCGATCTACGATGCTGCATTACCGCTCCAGCCTTCTGCAGAGCCTCAGTACTTTACTGTTCTCTCCTTTCCTTCTGACTGGGATGGCTGAACAGAAGCAGCTCATAGAAGTTGAGCTTTTCTCAGACTACAAGACAAATGCTTATCAACCATCTGTCGGTGCCGTAATTGAGATCCAGTCCAAACGAGTGCAGATCTACTCAGCTCAGCTCCGTATCCATGCCTACTTCACAGGCATACGATATGTTCTGTACAACTTCCCCCTGACATCTGCAGTAATAGGGGTGGCCACCAACTTTGCCTTCCTCAGTGTCATTGTGCTGTTCAGCTACCTGCAGTTCATTTGGGGTGGGATCTGGCCTCCAGACCAGGTGAGAGTCAGGGTCATGATGGGAGACAACACCCGCATCCAGCAGAGGAGAGAGGAGGCTCGGAAGCGTATGGAAAGGGAGAGCTCATACAAGGAACTTGGTGCCCCTCAAGTGATTGGAACTGTAAATGAGGCATCTGATTTCAAGGGGAATGACACGGTGGCAGAGCTGTCGTCAAAGAAGCCCTCAGAAATCCCAGATGCCTCTGGGGATGATGCAGCAGATTCCAAGGAAGAGGGGTCTCATGACTCCTCTCATGAGGAGAAAGATGGCTCAGACGTGTTGAATGAAAGCCAGCTGCCTAACCAGGGTGAGACAGCACTCCGGCAGAGACCCGGACCGTGGATGAGCCTGTGAACCATGCTGCTGCGGAGAATCAAAGCACCTGTAGTATAGAGCTCTATAGCCCATCTCTCTTAAGCAGATTGAACATGATGTGGCAGATATTGATTAATTCTAGCAAACCCACTGTTTGAGTCAGTCCTAAATACACATGCATGAGAATATAATACCTCTGTTGTTTCAGCTAACAAACTACTGCTTATTGTCTTGTGTTGAGACACTTTACCTCATTTTAACATCGACCTTTTTTTTTCATTTCTTTTGCATATTGTCTTCAGTCTTACGTTTTGATATCTTAGTTTTCATGATGCCTAAAGCAGGGGATACTACATTCCAGCACTTGCTTGCTTAACAGTATTGCAGAGAGGAATGTGCTATTGCTATCAGGTATTAGCAAATATTTTAACACACCCTTTTAAATTCATTTGAACTTGCCCATGTTGTGCTGCTTTATTATCTGTAAGGTGGCATTTTCAGACATCACAGCCAGCCCACTATAGCTGAATGTACTCATCCTGACCAGAGGCCTTTTTGCATAGCACACATTTAGACATGTCAAAGTAGAAAAAGCACCAGTGTTACCTATAAAACTAAAAAATGGCTTCTTTCATTCAATGACCCAGTGAGGGGGGGAATAAGCCACCATGCATTTTACCAAGAATCAGCAAGCAAAACATCTGAATTAAACTGGACCATCATTAATTTGGTTATTACAAGTGTGATTAATCTACTGTGACATCAATGTGAGTATGTCCTCTGTGAAAAAGGCCTACCATCCCACGGGCTTACAAGCAGACAGTGACTCCCTTAATTACCAGTTCAGATTTCAGTCGTCATAATTCTGAGCATGAATGAACCGCAATATATTTGAACCGAGATTTTAATCTGTGTTTTGGAGTTCCAAGAATATTTCCAATGCTTTTAGAGCATACATAAGACTCTTAGTACTTTTTTCAAAGAATCAAAAGAAATCGATTTGGAAAATGTGCCCAAAAGAGAATCTTTGTTTTTGAATATCTGTGTGCAATATGTCCAGCCTGAGGGACATGTTGCATTCATTATATATTTTTATCTTGCATAAAGAGACACTTTCCTGTTTGATGAATGATTTACCAGCAGTAGCATATACGGTTAAGCTTCAATGGTTTTACAGTTTTCATCATTCCTTTACATTCAGTATCTGTTACAATGCAGGTTGAACAATGCAATTTCATGTTGACAAAGTGGTATTTATTGAGTTGTCATACCCACATTAAGACATTTTACATGGGTATTTTAAATAATCTAATGTCTGTTTATTAAAAATTTTTGTTTTTAACATTAAGGGACAGCAGAGTAAGTGAAGGCCCTGTTTTGAAATAATGGCTGTTAAAGTAAATAAAGTAAAGAGGATTGCTGGAAAATAGCCTGGATGCTTTGGATTTAAGTTTAAGTTTTTGTAAGTTTGTTCAAGTTGTGTTAATGTAGGATTATTTACCAAAGATATTGTTAAATGTAATGCACTCCTGTTCTGTCATTTTGGGTTCCACCTTGGAAAATGTTCTCACTTGTGCCCCTGAAGTTATATGTGTAGGTGTTATCTATGTGATGAAAAAATAAATAAACATACAGCACTTCACTTCCCTTTCTTTATTGTCTCTTGTATACATTTGTATGACATCCTTGTCACGTAATTAAACATTATGAAAAACCATATTGCTTATAGAAAAATCTCATAATGTTTGTGCTTCAAAGTGGGGTTTGCAGAAGATTACTGAATTGTAGTTTTAAATACTGTGCAAGATTTGGGACCCCAAATCTGAAGACTTTTAGGTAAAATGTTTGGTTATAATTAAATTATTAAATAGGGTGTATTATAACACCTATTAAATCATAGTAAATTGTAGAGTATCCAAAATGAACTATTAAGTGACTAATACAAACCTAATCTACTGGAACAAGAGGATATCAAACATTTATTTGTACAAAAACCTCTCTCTAGATAAAGTCGTGACTGTTTCTACACATCAGAACCTTAAATATCATTTTTATGTTATTCTAATAAAAATCCTCAATCTTTGTGCTAAAAACAGGATTCCTTTTTCTTACAAAACATATTTAAAAGCTCACTTTGCTGTCAACAGTTAGTATTGCAAAACATTTAATTTGCAAATTAACTCAGGTTTATGGGGTTTAGGTTTGCTAGAGGACATTTTAACTGGGGCAATGTGAGATTTATCTCGGACATAAACTGCATTTGAATGATGAAACAGAATTGTGTCTTCATATCTTCTTGGAACCTCTAGGACTACATGAACACAAAATAAAGTCATTATTTTTCATAGTAGGAGGCTGAATTAAAGCTTATACAGTAGTTCAGTGTGTTCATGCTGTGTGAAATAATCACATTCGCAGTAAGGTTTCAAAATGCTAAAATGATACATTGTGGAATGACATTTAATCGTGTTTATTGAACATTTCCCCGGTATTCCGAGGAGGGGGGAAGCTGCATTTACGATCTGTTTCAAATCCAAACCTTGTGGCGATGATATTAAGGCCCATTAGCGGCCTTTATTCAAAGCCACAGCCCCAATCTATCAGATGAATTATGCATTGGTCTGGATAAGGAGTGCACTAATTGACTTAAACCATCCATCACTTGTATTAAAAACCTCACTGTATTTAGCCTCAGCAGGTACAGATATTATCGAAGACTCTGCTGGGGCATGAATGTGTGCAATTAATCCATTTCTTTTTCTCCATCCCTGCCATACTGACCATCTGCAAAGTTGATTTGATAGAAATGTGTCCTGAATACACAGCAGAAATATTTATCCATTAAAAAACATGTTTTGAGTACCACAGATAACCTGTAAAACTCTTTAAAAATTCCATGTTATATGTCTTGTTCAATGGGAAATTTTGACTGACACAAAATCTGATATGGATGCAAATAAAAAGCTGTTTACAATGTCTCGGTTGCTGCTACTAATAATTTAAAGGCATACACAGAGTTTTTTTAGTTAAATAAGCATTTCATACATTGTAAGTAACAAAACGTATTAAACATTTTTTATTTAAATTCCCTTTTCATAAGCTTTATCTACAACTTGCACAACAACAGGGCTTTACCATATATGGACTAAATGCCATCAGACTGATGTACAACACACCACTTGGCGTGAAGTGTTTCCACTTGAGCACCATCCTGTGCTGCCAGGCCTCGCCACAGCTCAGGGTCACTTTGTTCTTTGACCCCTAAATGTTCTGCTCTTCCTCAGGTTGTTCTTCTGTGACCTCTGCTGCCGTCTCACTCACTGCATTTGACCCTTCATCTTCTTGCTCGTCATCCGAGCTGTCCGCCCAGCGCCCGACTCTTCGCACTCCTTCGCCCACTGCCGGGGCATTAACGCAGGGGTTGTGGTCATAGATGACAAGCTTCAACCCCTGCATGTGAGACAGTCCTGGGAAGTAGCGTATTTTGTTCCGATCCACATCAATGACAGCTAGAAAGTGCATTTCCAGCAACACAGGTGGGAATGCTGCCAGCTGGTTCCCAGCAAGCCAGATGCTTCTCAGCTCTTCCAGCCCTTTCAGCTCTTTTGGTAAACTCTGTATCTGGTTATATCCAAGGTGCAAAGTCTTGAGATTAGGGAGCTCGCAAACCACCTTGGGGAAAACAGTGAAGCAATTAGTCTCCAGCCACAGAGTACTAAGTTCCTTGAGCTCTCTGAGTTCTCTGGGGAGGCTGCAAAGCCTGTTGTTACCCAGGTAAAGGATACTGAGCTGGGGCAATTTGCAAACAGCTGCAGGTAGCTCTTCAAAGCAGTTAAAGTCAAGAGCCAGGAGCTGCAGCTTCTTAAGGCCCTGCAGTTCATTCGGTAAGCTGCTGAGGTTGTTATCGCTCAGGTAGAGCTTCACCAGCTCACCGAAGACGCAGGCAGCAACAGGCAGCCGACGCAGCTGCCGGGTGCTCAGATCCAGTGTCCGATCAAGTGGCATCTCCTTTAGGTCCCCCACCAGGAAGCGTTGACAGCGCTCTGAGGGAATGAAGGCAATGACTCCTCGCATGGCATTACCCATCTTGCCCAGTCTCTGATATACCACTGTTTCTCAACATCAATTCAATGTCAGACGAGGGTGGCGCTGAGGTAGGCTGTTGGCGTCTTCAGTGAATTTCATGGCATCCCATTAATGCTCCTCCACCGCCCCACCGGAGTTATTGATCTGGAGAACAACAAAACATTTACCAATGTAATGCATTTTTGTGAGTCAGCATCAGCATATCAAGCTGCATAAAGTACAAGATCATGATGCTGAATTACAACCTTTCTTCAAAAAACAAAACAAAACAAAACATGAAAATAGGCATCACCAATTGTCAACAAGAAAACACAATAAGCGTTAAGACAATCATGAGAATTGAGTAACACCTACTTTCCAATGTTTCCCTGCTGATGTCCATGACTCTCAGCATCTCCTACAGTAAGCCATTTGTTTATCCAACTTAATGGGCTGAAAATGTATTGTATTCCCTGAGCAGATATTCCCCAGTGCAGCCCTCTCACTATCTCTCAGTGGCTCTGAGCTTTGCCCTAACTCTCATGGCGATAGCAACCACTAGCTACTCTCTCCTCCCCATTTGTGCCTAATGACTTTCTCCCCTTCTTCTTCTGAGATGACAGAGGTGGGAGAGAGAGAGACAGGGAGGGGCAGGGTGCAAAGCATAGGAAGTGCTTTGTGATGACAGAGCAGAGAAGGTCATTTACATGCTGCTTTAATCGTCCTGGTTCTGGGTCTATGCCACCGGGCCAGTCAAGTGGGCCTGTGCTGTGGAATAATCTCAAGAATTTGCGAGTGTGGTCAGGGAGACCAAACAGGGAGTTTGTATGTGTTTTGCTGTGACTAATAAATCACTGCAGTGAATTCACAGGCTCCCAGGGAAACTTAGAGGTGTACTGAAGTGTGGCGAAGGTTGCAGGGCTCTGTGGGTCTGTGTTTTGTCACATTTATTGCTTGAACATTAACTGTGTGATCATTGCGGAGTAAAGACTTCAGTGCCATAACCACTCTACAAACCCTCAAACTGCAGCTACTCACATTTTAGTTTCCACGTTGGTATATAGTTTGAAAACGACTTTTCAATTGTCTTTCTCAGGGATAGTCTAACTGCCTGAGGTGTGATTTGCCCATACTATCTTGCATACTTTCATTAGGGCTATTTTCCAACTCGATAAAACTGCAAGGAATTTTCTTTTCGCTATCAGATAATGCTACCCCCTGTCTGTTTTCACTCACTGACAGACTGTTTTTAGCACCTGTCCTTCTCCTTATCCACCCTCTCCCTGGGGGCCTCAAACAGGAAACAGTACAACTGAGACCGTCAAACAGAAAGCCATGGTAGTAGATATATAGGTCAAATACAACAATAAAAATAAATCATTATACTTTACGTTTAATACTGAAGCATTCAATTATACCATCATTAATCACATTTTTTATATGCTGCTTGTAAAACTTCTGATTTAAGAAATGTCTTCAAATATGCTTCATGTTTAGCAGTAATTAAGCGTCGATACTATGCTCACTCCAAATGTGGTAATTAAAGCATCAAATGAATTAATTACATCAGTGTCTAACAAAGGCTTAAAATAACATGTGGGGCCCAGGGCAAAAACAAACTGTGGGCTCCTGTTAAAAACTCCAAACAAACAACGTTTTGTATGCTGTTTGTTATGGTGGGAGACTATCTGGCCTCAGATTTACTCTGTGATAGTTACAAAGATGAGACCATCATGTGATGGGAAGCAGCCAGCTGTGAGTATGGTGCCTGGAAACGACTCCCCGAGACAACTGCACTTTCTCAGAAAACACCCATTTTCAAACTCAACCTTTATTTTGATCTCAACTACTCTCCAAGTTTCATGACTGCATCTTGTTATACCAACCCACTGACAAAGCCTTAAAGACATTATTAACTGGAAAAATAACTTTTGTGGTAACATTTTACCATGATGACAGACACACACTCATGAGGTAACAACAATGCCATAAGCTGTTGCTGCTGGTAATACATTTAGGAATATAGGTTAACATGTATACTGAAGATCAGAAAACTACACTTTGATACAAGACAAAATAAAACTGTTAACTGACATTCATTGGTGCCTTCTACCAATGTGTTTAAAATTAACTAAGCACAACTCAGTTGATACAGTGAACCAGAAGCCTGGGGATGCTGTTGCCTTATTTGCTTGGTTAGTGAGGACCCAGGATAACTGCAAAATTATTATTTTCATGCTTTTGTCACAGTTGTAGGAAAGTAATTTAAAAATACATTGTAATCTTAATACTCTGAAGTAGTCATTAAAATAGGCATCCTCTGAAGTGACTATGGCTCCAGACAGTATCTTCACAATGCAAAGGCACCTTATGATCACAGGAGGGAGGTAGAGGCTTGATAGTGATGCTCTTATTCATATTCATTATACAAAAATATATATATCACGTGTGAAAACGTACACATTTCCAATAGCTCTTGTTTTTTGGGCTGTTGATTACTCAGCAGTCCTTGTGGGACTGATGGAGTAGACTTTCTGACATGTTCAGTTTTGTGTACGGAAGTGGTCAGCAGGTTGTAAGGTCAGAGGGTAAAGGCTATCCTTCTTTCGATTGAGAATACACACAGCCATCTTGGATCTAACGTAGAGAAGGGAAATTGATGCGGTGAGGATATTTAACTTATTTTTCGTCATATTTATTAGGTTTGGTTCACATTTAAGTCTTCGGCGTGTGCGGTTTATTTCGCCGTGTTTCTCCGTTTCTGTACGGAGTGAATCTGTGACGTTAGCCTTTAGCTGTAGCAGATTGTCGCTGCTGGCTGCAAACGGAGCGTAAACTGAGCCGAGAAAACGGACAGCTGACTGTGGATATATGGAGGCAGAGGGGGCCCAAAATATTGCCATATAGTGGCCACTGTTTGGTAGCTAAGTCAGGGTGTTTTGGAGTTGAAAGGTGTATGTGTGCTGTGGTATTTAGCTTCTTATTAAGGGCAGCCCGCTCGCGAACTGACGTTAAGCTAGCTAAGCTAACGCAGATTGATTACAAGCCTGCTAATGTTAGCGAACTGCACTAGTTAGTGTTGGCTAACTAGCATGTTAACATCGCTGCTGTTGATTTCTCAACAGTGTCAAATTAGGTAATTATGAAGCGTTTAAGACATATTAACATCCACAGTTGTCTAATACCGAAAATATTAACAGCTAGTTCTGCTGTCAGCGTATGTAATGTTAAAGATATATAGTAAATTTTGTTGCAAAAGTTCAACATGCTCTTTTACTCTTATGACTTGACAAGATTACAGATAATCCCTAAGTGTTCAAAAGTATTTAACAACCACAAGATATCAAAACCTCACAAAAAAAATTAAAATAAGTAATGTGCCCAGGTTATGCTATTTGATTCAAAAGTGCACCTGCAGAAAATCTTGTCCTGTGTGTATAAAGTTGATAAAAATAAAGGTTGTGTAGTGTCAGAGAAATGCTTGGACAGACTGATTAGGCATACATACCATATAAAGCTGTCGACCATCATAATAAATAAATAATGTTGTACAACATTTAAACAACTCCGTATGAAACTTCTATTGTGATACCTTGGGCATGACATTCAAAGAGTAATCACTGTGTTTATATTAGAGATGTGACCTTTACTTTATATATTGTATTTGTCTTCATCCAGTGCTTTACCTGTAGCCATAGTTTTTTCCCTGTCACAGTTCTAACAGCAACTCTTCTCTCTCCTTAGGTGACAAAAGGCATGTTTGGTGCTAGAAAGAAATTTGTAGAGTTCGTCGAGGTAGTCGATAACGACTTCACAGATGAAAGCATGTACTACAGCCAGCCGTCGATGTTTCCACATCGGTCGGACAAAGATGTGAGTTAATTTCAGACTTCTGTCATATTTTGAGTTTACAGTAGAGAAGCCTTATCCTAGTTTTCTAACTCGTTCTAGTCCTCAAATGTTTTCCTTCAGATGCTGTCCTCTCCCTCGCCGTCATCGTCGGGTCAGCTGTCGCAGCTTGGTGCAAGTTTGTACGGTCCACAAAGTGAGTATTTCAATCTTTTTCTACAGACATTTACATAGCAGTTTTCACATTTATAACATATTGGGAATGAAAATAATTCTTGCATGACTGCAGATATTTTGGTGTAATTCTTATTAATATAACTTGCATGTGGGAAACTTTTCAGATGAATCTTTCTAGATTGTCTAACAGTGTTTTTCTTCCTGTTTTTCATTTCTGTCTTTCTGCAGGTGCACTCGGCTTCTCAGTAAGGGGCATGGGGAACAGTACGCCTCAGTTAAATCGAAATCTAACACAAGGCACGCAGCTACCAAGTCATATCACCCCCACAACAGGGGTTCCCACCATGTCCCTCCATACCCCTCCATCACCAAGCAGGTGTGTATGAAGGTGCTTACTCTTTCGTGAGTTTGCAAACTCAGTTTGAATGCAGACCTGTGTGGTTTATGAAAATAAATCATAGCTTGGAATAGAATTACAGTTAACATGACATAAGCATTAATTGAACTTTACTGAATCCAACCTGATGATATTTTAACAGGGGGACATTGCCGATGAACACAAGGAACATGCTGAACCACTCTCAGGTCGGTCAAGGCATTGGGATGAGCGGCAGGACCAATAGTATGGGCAGCTCGGGGCTGGGCAGCCCCAACCGCAGCTCACCAAGTATCATCTGTATGCCCAAACAGCAGCCAGCACGCCAGCCATTCACCATCAACAGGTAGACATTGCGTCTTCTAAAATTATGTTGTGGATGTTTTATTTTTTTATTTCAAGGATTGTGATTGTTGGAAGCTGGCTTTATCTTCTGTTTTGTTTTTGTTTTGTCTATTCAGCATGTCAGGGTTTGGTATGAACCGCAATCAGGCTTTTGGGATGAACAACTCATTATCAAGCAACATCTTCAATGGCACAGGTTAGTGCGTTTTGACTCTGGTTGGTATAGCAAGGGAGTGTTCCTTTGGAGTTTTTTAAACAAACGATACTTTGTTTATATTAAATATAAAAACACAATTTCTGCAGAAAAAAGCATGAATTATATTTCATAAATATACTTGGCTGCACAATTGTTAAGACTGAGCTGCTGATAAGACAACCTTGTTCACTGTGATGTTCTGTGAAGAGTGTGTTCATATAGCAAAACTACTCTTAGATGCAGCAGCACAAGGTCAGGAGAGAGACGTTTTTCTTAAATAATTGGATTTTTTTTTTTTTTTTTTTGCTGATGATGATTGGGTATTGTGTGGTGAACATATCTGTAAGTGAAATACATTTCTAAAACAAACAGTAGAGGCAACATAATTGAATCACAAATGTATGCTTGATGAACACAACAGATAGTGAGTAGCTAGTAATGATATTAGCTGCTGTGTTTGGTCAGCAGTTTTTACTTAGGTGAGAGCTATTCATTCATACATTTACAGTGAGTGCAATTAAATTACACTACCAAGTTAATAATTGCCCCATTGTTACACAGGTCACTTGAGTGAGAGGTGAAAGGTTACATTATATATTAAGTTCCTAACCTTCCTGTTACTGCAGATGGGAGTGAAAATGTAACAGGACTGGATCTGTCAGACTTCCCTGCGTTAGCAGACAGGAGTCGGAGAGAAGGGACTGGAAACCCAACACCGGTGCTCAACCCACTGGCTGGACGGGCTCCTTATGGTAGGCCATTAGGCTGGAGAAGTGTCTTATTTTTACACACATTAAACCATAGGAAGCAGGTTCCCCTAGGAGAGGAGATGGATATTCGCTTCTTGATCAGGTTCATTATACAAGCTGAGGCTTTGTTTTAATGCACATCTAAGTCCACAGAAACCAGAATAGCTTATGATACCCTTTTGTTGTGATTTATTGCTAATTGCACTTTGGGGAATTATAATTCCTACTTCACTGTGTTCATCATCATCATCCTGAAGTTGGCATGGTGACGAAGCCATCAACTGAGCAGACACAGGATTTCTCCATCCATAACGAGGACTTCCCTGCACTGCCTGGCCCAAACTACAAGGACCCCACGTTGAACAATGATGACAGCAAAACTGTAAGTGGCAGCCACTGATAACAATAAAACGCAGTCTGGCAGGAACTCAATTTTTTTGTGTGAGACAGTGTAACATATCAAAAGGAATTATGTATTATCATCAACAGTTATCATTATTAACGCATTTTCTGTGTTTAAAAATTGATTTTCTTTGTTTGTAGAACTTGAACTCCACAAGTAAGAGCACATCCAATGCAGATGGGCCAAAGTTCCCCGGAGACAAGACAGCCTCAGCACAGAACAACAACCAGAAGAAAGGGATCCAGGTGTTGCCCGATGGTGAGACCTCTCAGCCAATCGTATCGCTCCAATTCCACTGAGACATCCCTTCTTAATCGCACAACTTGGGTGAGGCAGTTGGGCTCTCTACCCTGCATTTGGGGTTAGATAATTATTGGACAGGCTCAGTGAGGAAGCTAATAGATTATGTTCAGTATAATACAGACCATCATCATCTTTACATCACTCTGTCTCTGACCATCACTTGTTAACAAATAATTGGCTTGGTTTGCTCTCCAATGCGTGTGGGTTAGAAATATGAAGGTAATGTATTGAGAGTAAGTATTAACTGCAGTTCACAGTCCAATTTCAGTGGTGTGTTGAACTCTGAATTATATGGCTGCTGCAGGTCGGGTGACGAACATTCCCTCAGGAATGGTGACAGACCAATTCGGCATGATTGGCCTGCTGACGTTTATCCGGGCAGCAGAAACTGATCCGGGGATGGTCCATCTGGCGCTAGGAAGTGACCTCACAACACTGGGACTCAACTTAAACTCACCAGAGTAAGACAGCTGCTCTTCTCTAAATCCACTCACTTTTAGGTTTCATTAGCCAGCAGGTATTGGTCCAACAAATGATAGTGGGATAAATAAACCAATGGTTCAATAAGTCATTGAAGAGTTATGACCTAAAATATGTGTAGCGGGCACAAGTAGTTACACTGGTTGCAATAGCAATTCTCAGCTTTCCTTTTCAGTGAAAAATATCTAGTTATTTAAGTGAGGACTGTACCAGGTCCACATAGCCTCTATTTTTAACACTGGGCCAGATTTGTGTCTGTGCCAAACTCTCTGTTCCTCAAGGAGGGTAAACAACATAAAATATGTTATTATAACATGAGACATTTTTAGCAGTATAATCAAAATATTTTTAAGCCAACATACTACAGACACAAATATCATACTTACATTATTCAAAAACTTTAAACTGGTTCTTCCCCAAATGTTCTAATTACCAGTGGAGCACATTTTAAGCTGGAGGTGGCAGTTTTCTGGGAAAGGCATGTAATCCTGATCTCATTAGACCTGGGCCGTGTGTGAGCATGGGGTGACTAATACGTCACTGAACTGTTACGGCTGACACCAGAGCGCTGTCAACACAGGCAGTGTTTGACTTTGTCTTTGATAGCACCCAGAATATTATCATTAGCAACATTTCCTCTCCATCTCCCAACACTTTATTGATGCTTACATATGTTTTTCTGTGTTTATTGACAGGCTGTGTTTTTGATAGGTGCATAAGTCCATCTTTCTTTTTGCGGCTTGGTTTGCAGTTGTTGGCGGCTATCCTGGAGAGCAACTTTTTCTGCGGGATGTGCATGCTCATCTGCGTGTGTAAAATAGCGAATAGTAAATCCCTCTCTTTTATGACCTGTGATTAGCAGAAGTGTCCTGAAACAAGCTAGATATTTCACAGCCTTAAAATGGTGCCAAGAAGAGGTGCCAAAATCTAGTGTTCCCCTCGGACCACTTGATTAACAATATGCTGAATATGAAATTAACTGCATACAGCAGGTTTAAAGACAGGCATGATTTTATTCTTTTCTGAACACTTTAATTTACAATGAGTTTAATGTCTCACTTAGATGGCATTTGCTTGAATAGTTTTCTTTTATTTTAACGGACTCATTCTGTATTATTATTATTATTATTATTATTATTCTGTATCTCTCCTGATGTCCATAGTGGCAAGAACTGACTGCAACTTTCTTTCCTCACAGAAACTTGTACCCCAAGTTCGCCTCTCCTTGGGCTTCATCACCATGTCGACCTCAAGACATTGGTAAGGCATTAATGTGAATTATATGGGGGACGACAACTTTTTAATCTTTTATAATTACCTTAATTTAAGGATCATTTGGCGGTTCTGATTAGCTTTCAAGACTTGGCAGAGTCAGAGCCATTTAGTGGCATTTTTATGACAGACAGGTTTTTAGAAACCAACTGAAGCCTCATCTTACTGCACACTCTCTGGCTGGCCATTGGCTTTATGATGTACTGAAATCTGCTGTTGAAGTATCAGCACTCTGATGCTGCTTAATTTTATACGCGCCAAAGGGGAGATGAGAAGAAAGTTTAAAAATGAAGTTCATCCTCTTACTTTTAATTACCATTGTATTATGATTTATTGGTACAAAAGAGCTGTCAGTTGATTCCAAGGTTTTGAGTTCAATATGCGGTTGCCTTACAAAACATTCACTTGCATTGGGATTTTGTTGGTGTAAAAATTATTCTGTAAGCTTGAGTCACTCTAACTTGTTCTTGTGTTTTCAGACTTCCACGTTCCGTCTGAATACTTAACCAATATCCACATAAGGGACAAGGTAATTATTTGCTTCAGAACAGTGCGAAATTAAATGATCGCTGTCTTCAGATTTTATATACGTGTGCAAAAATATAATTTCGCTATCCTCTCTCCAGCTGGCTGCAATCAAACTGGCACGATATGGTGAAGACCTGTTGTTCTACCTGTACTACATGAATGGAGGAGACCTACTGCAGCTTTTGGCAGCAGTAGAGCTGTGAGTACTTTTGAATCTTTTTGAATGGTGATCATTTATTATTTTCACTCTAGCCATGTGGCCATTAGAAGCAGATAGCAGGTTTAAAGCACTGATACATCAGCTTTGACTTGAGGTTGATGCTTGGTAAGTTCTACTGACTGCAATGACACAAAGCTGGCTTAGAATTGGCACGTTTCCATTGACATTTATAGCAATCTGTCAGTAGCTCTTCACTCTTTAGAGTGAAGCATTGAGTGATTTGAGGATCTTGGGGTTAAATCTTAGTTCAGTCTGTGGGTTTCTTAAATTTTTTCTTATTCCTTGTTGATACCTTCACTCTCCAGCTTCAACCGGGACTGGAGGTACCACAAAGAGGAGCGGGTTTGGATAACAAGGGCGCCTGGTATGGAGCCCACACTGAAGACCAACACCTACGAAAGGGGAACCTACTATTTCTTTGATTGTCTTAACTGGAGGAAAGTAGCCAAGGTAAGAATTTGTCTTTCTGCTGCCTTTTGCCATTTTCACTACCCCATGAAATGGCATCAAGTTTATTGATTTATAGAGGCATTGTGTTATGGATTGGAGTTTTTTCCTATCCTGTTAAAATTGTGTCTACATCTCTAAGGAATTTCATCTGGAGTATGACAAGCTGGAAGAGAGGCCTCATGTGCCAACAACATTCAATTACAACCCAGCCCAGCAGGCCTTCTAAGGCCCGACCAGTCCAAAAGGCCACAGCGGTTCCTGCACATGACACTGTTGTCCAGGAGGGGCGCTGTGGTTCACACAGCTTGGTTTTTATTCCTCGAGGATTTGACTGCGGGGGTCGTCGCCACCATCAAAACTGCCCTGCCTTTCCAAAATTACATGCTGCCCAAAACACCAACACTTGTTCTGTTTTTATTCTTTATGTTCCTCCTGTTTTTTTTTTGTCTTGTTTTGAGCAGGGTCTGTGTTATGTTTACGTCTCTGAATCTGAAGCCTGTTTTCTTTTAGAAAGGAGGACTGACCTTGTGGCACAGGACGGTGACAGAACAAGGTTATGCCTGGCCAAGTGTTAAGATTAGAAAAAAGGAGAGGATAGTTAACATCCTCAGACAGACGCAAGTAAAAGGGTGAAAGAATGCAATGTTTATTGTTGCACTATATTTAGTAATAAAAGAACACAAAATTTGTTTGTGATTTTTTTTTTTTTAAATGTGAACACTCCCTGATCATTTTGTTTTCCTTTTCCATTTTTTTTAAGGGTCGGGGGTTTCATGCAACTTTTCCACATGCATCCCTTTTCATCTCACGTTTTTCCCCTTTCTTCCGTTTAAATTGATCCCAGCCTCTGTTATTGCACCACCAATCTGTTTTCTGTCTCACTCTGTTTATCGCTCTGTCCGTCTTTCTCTGTGAGTTCTGTGCCAGTTGAACATGGACACAAATCTGGGAGACTACTTTGGTTTCCATGAATGTGGACAAATCCTCACAGAGGCTAAATGGCCACACAATGTTGCTTCAGAGCAAACAAAACACTTTCCAGTCTTTGTTACAATTTTGTAAGAAATGTGTACATTTTTGTTTGTTTGCATCACATAAATTAGTATATGTATGTATGAATGTGTATATATGATTGCTATATATATATATATGTATGTATATATATATATATATGACATCTATTTTGAAAGAAATTTTGCCCTGCCTTTTGCCTCGTTTTTAGGAGGTGAGCATGGATGCAATATGTGGACGCAACAGGACATTTCTGGATCTGCTGGACAGGGTGTCACATGGCACTGCGGGCACTTACATCGAAATAATACAAAATTAAAATGTCATTCAAGGAAAGGCCTGATTCTCAGCCAAAAAAGAAAACAGAGTAAACATGGAGATCATCCCCCAAGTTCCAAAGCAAAAGAAGGGATGCATTTTATTTCAAGCTGTTTGAACAGCCGTGAACAACAGCATTTCATAGGAAACGGAAAAATGACAAATTGAGGAGAGAAAAAAATCCAGACCAATCTTGTATTTTCTGAAGTTCAAAGCTTCTTTTCTTTGTATTAAAGCAGAAAAGGCTTTCCTGAGCCATGTGTGTGTCTGTGTGTGTTTATTTCTCTTTAGTGTCAGTGACCCCTCATTGTTATATTCCATTCTAGGAGTCGGTTTTCATCATACGGTACAAATTTGCAAGCATATATGTACGATTAAAATTTTGCAATACACGGGGTTAATGATTCCACAGAGAAACATGTAATCTGTGCTTGTTTGAATAATGAAGGCTTTTATTACAAGCAAATAATTAAGACATTAACCTCAGTTAAAAGTGCAAGTTTTATTAGTCTTCAAAGACTTTTACAGAACGTTCTCTTCCAGCCAAGTCAATTCATGGAATGTAATTCTGACCAGATTATGGCCTCTTTTTCACATGTACCACATGTTGATAGTTACAAAATTGGGAAATAAAAATGACAAATCTCCAGTGCTGCAGAGAAATAATGAAACTTTTTTTTTGCTATGCTACACTCACAGATCAAGAATCTTGGTGTTTCAATCTCTAAATTAATTAGGTTATTGAAACAGGTATTCACGCTTTAGAAAGGCACATATATACCGTAATTCATACAATGTATAAAATGGACAAAACAAAAACAAGCAGTACACAAGTATGGCACACAAACATGAGAAGTACATTCTCAAGAGTCCTCATTACTGTGCTATAATCTACGGAGGCATTAAGAACAGAGCTGCCGTTAAAGGCCAGGGACAATCACAATTATTATACTGGACACAAACAAAGATGCTGCCAAGAATGGAAATCAAAAACAGATGCAAACCATTCATTGATTGAATTCATCTCTGATTAGCAGAGGACACATATACAGCTAAGCTTCTACTGTAGAAAAATAATCCAGCCCATCCAGACGGGATGTGTAAGTATCAAAAGGCAGTGTGGCAAAAACAAAGCATTTTTTTTAACTTGTTGCACCACCTGACCTTTTCAAAATGCAGTCACTTGCGCAAATGCTACAACTTCAAACTGAATTTAATACATGTTGCAAATACTTGAGAGCTTCAGCGACGTTACACTGATGTTTCTGTAGAATGGAAACAAAGAGAGTCCTGAAGTAGCACACATTCTTTCTCTGGTGAAGATGATTGCTTTGTCATGGGACATCAAGAGAAGACGTCAATCGTCTTTTGTTACATCCCGCTTCCGGTCATTTCTCCCTGAACACACACATTTCAGTGCAGTCTGCTTGAGATCTTCTCTTCATAGTGGGGGTCACTTTGCTGCAGGCTCAGTGGGGGTCGAGCCATCTGAAGTACCTCCTGATTTAGTAGCGTCCTCTGGTGGAAAGAATGGCAAGTGAGTTATTTCTCAAGTCGAAAGGAGGATAAAGACACAATGACCTTACTGTTCTTTGATAAAGAAAAGAGCTATCTTTCTATGAAAAATCTTGTACAAAAAGCCTGTAATTCAGGTTGGACATACTAGTGGTTTACAAGGATAAGGAGACTCAATTATTCCTCAAAACACCTCCTAACCTTTATCTTTCTTCTCCTGGGTCTCCTCTGCAGCTGTTTTGTCCGCCCTAAAGAAGATCCGGGCGCTGCTTAATGAGAAGTGGAGCAGCTCAAACTCCTGAAAGGAAAGGAAGACTAAGAGGTCAGAGTGAACGGTTACTCAGAGACTTTTAGACACATAGAGACATGAGGCATGGATGCTGTGAGGTGAAATGGATAGGAGCCCCCACAATCCCACCCCGACAACAAAGGACTGCCAGCTGAAAATATACATTTTAAAAGTATTACTGGTAGTAGTAAATAAAAAAAACCCAATGCATTACATGTTGTTTGATCATCACAAACTCCATCCACCCATCCTTAACCATTCATCAAAATCAGATTGCAGGGAGGACACCAGCCTGTCCCAGGGCAGACTCATAGATGTAGACACCCATTCACACTCCCGTTCACTCCTATGGGCAATTTAGAGTCACCAATTAAACCTGACCTGCATATTTTTTGGACTGCCAGAAAAAGCAGAAGGACTCGGACTGAATCTGTGCACACACAGGAGCACATGTAGCCTCCACACAGAAGAGCCACCAGCTAAATACAAAAGCAAGCAATCCACTTTTTGTTAAGCAAATACTAACCACGACACCACCACGTAATCCCCGAGGAGATCATTATATCTCCAAATTTCCATCAATTATAAACATGCATAAATCCACTTCACAATCAGAAAAAAAGATGCTCCTTAACATGTCAGCACCTCCCTGAGATGTTTTATTCCATTTTTTAGTGATTTAGTGACAGCAACATGTACATCCATGGCAAGTAGCAGGAGCTACCCAAAGTTAATTGGGAATACATATAATGCTGCCAATTTGTCACAACGCTAATACACTACATGGCAAAATCCTACATCCTGTTTACCTGAAGGTAGACATCCAGTCTCTTCTGAGTGAGGTTCATGGTTTGCAACAACTTTTCATCCTGGCTGGCAGACTGGACGCTCTGCTCCTTCACCACAGCATTCATCTCTTTCTTGTACTTATCTCTGACGGCCTGGAACCAGTGCAGCGAGTCAAACTCCAGATACTGGTCCAGCAGCTTCAGAATGTATGCCACACCTGCGAGAGTGAGACATATAGCAATAAGAGAAAGGAAGAAGAGAGGAAGTCAACAACCAAAAAAGCAGCACAAGCGCTGATCTCTGATTTGGGCATACTACTTGCTTAACCCACTCACCCATAGCAAAGCCATCGTCTGTGAAAGCAGCTCCAGTTTTGTTCTTCTTGTTGAGTTTTTCTTTGCAGCTGATTGAGTGCTCAACAAAATTCACCGTCTATAGGAGAGATTTGTTGTGTGTCAGATGGTGATCATGAGAAATTAAACACAAACAAATAAAAAGACAAGAGAGCATAACAGGTAGCACAGAAACCAGTGAAGGTTAGAACTGACCAATGGGGGAACAATCATGTAGAAGTTCCTCAGGTGCATGTTCTTGGCACTGCGAAACTCAGGTGCAAACACCGCCACCAGCATCTTGAAGTACTCCGTCCCCTCTGCAGAGTTGCTGGTCAGATCTCCCAAAACTGAATCGAGGACACTGGAAAGGACAAGACTTTTACTGGGCAAACAAAAACTGATGTTTCCTTTACATTAATTCGTTGTGGTGCCCTCTACATGTGTAAAATATAAAACCCCCTGAATTTTTCTTGACATTATTTACATGTAGACAGAAACAAGCGCAACTGTTTGCATGCATGACATATATTGAGCCAAAATGGAATTATATAGTTTAACTGGAGCTGAGGCTGGACCTCAAAGAACCACAATTGAAAATACATAAATAATTGCCAGAAAACACAAATATATAGACATACTATGAGTTATAAGAGACATAAAGTGCAGGTTTTCAGGTGCCCTACCTCGCAGCTCTCTGGGTCTCCTCTGACAGACCCTCCTCCTTCACCAGCTCCTCAAAGTTGACAATATCCTCCAGGTCAGGAACAAACCTGAAGGTGACAGACACAAAAAAACTCCACAGCTCTGATTGGTTGTTTCGTTATTTATGCACAGTGTATTCTTGCAAATGCCGTTAACAACCCTTTACCTGATAGCACTGCTACAACAGTGGAGACCTCCAGACCTGATCATACGAACATAGCCCATGGCGTTACCTGCAAGAAAAGGGTCGATGTTGTTGGTTTACATGTGCCTGAAACTACATCTGGATTTCTAAGATCATATGCCAAGTATAGATCAACAATGTGTGTGTTTTTCTCACCAATCTGGCTGATGAGCTGTCTGAACTGGTCCAGGTAGCTCTGTCCATCAGGAGTGATGCCCAGCTTCCTGATGCCGCGGTTAAACTTCTCTGCTCGCTCAAATGGGTACTACAACAAAAACAAAAGTGTCTATACAAGAACAAGAGCTGGTGGCAGGGAGCCAAGTTATTATGCATGCAAGTATTTTTACAACATTAACCGCTGAATGATTAAGCAGCTAACCTCTTCCAATAACAGGAAATCTAGAAAAAGCATCTGTTTGTGAGGCTTCACTGAACTTCTGTCTGTTAACAAAAAAAGCTTCAAATGCTCATTTAATGTTAACCCATGGTTTTCATCTTCAGCTCTTTTCCAAGATGTTCCACCTCTGCAATATACCGCACCGTCGCTCCTTTTTGTTTGTGTAATTGCGGTGTTAAAACACATTTATTTGAACAAGCAGTCCTTTCGTACCTTTTGATCAGACTGGTCCTTTGTTTCTCTGAAGAAGCGGATGTCCTTGATGAGTCTGGACTTGATGTGTTCGTCGTACATAAACTGACTGAAGATGTAAAATTTCTTCCGCAGGAACTGGTAGGTGAAATTCACCTGATCAAAGAAAACATGCAACAGATGAAGCATTAAAATCTTTGATGCACCCAGATCTGAGAGAAATGGTACAAATAGACACTAAACACATCACCACCTTCCGTATGAACTCACCGTGGTGTTCATAATGCCTGTGCCATGCGTCCGGATGGAGTTGGCGATGTGACGGATGTTGATGGTGTTCAAGTGCTTGTTGTTGCTGGCCTTCTCTATGAAGATCTGTAAAAAGACAAAAACATATAAAATAAGCAGAAAACTGATGGGTTCAAGTGAGAGCGGTTATTTGTCCTACCTGGTTGTTGAGGTTATAAAGGTAGCGTGAGACAAAGACATGAATGTTCCTCATGATCTCCAGAACGTCCAAACCCTGATGAGAGACCACATGGGATCCATTTCTAAGCAACCATTTATCACCCTTTGCTTTGAACTGAAACCCAACATTTCACAATGTGCATTGTGCTACCATACTGACCTGCTCCAGGGTCTGGCTGGGCAGGTGTGCCTCTGTCATCATAAGTCCATAGCGCTGGGTGGCCAGGTTTCTCATCTCACTGTAGGTCGCCCAGTCATGCAGAGCGACAGTGGTTAGGTTGTAGAATGTTTTATCCAGGTAGTGGGTCACATAAGCTGCAAGAAAAAAAAGACACATTCTTAGCAGTTATACTCAGGTTAATCTTACAATTTTCCAGAAGGGGTCAGCATTACACAGCCTACAGAGGACACCTTTGAAACCACACCACTATTTGCATTTTTTAAATTTTTTTTTTTAAATCACACCCTTGCATGTAAAAGGAGGGGTAGAAAGAGGCAGGTAACTTTGTAGTTTGTTGACTGCCTAAGTGTTTTGTTTATACACACAGTAAAATAAATAAATGCAATTAAAATGTTAAAAAATGGCATTTTCTGTCAGGGGAATTGTTGGCTTTGGAGAGAGCCTAGATATTAGCTCAAGTTCCCCTTGTGAACTTAAACAGAGCTATCAGACAACAAGGTAAAGCAGTAAAGTGTTTGAAATACAGGATACACTGTAAATTATATTAAAAGTCATTTTATGTCCCTTCTTTTGTGTCCCTTCTTTTTGGTAGCTAAAATATGTTTTGTTGCTGCAGGTGTTGACCGCAGTGGATAATACCCTGACCTTTGATATGGATGAAGCGGTTAAAGAATCGGATGGGTTTGAGGGAGAAGAAGTGGGCCAGGTCCTTCATGCCGACTTTGAAAGGGTTCCTGTCGTCTAGCTTCAGGTGGGTGTGGACAGAGAGACGCAGGTCCTTCTCAATCTCCTTACACAGCTTGTCCAGCAGGTGCTACAGGAGAAAGATGCCAGAAACAATGACATTAATGTTCACAAAAGTACATGTAGGTTAAGTATGTGACTACAGTATTGTTAACTTGCTTTATCTGTAAAAATATTTAAATCAGCTTTCTTGCCAAGGGTATTCTATGCTGTATATTTTGTCTTTCTTCCCCTCAGTTTATCCTCAAACATCCTCGTTTCATCTGTGTACTCCATTTTCTGTTCTCACCTCATTGAACACCTCCATGATCTCCTTGTCGTAGCTCTCCAGTAGCTGGTCACATGACTCCAAGTGTTTGGCTTGCAACATTGAGGGCACACTGTCCCTCAGCGCACTAAACATGTACTGCTCCGAACAATCAAAGACATCAACCAAGAAAAAACAGATAGAGACACAGGTTACATTTGACAGAGAATAATATGCATAGATGCTTATAAATATTCCAAATGTATTCATCAATCAAATTTTTCCCCTAAATTATTATTATAATTATTATTTACGTGTATGCGTGCTGCATCCACGGCGTTGTCATATACATCATCAAGATAGATAGGAAACACAGCTCTGTGCCAGTAAAGGAAACTACAGTCACACTGCAGCTTGACCCTGAGAAAAAAAAAGAAAAACAGTTCCTGAATATGCCTAAGGTCCAACATTAGCATCAACTAAGCGTTGAAGAAGATGAAAGTAAAAATGTTAATTTCAACGGATAATCAAAGACAACAGTAATATGTATTTGAGATGTCAGCATCTAAATGATTTGCTCATATAAAGTTCTTAAAACAACTGCACAAGTTCTTTGCCTATGAGACATAAAAGCACAAAAACTAGCTGTATGTTCCCTAAGACGCTGAAACCTGTCTGCGCTGGCTCCACACCAAGCATCGGCATCTAAACTTCCGTAAATTTTCTTCACTGCCTCGAGGGTAAATCCCACTGCCAGCTTTTGGCAGATGAAGCAAAAACAGATTGAGTCATGCTCTGACTAGAAAATTTACACTTGAAATGAGTTCAACATGATCAAAAGAAAAAAAGAAATCTCCACCTCTCACTCAGCTCACTAATCAGATCCAGTTTCTTCAGCACGAGCTGTAGAGGAAGCAGCTCTTCATCTTTGAAGGTTTTCTACAAGACAGCAAGTGATTTCAACATTAAGCTAAGGATTTAATGAAATAATAAAATAAACAGAAGTGTTTCTTAACCACCAACTGTGACCCAACATACCAACTGAGTGCCGACACACAGTGCCAGGGACACCACCAGGCGCCGCTCCTTTGTGCTGGGTCCACTGAGAGCATTTTCTGCCAACACAAGAGACGACAGCACATCTAGCCGCTGCTCGCTGTACTTCTTGTCGGAGATCACTCTTTTCTACAGGAAATATAAACAATATCAAGTCATACCTCTGATCTGGAAATATATCATAAATGTGTGATATTTACTTCTGCATACCAATAATGATATTTATTATAATTGTGTTTGGATTTACCTTGGCATTGCCAATGGCATTGAGAGCCTGTGACTGCAGCTGTTGAGTGATGTGAGAGACAGAATCTGCTACAACCATGGAGCGTCTGTGAAACGTGTGCTCCACAGCCTGAGGGGGAGGCATGCCAGGTGACTTAATTAGATACTGCACTGGTAAAAAGCACCGAAAAATCTACACAGACACACACAGACACACACAGACACACAGACACACACACACACACACACACACACACACACACACACACACACACACACACACACACACA
>JAOWBC010000049.1:14944162-14966855 GCA_028566105.1 Hypoplectrus providencianus | reverse complement strand
GGGGGGGTGGGGGGGTGGGGGCATATTGCCACACTGAAGACTGAGCACACCATTCAGAGGACGTCAGAGGCCACAAGGAAGAGTCACGGTTAGCATTGGAGTGTGACAACAGATGCCTCTTCGTCTCCTAGGGTTTCACAGTAAGGGTAAGGCACCTTTTCATTTTACTATTCTACTCTTAACTACAGACCAAATGTTGTCAGCCATCAGGTCGGAAAGTTTGTATTAGGTAGTATCTGTGTGAGGAGAGATGCTTAAGAAGCTGAGACACACCAAGAGAGACTATGTGTTACAAATTCATTTGATTTGCAAGTTAAAAGATTCTCTTAAGTTCTTATTCTGTCCTCAACTCTTTGATCGCGATCTTAGACGTGATTAGTGTCAAACTGTAGAGATCTTTTCGTTATACCATGTTTGTTTGATGTGCATACTTTCCTTTAGATACCCTTGTGCATCTGCAGATCTATTTCTGCAGGATTCCTTGTAGATAACATTAGCCTTGAATGATTGAAGAAAATTTGTTTTTGCCTCACAACTGTGTGAAGCTTGTAACTTTTCTGACAATTTTGAGTGTCTGATGATAACAAGTTGCTTGGTTTCGATGATTTACTATAATAAAATGATGAATTACCACCAAAGTTTCAGTCTCTCAACTTCCTAACAGCAGACTATAGTTTATATAAGCCTCGTGCTTTTTCTAGCTTTTTAGCAGGACAAAGCAGAAACTTGATGATTTGTTACATTTTGATACACCATTGACAAATATGTATGTTGATATGCCCATTTGTTTTTTCAATTGGGTCTAAAAAAAAAGTAATATATATTTTTGCACAATTCCTCACTCTTACTTGATAACCTCATCTGTTTAGTACCTGGTCATCTCTTAGGAATTACCAATAAAGAGCATTGTCTGTGTCCTTCAACACTGCCTCAGTGTTGTGGATAACAAACACTCAGGCATGAGGAATGATAATGCATTCAGTCTGTGCCATCAGATGACTCTGAGACAGCCTCTGCAACAGCCAGGCGTTCTTGGTGCAACGGCTGGCAAGATTTTTATGTATGGGAAACAAGTCATATGATATCAAAATATATACATATATTTTTACTTTTGAAGCCTTTATATTATTATGCCAATATGAATCCACCAATACTTTAATGCTTCCATTACGTCCTTTGCTCATCTTCCTTTTAGGCCAACTGTCCAGTGTAGGTGCCACTGTTTCTCAGGAGCAGCAGGAATAACATCCTGCCAACTCTACACCATGGTTGTCCCAGGGTCATATGAAGAGAAACTCCACTCAAGTGGCTCTGTGGACAGAGGCGCCAGCAGACAGTATGGAACCAACCCATCCTTATCACATCACTCTGAAAGACCACAACATTTTATCTCTAATGGAAATATTTCACCAGACAACACCAGTCTCCATCATGAGCCGCAGGAGTACACTGAGGCAGACTTTCTGCTTCCGAATCAACTCTACGGTCGGTCAAGGTTAAGTGCATCCACCAGAGCAAAGGATGCAGGCGGCTCTGGTGCACCTGCTGAGTCGGTCTGTTCCATGGTGCTTCAAATTCTGGTACCATTTCTGCTGGCTGGGCTCGGGACAGTGTCTGCTGGGATGCTGCTTGAAGTGGTTCAGGTGAGGACGTAAAGTTGAGCACAGGGTCATGCTTCAAACGAAGCAGATTTTGTTTTTAAAAAAATCTAATTTGTCAGAAGTGATGAAGCATGAAACATGGAAAGGGATTTGACCTTCAAAGCTGTTGTGTTTAATTTAAATTAACATCACATTGGCTGAACCAAAGTATGATTTATTGCCTGTTTGTGGTGTTGGTGTTGATTAATCTTCTATAATAAGTTTATGATTGGTTTTTCAGAACTGGGACGTGTTCCAGGAAATCACAGAGATCTTCATCCTGGTTCCTGCAGTACTGGGCATGAAGGGAAACCTGGAAATGACCCTGGCCTCGAGACTCTCGACAGCTGTGAGTGTGTGCACACAATAAGTTAGTCCAACCACAGTGTACGCACACAATGATTTACCCAAACAATGTCATTAATCTGTTATACAATACAATATGGACAATAACAAACACAGAGCACAAAGTATATGTGAGATATGTTTAGAACATTCTTATTAAATATTATATTGTCAGATATGGAAACCAAAGTTGGAGTAAAGGTGAATAACATAAGATATTGTTTTACAGGACAACTCTTTCTTAGAATTATATTTTGGGCTTCTTACATCATGGGTTTTCTGTCCTCATGTGAAACTTCTCACAGGCCTGTGAAGACCTTGGCAGCAGATCAACTTTCAGGACAACATCTTGCAGGACAAATGTATGCTGTCAATAGTCCAGTGATTAAAACAGCCTGAAATTATTTTTTTTCTGGATTAGGGGAGCGTATGATAAGTGGTATGAGTGGTCAAGATATTGACTACATATTTTTATTATACAGATGTCTGCCCACCATAACTATATTCCATTTCACTGGTGGTACTCAAAACAGTCTTTATAAGTTACAGCTTAGTGCATTGAAATTATTTTAAATTGGGCAAATTTAAAATAATTATTATTTTATTTTTTCAATATACACTTTATTGCTGAAAGTATTCACTCAACTGCACTTACTTGCAAATGAATTTAAGTGACATCCCATTCTTAATCCATATGGTTAAATAGGACATTGGTTCACCTTTTGCAGTTTTACGGCTCAACTTTGCTGGAACGGCTTTCCACAAGGTTCAGGAATGTATTTCTGGGAATTTTTGAGCGTTCTTCCATAAGTGCATTTGTTAGGTCACATACGGATGGACGGGAAGGCCTTGCCTCCAATCTAATTCATACCAAAGGTGTTCTTTCGGGTTGAGGACAGTCAAGTTCATCCACACCAAACTCTCTTATCCATCTTTTCTCTCTGCTTTGGTCCAAGTCATGTTGGAACAGGTAGGGGCCATCCCTAATCTATTGAGTGAGAGTGACCAAAAATGTTTGCAGAAAGAGTCTGCATGCCTTAGTGCTTGTTTTATAAATCTCTGGCCAAGGAAGTGATTGGAACACCTGATTTAAATCATTCGGATAGGTAATTGAAAGCTTTTTGAAATATAGAATCATATTCATTCACTATCTTAGTCAAAGCCAATCCCAGCTGACAGTAGACGAGAGGCAGGGTACACTCTGGACAGGGCGCCAGTCTCTCACAGAGCAGACACACAAAGAGACAGTCAACCATTCACACTTTCATTCATAGCAATGGGTAATTTAGAGTTACCAATTAATCTAAGATGCAAGGTGGGAGTAAGCCAGAGTATCTGGAGAGAACCCACGCCGACACGGGGAGAACATGCAACCAGTTGTTCTGATTGATTTATTTTTCTATTGAAAACTAAATAAATCTATCTAATGTTGTCAGGTTAATGCAGGAAAAATGGAAACTGCCAGAGAAAAGTGGATGCTGATCGTTGGGAACTTGGCGCTTAAGCAGGTACATTCCTTTTATTAAGGAAAAGCAACATTGTTATTAATTGTGTGGATTTTATTTCTGTGCCTGCTTATGTGAATAATTTGATTGCTATCTATCATGATTTTTCACTATTCCCCTGGCAGCTACAAGCCACAGTTCTGGGCCTGTTAGCCTCTCTGATGGCAACACTGTTGGGCTGGATGGCAGAAGGACAGATGCCCTTGCACCATGTGATGCTCCTGTGTTCAGCCAGTGTTTCTACTGCCTTCATGGCTTCATTGCTGCAAGGTGAATGCACAGCCTCCCATTACCTTGAAATGTTTTCTTTAGATGGTTGCATCACACTCCTACACATCAACATTAAAAACATTAAAACCTTTGGATGTCCCAGTTCCTCCCTCCCTGCTTCACCCTTGAACCTCAGCATCAATTTCACCTAATTATTCATACATCAGTAGTTCAACCAAGAATTACTCCTAGATCCTTTTCGCCCTTGTTCTGTTTTCGGCCAGCTTCGCTTCTTCACTCTTCACTGCAGTTTTTGAATGCTACTACCAATTAAATGTTTCTTGTTAAATCACCCTCAAGGTTGGTTTTTTTTTTTTACCCAATTATTCAGACAGGACTCCCAAACACCTGGAAAAATTGCACTTTCTTAGGAAAACGTCTTTTTGTTTGGTTAAGTGATGAACAGAAAGACTTTGGCAAGGCATTTAAATCAATTCAACATGGGATTTAACACTTTGGATTGCAGAATCTCTTCTGATCAACCCACAATTTGAATTTCGGCTCAGTGCCACAGAGACAACTAGAAATGCATGCACACAAAGTACTTTAGTCCCCAATATCCCTTTCTTTTGCTCCTGTATCAGCTTTTATTTTCTTTATAAGCATTGAAGTAAGTTTATCAGCTCTTTTTGACAGAATGGGAGCCTCGTCTCTTTGGATTATGAACTTAACCTTGTCTCTTAACATCTCTAGGTATTATCATGGTGGGTGTGATCATTGGGTCCAAGAAGATTGGAATTAATCCTGACAACGTGGCCACACCCATGGCTGCCAGCTTTGGGGATCTCATCACTCTTGCCCTACTGGCCTGCTTCAGTCAGTGGTTCTACTCCCTCATAGGTAAAGACAGAAAAGGACAACAAAATGGTGTGGTAGGACTATTTAACTCTAACACACACACACACACACACACACACACACACACACACACACACACACACACACACACACACACACATACACACACACTAGAAAAGTGGGGACTAATACGTTTCAAGAGTCATGTAATTCTCGTTACTGGCCAACAGATGGTGGCCATGATCCTGGAAGTGATATATCCATAGAGATCAGAAATCCTGATTCCTGGTTGATGTAAAGGTATAAATCATAAATAAATAACCTTTTTTTCTTGGCAGAGCTGTATTCCTATGTGCTGTACTTGGTGGATCTGTTATTAGTATGCCTCATTCCTCTTTGGGTGGTCATCTCTTCCAAACATCCAGCCAGTCACATCTTACTTCGCACAGGCTGGGAACCAATCATCACAGCGATGGTGATCAGCAGGTAATCTGTAATACACAAAAATTAATGTTAACCACTAAGCAGGCAACGTAAGTTACAAAATGGTAAGATAAGCAAATAGACTGAAGGTTAAAATTGCGATAAATAATTATGTCTTCACAAATCTGAAATCAAAAAGCTGCAATTGCTTGGAAACCTGCATCTGAAGGGGGTTGGTGAACATCTATATCTCTCAGGTCAACTTTTTATTTTTGTTTGAGGTTCAGCCTAAGGATTTATGTTTTCCTTTCTTTTAGTATTGGAGGACTTATTCTGGACAAGGCTGTGTCAGATCCAAACCTGGCAGGGATCGTAGTTTATGCTCCAGTCATAAATGGTGAGTTGTCCTGTATCAAAAGTAAATGAATGGGCTTTTTTTCTGTGAAGATACAGATTTGCCAACCCATTCTGATTAATAATGTTGGATGAATCTTTGAGCTACATTGTGTGCCATGCAGCCACTTTCCCCAAAATTGCTGAGGAGGGGCTCCACTTAGTTAATTTTACGATGGCCTGTGAGTGATTTCCTGCCCTGATGATCTGCGTTGGGTGCTTTAAAGAGAGGCCCTTTGTTCTTCTGACATGATGACTATCTGGTTTTCTGGTCATAGTCATGCTGTAGAGTTTAAAGCGTCATTTTAATGGTGATAGATAGTTTCCTCGGTGGGTTGAGGGGATGCAACTTAGTTCTGGTGGCCTGTGAGTCTTCAGAGGTCTGGTGCTCACAGGTCGACTCATGAGACAAATCAGAATTATTTTAATAAATTTTATGTGTCAGATCTCCCTACAGTTTTATTGTGCTTTTTCCTGAAGAATGTGCCCATTCACCTTCATTATCTCTTTTAGGCATAATACCAGTAGCTGTATCGTGTTGTGTGTCCCGTAATTGGGATCTTCCACTGGAAAAGTGCTTTCCCCTTAGGAATAAAAAACCTAATGTCTACGGGTAAATAATCAAGAAAAGGTTATCAAACTAACTCATATTTCCCTTTTAATACAGCCTGTTTTCCCTCATGAGGAAGGCTGATTAAATGTATTGGTCTTGGTTCAGTCCAACTTGCCTTATAGATAACTACTGAGGAACTTTATAGCATCATGTGGGAGATGCAATTCCAAGAGTGTGTGAATCCCCCTACCTTTTGTTTCCTGATCAGGCATTGGAGGAAACCTGGTCTCCATACAGTCCAGTCGTATTTCTACAAATCTGCATTTGAATTACTCACCTGGAGAGGTTCCTGAAGACCGTAAGGGCTGCTTCAGCCCTTGTCGCACGTTCTTTGGCTCAGGTAATGGTCAAGTGTTGAAAACATTTAAATAAAAAAGGGCCTATTGCCCCTTCATTGTTACACAAATACCACACACACAGACACAATCTGATCTTCACCTTTGTCACCACAGGCGCCAACCATCGGTCTGCTCAAGTTCTGCTTCTGCTGGTGATCCCTGGTCAGCTCGTCTTCTTATATGCTATTCACCTGATGAAAGGAGGCAACACTTTGCCCAGTCCTCTACTCACTGTCGCCTTCTTGTCTGCTTCCCTGATTCAGGTGAGTCGCTTGTGTTCAATTTCCATCTCCCTACTTCATCCCTGTGTCACAGTTTCACTTATGTCTGTCTCATAGGTCTTCTCCCTGCTAAGTATAGCAGACTATATGGTCCACTGTTTGTGGCGGAAGGCTAAAGACCCAGACAGTTACTCAATACCATACCTCACCGCCCTTGGAGACCTACTTGGGACTGCTCTCCTTTCTCTTGCCTTTGTAATGCTGTGGTACATTGGTGACTCAGGAAGTGTTTAGTTTTAAAACAAGGAAAGGAGTGAGGTGTTGTGGCAGGGAAATTCAGTTTTTCTGGCTACATAGGCACATAACAGGAAGTTACTTTCTTCCAAATACAGAAGGCTGTAGGAGAGGCCTGCACATTCTCCTTTATGCAGACTGTGGTATTCCCCTAAACTCCCAAAAGTCCTGATAAGGAACAAGGCAAGGAAGTTAATGACTTACGATCCAAGCTCCAGATATTTAACACCTGAACATTACAGAATAAAATAAGCAGTAGAGAAAAAACAACCTTTCTCCATGATTGTACTAAGCAGGTCTAATTTGTATTTTGGTTACCTTTTCTTTTACTCCTGTTCATGTCTGTGTTTCAAGAACTCATGATGTTGTGAGTGTTTTCTTAAATAAAAGAAGAACAAGGGAGTCAATGTCTTTATGAGCTCAGCAGAATGTTTATTGAAGCACTTATTGCAGCTTCTGTTTCCTTGGGGGCACATGTATGAGGATATATGCAAATTATGTATTAATTATTTATTTAAAATCAATTATTAATTAAAAGTCACCATAAACCTTAATATTCTTGTTAGGGAACCACCACTAAAACACAACTATTGGTGATTAAACGCAATTTGAAATATTTGAAATATTGAATTATTAAATTTTGAAGACTCATATCTGAATTAGGAGTTCTGATAACAGTAAGCCACACACATTCTGTAGGAATAAATTCACAGACCACGACATGAGAAATTTCATCTTTATTTGGGTAAATTGAAGAAAATCAGATATTGAACTGAATGGACCATTCATTTTCTACTTGATGTAGAGGCGCTCAGTTCTGTTCCTGCAGGCTTTAATCGTCTCTCCAGGCCATGTGGTGGCTCGACTCCAGATAGAGGCAGAGGGGCCTCAGGGTCGCTGTGAGGATCCCGATCTGTTCGATTCTTTGTCGGGCGTGTGAGCTGGTGCGTGCTGCAGTCAGACACCGCTGACTCTGCATTGGTGCAGCATGGGGTCGAGATGCCTTGAGGGTGGTTCAGAAAAGTTTGTGTGACAGGAAGTGAAACGAAGTTTGCTGAATATCTGAAATCTTGAATTTGATCTTTATCGCTGTTATAACGCCCGTTTGCCGATGGCCACTCGGAAAAAGCACTATTAAGCGAAATTGTGTTGAAAAAGAGTCTAGTCTTTACCTGGTAGTTTATTCTAAATTATTATTCAAACTTTGTTGATAACTACTGTTGAGGTATGCCGTCAGGGTACCTCCCCGAGTGTGTTGATGCGGCAAGAGACACCAGAGAGACGACTGTAGAAATTCAGAGTATTTAATGCGCAGTTTGCAAAGTGCGGAGATCACTCGGTTACAGAAAACAATACATGTAATCAGAGTAACACAAAATAGAGATCTGGCTCGTGCCGTCCTAAATACAGTCCCTCCTGGTCAGTTCCCCTTTCCTGTTTCTTGATGTATGTGTGTGTGTGTGAATGTGTGTCTCTGAATACCATATTAGGGTTTTTTAGCGCTGTGTCTGTTTCTGTGGGATTTAAAATGTAGAGACAGGGAGGCTTCCTGTCTTACTGCATCCTGTCCTGCCAGGTGATAAGCAGTGTTGCAAAATATCCTGTTTGTGGAGTAATGTACTGGAGTAACATGCTGAGTCTGCTTTAACATGTGCAGTTAGGCCTCTTTTATTCCTGTTATTGAGCTATATTCTTAAGTGCGTGTGTGATGTGTAAACAATAAAGCATGTATGCTCATGTAGATATATGTGCTATCAAGCTATATAAACCCAATCAAGCTATATAATCCCACAGTTGGACATTTGTTTTTTGCCGGAGATCTGTTTTTTCCCCAGACCTGTTGGCCTTAAGGTCACAGGTTTATTGTGCTTTTACCTAAGGAATGTGCCACTTTATTTTATTTATCTCTACATCCCCTGTCTGGTTAATGTCAGACTTGAAGCAAAGTTGGACGTTTAAACATTAAGATCTATGTGGGTAAATCCCTATATAAGATGTGGGATATTGAAGGGTCGGCAGGAGATCCTATTCGGCTTTGGGTCTGCTCCCAAGCAATCCATGGTGCTTGTTTCGATGCTGCGCTTCTTTTAATAAACCTTTTTAAAAGTAAGTCAGTGTCGGCGGAGCTTTCTTCAACATCTTCACATCATCGCCATCAAATATACAACAAAAACAAAGCGTTTCTTCTTGAGAGATAGTGTTGTATGTCAGAGCATCATTAATAGCTTGTAGAAATAATTGCAGTAAGTAATGCTTGTTGTAAATATAATCATTAACCATAGGTATGAACTGTGCATTTAAAACATCCCCTATATGACCAGTGTAAAAGCATTTGACTCCTTTATAATGACATCTCACAGCTGGTTATTGTGACATGTTACAAGTACAGCTAAGAGGACATGCTGGCTGACTGCTCTGTACTTTGAAACTTGTTTGTTTGAGTTTGCAGGACTTTGTTGCTAGACTGAGACTATAAAGGATCAGGTGAGAGAAGGGGAAGGGCCTTCAGATCTGATGACCGCATTGAGCATCCTCTCTTCATATATTATGTACTTTATATTCTGATGTTTTGTAGTGTGATCATTGTAATAGTAATAAACCACTTGTGTTGGTTATATTCCTGTCTCCTGGATATCATTCTAGCCATCAACAGAAAACTTTGGCATCACGAACAGACAGACAAAGACAAACTTGATAAAGGCCTAATCAGACTAAAGCTTTTGCATCACAGCAATATTATCAAATCAAAAATAAAGTCAACATTACTTTATCGAAATTCATTAAATCAAATTAAATTTTTAGAAATGTCAAACTGTTTTCCAAAATGTTAAGTTGCCTCGGCTTTGTACAAGTGTTTCATGTTTTGTAACGTTGATTTGCACCTCCCGGCCACCGTACTTACAGCCTCTGCGTGTGTGCAGCTCGTGCAGCCTTTGTGAACCTGCAGGGTCCGCCTTTTAAAATGACGTCAGGCACACAATTCACAGGGATGGGGAAGAATAAACTGCAGCAAGTTAGTCTCAGTTAAGACGGACAACTGCGAGGACTTCTACATCCGTCGCTCGGTTTACGGACTAACATCTGCTCTGTTATGGAGGAATGAACGCCGAAAGAAGCAGCAGCATTATTAGTTGCACGGACATCTGGATGTTATAACTTGGCTTTGGCGGGATATGAAAGTAAGTTGCAGCCCAGCTATTGTGTATTGTCTAAGTTTTGACAGCCGCCCCGCCTAAATTACATACACAGACATGCGTGTGAGGAGATTGATTAAATGCAAAGCTGTGATTTCATACTACATTTAGTTTAATCTACCTGGCGATAATTGTGAGTTTTGCGGGGGCGTATCTGATGTTTCCGTTAGCAGTTCCGCACAAGCTTGCCGTGCAGTCTGGTAATAGGAAAAAGAAACCAAACAAACTATTAACCGTTTATCCTATCACAGGGCTTTTCACTTTTTAGTCAACATTGTACTAACTTACATGTACTGAACATAATCATTGCATCAACTTGCTGAATATTCAGCGGTAGTTAACATGAAGTCTCGAAAGTTCTGAAAATATTATCGTAGGAACCGCCTTAATGGAGTTTTGGGGATATTTTTGGGGATAAATTTGAACTACGCCAAACGATGAGACATGCAAACCAAACGGAGTTCTGTGGCTGTAAAGGAGTGCTGTTAACTTTATTTCCATAACGGTTCAGATATGATGATATAGGCTGTGAAGGGCTGGGCATTGTTGTTTTAGGTACTTTGAAAGTGGTGGACATTTTTACATAATATACTTTTGTCTTAGACAACTACATAGAATTTTAACATAACTCTTTTTGTATTCTGTCATTCAGTTTTTTTAAAACTTACTTCTTAATTAGCCTCTGTGACTTCAGGGTATTCTGCAGAAATGTGACTGTAAAACTTTGGAGACTCTAACTTATTAAACTCCATTGCATTGAAGTTTGACCATCTCATGCATTTTCTTTTACTCGGACTAGGATATACGTTTTTTGGAGAAATAAGTTAAAGTTTATACTCGTGGGTGTGTGGTGTGTATTCTCTGCTGTGTGTGGGGAAAACCATCTGTTAGCCAGGTGAAAAAAAAAATAGATTTAAGGATGTGCTGTTTCAAACTCAAAAATGCTGCCTCTCCAAAGTAGTTGCCAGCAGTGCCACTTATTGACAGTGAAGTTTAAATATCACATTTCCTTCACATTTTGCTTTATGTTATTTGAGTGAATGATTAATTATGCACCAAGATAACAAGACCACGCTCACATACGGGACTTTTAGCCACGTGCCGTCTGCTTATCAGTAAGATATGTACAGAAAATCTTGTCCTTATTGTGGAAACTGCCATACCTAAATCAGCCCAGTTTCAAACCGTTGAAGAGCAGTGTGCATAATTTTAAATGTAACACCCTTGGGTAAAGCTGACTAACAGTTGTGCACAAGTTTGAATGAATCCTTATATTATGATTTTATTATGACATCTTTCAGCAGGCAAACATTACTGTTTTCCTTAATTATGAAATACAAGTCAGAACACAATTTCACACATTTAACTTGCAGACTCCGTGCCACCACTTTTGCTCACTTGGAAATCCAGAAAATACAAACATGGCTGCATATGACAGGTTCTGTACTATGTGAAACCTGGACACACTTGTTCCCTAACAACAGACTTCTAAGCTGCCCACAGTGCCTGTGTGAGGGTGGCAGAATAGAATGGTAGAATGTAATTTCTTAACTTAATAATCAAAACCAAAACGAATGGTCTGGTTGATGCGATAGCATGAGAACATGTAGTTGGAGACCTCCCTAAAGAGCTGTGATATCAAAAAGTAGGAAAACAGGAACCTGAGTAACCTAAAAATAGTGACCCAATACACCTCTGTATTAAAATGAAAGTGTTTTCAAGTGTTGTTCAGAGGTTGTTCTAACTTTGTGTCTGACTTGACCAACTTATCACATGTACCTGTTCTCTGATCAGTGAATCAATAAATCCCGCTCAAAGGCTGTGATTTGAACCTACTCTGTCGTCCAGTGTTTTCTTTAAGGCATGGCATGGGGCATTTCACCCTTTGTGGGGAAGAATAGAGGGAACAATAGACAAGTCAATCATGATTATTTATTATGATAATTGACTGCCATTTTTAATTTATTCTGGGAAAACACAAGACCTGTCAAAAGTAGTTAAGATGGATATAATGCTGCTACAGCGTGCAGTCGCAATGTCACTATTAATTATTCACATGATCCCAGTGTTTTCTTTTTTTTATATTTTTTCCTATGAGCTTGAAAATTGTCAGTGAATATCTTGTTTCTTTGAAGAAAATATGGAGAAGACGAGCATTCCATCACAATCTCAGTTTCAGTTCACTTACATACAGAACAGGATGACAGTTAAATGACGAAATAGCAACAGAGACAGTTTCAACATGCACATATCAGAGTGATATAAACATATTGTTCCAAGAACAGTGACAAAAGATACAAATGGTTGGGTGTATGGTAACTGAAACGATAACAGGGTAAATGTAAACTCAACAGCCCCCTAAAATCAAATAATTAGTTAATGTCCTTGAGGAACTGATTAAACATGTGAATTCCTTCACATGTTGAATATGTTCACATATTTTTTATACCCAGCACAGAATATTGGTGCTTGCATACATATTTGCTTTTTTTTTTTTTTTTTTGCTAATTTCTACTTACTTACTTACTACACTGACATTTCTTACATCAACCATTGAACTGTCTGATCTTCTTCAGAAAGTGTGTGTAAGTGTGATGGTTACACAGTTTTGTACCTCATGTGGGCACAAAATAGATTTTTTCTTTAAAAACAGTTGTTTTAAAATTGTGATTGGGACTAACGGTCACTGTTAGTCTTTGACATTTCAAAAAAAATTGGTCGGGGGACTCCAGCCAGTTTGTTGCGCTTAGTCTTCAATCTGCGTCGCAGCGCCACACTGTATGACCTAGTGGTGTCTGTGCAATCTTAATGTCTTGTTGTTGTTGTTGTTGTTGTTGTCGTTGTTATAGGAGAGATCCCCTGGATTTTCCCCGAACGTCTGCTCTGTCTCACGTTCGCATGTGTGATAGACCCCCCCCCCTTTCTGATGCCATCAGATCTCTGTTTAACAAAGGTTCGAGTGTGTGTAACCAGCAGATGAATTCTGGGACTAAATGACACTTCCTTCACTAATAGCAAAAGGACAATAAGTCATCATTAAATCGACATTTTTATGTCTCCAGCAAAGGTTGTGACCAAGGTCAAATGGCCACAAGGCAGAGAAGCACAAAGGACCCGTCTTATACCCCTATCCTGAGTGATAACTCTGGACCCGAGCACAGGAAATCGCCTAACTGCTAATTCATCTGCCTCTGGTCAAAAGGCGGATGACACATTTAAATGTGAATTTAGATTAGGATTAAAAATGTTTAAAAATGACCAAATGAATCTTTCTGTGATTAGTATCAAGTGATTGGAAATCAGTATCACTAAGTGGATGTCGATGAATAGCAAACAAGTTAATAATTAAAATTATCTTGTAATTATTAATAATTTATTAATTCCTTTCCAAATTATCTCCCTTTATGTAAAGTTAATCATTCATGACAGAGGTGACCTGGGTCACCTATCCTATCCTGTACCCTTGACACATTCACATTGTAACCAGTGTCTTAAATAGACTTACATAGACATGGTTAGAAATACTGAAAAAGCAATTGATGACATTGATGTTTTTATCAGTACTTTTGGAAGTTTAGGTGACAATCACAATTTATTTCCAAGCATCATTCACTTTGCTCTTGTGAGAATTTGCAGGGTCTTTCCCACAGCCTTAGGAATTTTAAGAATGTTTCCTCCTGTTGCATGTCAGTGTAACTTGAAAACAAAGTTATTCAAGGTTGCCTCCTCCTTCTGGCTCGTAAAGTTTCTACCAATATATTCCTTTATTTTTCACATGATTTTCTTTTGATTGACTTGTTAAAATTGTTCATGCAGCTTCTATCATACATCAAGGATTTAACATCATAGCCAGATTATACCTTGTTAACACACTGGGATCTGTCCAAGCTCAAACATGCAAACAAACTCATGCCTCAACTTTTGAACCCAGAATATTCCTTCACTCCTTTCATCCTGCACCTGCATCTCAGTAGTGTACTTTCCCTCTGACATGATGCCTCTATGTTCATTATCTCTGATTATCTTTCTCCTGTCTAGCAGAGGGCCCTTAATTTGGGTTTATGGTCTAAAATAAACTCTATTGCATCAAACTCTGATTAGTACTTTTATTGGTATTAGGTGCTGAGAGTGAATTGGTACACATGTTGGATTAACAAGTTGTCTAGTGCCATCATCTGACCATCGTCTCATTAACGTATCTTTTTCATTCCTCTTTCAGAAAAGAAGGAGAACAAAAATGGCGTGGAGCGTTGGACTGTACCAACTTGCTCAACCACCCCCCCAATACTCAGAGGCTGTATCTCAGTTTTCCAACATCCCAATGAGGAACCAGCAAGCTGGGAATTCGAATATGTCAATACAATACAGGACGGAAAACACAGAAGTCCGGCTACCACGGAGGGAAAACTTCAGCTATCAAAATGAAGTTCACCTCAACAGACAGCCTTCAAATCTGCAGACCTCATCAGTTTCTTCTTTCCAGCAGCAAGCGAGAGATAACCTAAATTTTAGGAACTCATTTGCAAAGGGAAATACTGGCCAGCACTCATCTACTCACATGCAAAGTGGGAACAATGGTTTGCCAGCCATGGATTATGGATTCCAGCAATATTCTCACCAGAACTCTGCTCAGACTTTATACATCCACAGCCCAACTGACATTGCTGGAGCAAAAACTACGTACCCTCAGGGAGACATATCGGCACATCTGAACCAATCAGTCAGAGTTCATGGAAATGAATCACCAAGGACACAGGCGCGTAACATGCCTCTTCTGTGTAGCCTGTTGGACAGTGTAAATGGAAATTCAACTGAACCTGTTTCAGCTACCTTACCTTCCTATGGACAGGTGGTTTGGCAGCAGGGGCTAAATGCAGCTGCTTTAAATCAAAACCACAGAGAAAACAGCTCTCAGCATGGCTCCACCACCACCCAAAGTACTACCTTTGCCCAGTCTTTCAGGACCAACAGTGTGAGAATAAACCCATCATCAACTGGACAGAATTTGCACAATACAAGCACAAGTCAGAAAACAGTGGCAAATTTCTCAATGTCTAATTCAAAAAGGCCAACCAGCATGTTTTTGTCAAAAGCAAATGAGCTCAAGACAACTCAAGAAGAAATGCAACGCTGCCGTGAAATTGCAAGCATTGAAGAGTATCTACGGGATTTTCGTCCTGCTGCATCACAGAGTCTTCCTCTTGTGTACAATAGTTCAGATTATGTAGGGAAGAACTTTGATCAATGTATGCAACCCTTGACTTCGAATGTCACTGAAAGCTATACCTCAAATCCCTCCCAGTCCTTGCTAATCAACTCCGGGCAATTTTTTCCCAAAACCACCAACACAGTTGTGACAGCCCAGCAGAGTGTAGATGTGGTGCCACAGCAAAGCTCTGTGCCAAATATCTTTTATACCAGAGGAGATGGAAGTGGAAGTAAGAGAGTCAATGCATTTCTTCCTAAAAACTTTGCTGCTCAACTGATTCAGTTGCCTAAGGACATTTCCCCACATAGAAATGAGACCCACTCATCTGTAGCAGGGAGCCATGAAAGGCTTGAATTGATGTCATCAGTCAAGGCAAGTGACAGCTCCGTACTCTTATCTCCTGGTCGCACAAGGGCTGTTGCTGTTGTACAACCCTTATCTCATGACAGCTACCAGGTTGCCAGCAAGAAAACTTGTTCTAGCACAATCAGTCAATCATCTGTAAGTAACCCCAAGGAATTTAATATTTCACCCAGACAGATTGAGCAAGAAAGGGAAGAAGACTCTGTCTCCCTAGAAAACTTAAAACAAATAACCTCGGACAAATCTGAAATTGGGTATTCAGAAGTATCCAATAATGGTATGCCTGTACTATCTGTTGATTCAGCTGGTTCAGACTCTCAAATAGACAAATTTGTTGTACCAACTGCTCAACAATCAGTAACCTCCAAAGTGCCAGTGACCCAAAACAGTGATAAAGATCAGTGTGTGATGCCAACAGATCCAGAGGACCCAATAGAGCTTTCTTCACTCCCAACATTCCCATGCACATATGCCATTTTATCTAAGTTGATAAAGTATACTGAAAAATATGAGATGAAGTTGAAAAAATCTAGAAAGTCTTTTTCTGAAAATGAAATACTCCGCCTGTTTTGGCAGGGCATTCCTCAAAAAGCAATCAAGAAAAGCATGTACATTGATCTATTCAGCGATGTATTGAAATTCTTGCGTGAACATCTGACACCACATACTGTCATACTTTCAAAGGTGAAGAAAGACTTTTTGAATCAACTCAAAAACTATCATGTCCTCAAAGATGATGAAGTTTACTCAGAACCACCCTACAAATCTTCTTGGTTGAATATCAATGAGCAGCTAGATGACATTGACAAAGAGTTTGACTTCCCACCTTGCTTGAAGTATCCTCATCACATGCCTAAGAGTGACAGCACGCCAGAAGAGTTTGAAGTGGGCAACAGCAGTCCTGAAAAAGTTCCAACTGAAGTTTCAGAGAAGCTGTTATCATCAACAGATCTTAAACCAGCTGAATGTGAAGAAGAGAAAGACCCTACTGCATCTCCCAGTAAAATGGAGAGTGAAGATTCAGGTGACCCATATTGCTCATTTAAAATCCAGGTTTTGCCTCCAGAAGAAGCCAGAATCATATTTGAGCAAGGACAAAGCAAGTTGCCACAAAGTAAGGAAATAGATAATCAACCAGAGAAAGACACAAATGGCTTTTTGGAGGATGAGCCATCTAAAATTATCGATGCCACATCGAATGAGAAAGACATGAAGGATAATCCGGTCTGTCAAATAGAACAGGTTTGCTGCATTTCAAGGTGGATTGAAATGATTTCCGGATCACACCCAGATTCGTTGAATAACTGTCACTGCAAGTCCAATCAAAGCCCTGAAGATATCACTGATAAAGAAGAACTCCACTCTGCCACAGATGAAGATCAAGCAAATGACCTGGAGGATGTCGACAAGCAGGTTGTGACACTTTGTTGGTTTGAGCAATTCAATGAATTCAGTGACATTATTGACCTAACTGAAAGTGATGACAAACCTCGATCATATTATGAAAAGGAACCAGAGAACATTTCCCAGATGAGCATAAATAGTGATCAGTCAAGTGTTACACTAACATGTGAAATTAAAGACGACTCTAGAGGAAGTGCAACAGAAACGTTCTGCCAGATGCCAGATTTTGATAGTGATTCTGAAACAGCTTTACAGAAATTGACAGAAAGTAGTGGCTCAGACATGAAAGAAACCAAAAGACTATCAAAAAGCGACACTGAAGTTCAGTTTGACCGTACTCTGGATTATGTACTACATCAGTTTGAATCTACAGGAAGTGATCAGTCTTGTATATCAGTCAATAGTGACACAGACATGGAAAAACTCTCCAGCAGCGAAAAAGAAGCTACCAGCCCAATGTCAGACCTGGAAGAACAATGTGGACATGCTCAGCTGACATACAGAAGTGAGTCTTCATTGGAATCTGAAGAAATAACTCAAAGTATTGTGACAGGTGCCCTCCAGACATCCTGTTGTGGTGAAACAGTTGAGAAAAGTAGGAAAAGACAAAGAAGTCCTGGAGGATTTTTTCCAAACTTCAGTAAATCAAAGAAAAGAAAGTCCCTTGATGGTGATTCAAAATGTGGCCAGTTTCTTTTTAATCCGGCTGATGGTGAATCTTCAGCCTCAAACACTAAAACTGTCGAACTGTTGCTGTTCGGCTCAACACCCAGAGACAAGTTTGTTTCAACGTGTGGCAGTAAGAATCATATTTCATCTCCTGAGGTTGGGTCCTATTCAGTAACGAGGCCTCCACCAGTTCTCACTGTGAAGCTCAGTCCCATGAAGAGAAAGTCCATTGAAACTGGAGAATATTCAGTCAAACAACAGATTTATGAAAAATGGAGTAGAAGCTTGCCATCAGCTAAAATAAGGCGCAAAAACAAATTAAAAACCCAGAAGTGTACTTTTGCCTCTATGTCTGAGTGGAAGCGCAAGAAGATGAAAACAATTGTCCCTGCCAAAACTGGGAAGCGGGTGGTTACCTGTGAAATGAAGATCTTGAATGGAAAACCAAAGTTCTGCCTGAATCTAAAGATGCTGAAGTCCTTAAATAATGACCACAAACATGACAAGAAGGGAAAACGCATCCAAGTCATCCGTCCCGCTGATCAAGAAACAAGTCAGGCTGATAATGGAAGTGGTGCTGCCATGGCTCCCCAGATGACTGATGTCCTGAATTTCAGTGTCTTACCAAATAACTTCAGCTTTCAAGATGGATCTCATGGGACAGATAACACCACAGATCCAATTCCAGGTAGGTAATTATATTGAGATTAAAGAGGACCTTTAGTAATATTAGTATTGTACGTCTAAAAGTTATACGGCTTATATGGAGGTCAAAATTGATAAATCACAGACGGAGATTTATTTGCTCCTACACTTCCCACAATGCAACTGGATGGTCTTTCTTAAGGCCAGTTAACCCCCCTAGAATAGTTAGTAGTATTTGTCCAAAAATGCCGTTTTGCTGTGACAGAATTTGTACAAATGAAACAATATAAAAAATATTTAGAGCCAATTATCATATTAAATTAAACTATGAATCTGAAGATGCCAGTCTTGTTTAAAGCACTATGCTTCCATAGAGACTGGATGATTCTTGGTGGGCCTTTCATGCAGCGTGAAATATGTAAATGAACCAAAAAGTGAGTGGGTTGGTCAAGGGGGCTTCCTGATAAGGCAAAAAAAACCACCAAAGTGTTACTGGGAATCAAAGGGGGAAGCGCCTGAGATTGTGGGGCATGCTGAGTTCCTTTCATATTTAAATTGTGATCCCTGGGTGTTGGCTCACCTTTCATCTATTGACTAGACAAACGTGTGATAATCAAGGTAAAGACAAAGGTCCAAGCAGAGGTTAGATGGTTTGAGTTTCTCACTCTGTCCCAGACTCTCCAGGTCCCGTTTCACACTGACTGATAACACAAATAAGACCTGTAGCAGGGTTCAGTATAAAGCAGGTTTACCTTAAATTATATCCATGCTCAATAGCTGGCTTCACTTTTATTAACCAAGAAATGTTTTAATGGACACACACAGTCAGGACATGCTTTGGTTCTCCAGCTATTCTTAGATTTCTTCTAAACTTTGTGGCATTAAAGAGGGTTCACAATAACATGCAGTATTAGTGCCAAGAGTGATCAAATATCTTCTGGGATAATGGCTATGAAATATCAGCCTGTCCAGGTGAAAATTTCATGTCCTGAAAATTCATCATGACTCGAGTTTGCCTTGCCAAATGAACTCCTGATAAGTGAGCACATTCTCTATTTAAGTAATAGTTATTCCATACATCTCCACTATAGGGACAAACATAGACTTTAATGGATATGTAGACGATTGTTGCATTATTTTAAGTTGTTGTGAATCAAATTGTTCCCAGAAAGTAACAGTTGGGAAGCAGGCACTGGATTTAGGATAAGCAAATACAATATAATATTTAAAAAAAATCTATTTAACATTTCCCTTGTTTTATACAAAGTTAAGCAACAGTGTTGACAGTTCTGGGCATTTATTTATCAAGACTGATTCATGACGGTTTGATTTGTGGGGCCCTGGTCTCAGGGGACATACTGATGGGGTACACACTTTGACAGACTGTTTTTTTTTTTCCAACTTAAGAATGTGGAGGATGGTTTAACGTTTTGTGGAAATGGGATGCCCCTAATGACCTTAACAGACTAAAGAAATTTGACACTGCCAGATGTTTGCTGTTAAGTCATGTGCAGGCTGACCCCCTATAAGAGACTCGGACAAAGAAGATTCGGAGGGAGATGTGGTGGCTAGAATGATCTCCAGGAGACAGGAAAACTATCAATACAAGTGGTTTATTAAAATTACAATGATCACACTATAACGTATCAGAGTATAAAGTACAGAAAGACAGGATGCAGTTCATGTTGTCCCCAGATCTGGTCGGTCTCCCCTTTCTCACCTACTCCTTTATAGTCTCAGCCTAGCAACAAAGTCCTGCCAACCCATACAAACAAGTCTCAAGTACCGAGCAGTCAGACGACTTATGCAGCCACATCTGACATGTTGTTTCATTGTTGTACTCTTAACATGTCATAACGGAGATGTTATTAATACCTGTTCTGTTCTGGGAGCTTCCAGTTAACCATAACACTCAGGAATGTTGCTAACTAGCTGTTACCTTTGAACCCTATTACCATTAATATCAACCAATATTAACACACAATCTTATCAAATCTCAAAATATGCCACGACAGAGATCCTGTTGGCTTTGGGTCTGCTCACGGGCACTCCATGGTGCTTGTATAATATACAACACCACAATGAATGAACTGAAAAATATTGGAACTGCAACTATAAAATTTCAATAATTTGTGATAAAAGGTTTTGCTATAATAAGATTTTTTTTTTCAGACAAGCCTGACCCTGTTGAAGAAAGAGACCAGAGCCACAACAAGTGTGCCAGGGAAAGAGGTAAGAAATACAGCTAAAATATAACTCCTTTTTTATTTCACAATAATTATAAATGATGCATTACAGGCACATGGTTTTCACCTCCTGAGAAGAAGTATCGTCCACTTCAGTCTTCCGTCCACAAGACCAACAGCCTCTTCACTGAATATCAGAAGAAATACAAGGAAACATGTCCAAAACATGGATGAATGACTCAACACAGAGAAGTTTTACTGGCAATGAACTGTGGGAATTTTTCTTCTGAGGAATTTGATTCCCAAGTGTATTACTTTTTGCACTGTATGTTGAAGAAGTAAACTGAAGTTGTGGCAGCTCTGTGAACTGTTCACGTGTTCTCCTCAGCCTGCATGTGAAATGTTCAGTTGTTTACATAAAAACTATTTTTTTTAATATCTTGATATTTTTGTACAATTAAAGTATTTTTCTACAATGTCTGCATCTAAACATATATATTTTTTTATATAAACATGATCTGTGAACTAGTTTTGCATCTTAAAAACAAAACCTCTTTTCTAAAACTTGTTTTTCAACATCTCTTTTATCAACATAAGAGAAAAGAAATTACTAAAATAAACAAATTAGTAAATTAAACATATAAACTGATGAGGCATTACAGAGATTAACATAATAATGTAATCAGTTTTAAAGAAACTGTTCATAACCAGGCATTGATCACTCAAACATTACTCCTTTCCTCTACCTGATGATGTTACAGAGATAGCTTAATTTCCCATAAATTAAGGTCCCAATGTTTTCTACCATGATGTATTTAAGGTAAAATGTCTTTAGATTTAGCGGTTTTGTGGGACACTAGACATGATCAAATGTGTTCAATAAAGGAAGAGACTCTCCATGTGGGGGATCCTCCAGAGCTTGATAAAAAAAAATGGAGCCATGAGTGTCTTAAATCTGTCTTTCAAAAGGAGACTGGACTCTGATCTGTGCTGACTGACAAAACACATTAAACCCTGTAACTGACTCTGTTGTCCCAGTGAGTCTTGCCCTGGTTTGTCTCATGTTGATGTGTCAAGTCATGGGATTTCTCTGTGAACACATCACTTGGCCACCAGAACTAAATGGCTCCTTCCTCCACCCACGGAGAGAGACCATTAGTCAACATTAAAATGACACTTTTTCGTCCACAGCGTGACCAAAGGTCAGATGGTCATCATGTTAAGTTCCTCTATAACCCGCCCTAAAAAGCCTGCATCCTGGACACTGTATTCAGTGAGCCATTCATACAGATGTGATCTGCTTTAGTCACAGGAAACTGAGTCACCTTTTTAACCTTCACTGTGACTGGACTACAAGCCAATGCTTATATAAAATCCATATTTTATATAAGAGTTGAATTGAGTGGCCCAAAACCTCTGCTGTCATCCTGGAAGGTCACACAAAATGAAAAGTAATATGGAACAAATTACAAACACCTGAAACTACAAACCAACTGGTCCAGCAACTCAGCATGCTCCTGCCATCCGCTTCCTGCTGTCCCTAATTTATGACTTGCTTGGGAAAACAGAGTGTAGACGTTAATCTGCACAGAAACCTTCCCAAAGTGCTGAGCATCATGAGGCAAACTTTTAGGCAATGAGGCCATACTGCTACATGTGTTCATTTTTCCAAAAAGCATAGTTTAGTTTGGATTTATTTATGTTTGTCCCCTCTATCAAAGAATATGAATAAATTGCATATGAAACAGCAAAAGAACTTCAGGATAGCCATTAAAGACTTTCATGTCACATAACTCGACTCAGACATTCCCTCTGCTGACTCAGACCTGGTGAATGATGACTCAGACCTTGAGCATTGATGACTCAGACTTGGTTTCCACCTCAAATGCAAGATATTTGATCTCTAATACACTCACTCTCCCCTTATTATTATCCTCACACCATGCAGCTAAAAGAAATAGTGTGCTAAATCTATGTGCAAGATAGTATTCAAGAAACTACGTCCAAGGTCATAAGGTGACTCACATTTGTTTCTTTCATTTGTATAAAAGCATCATAAGACGGCTGTGAACTAAATGGCTTTCAAAAAGTGTGTCGTGATGTGAAACTACATGCTTTATAAAGAAGTATGCAGTAATGCTTAAACCTTATACATGAAAACAGTGATGTATTGTGTTTGAACC
>JAOWBC010000049.1:14909253-14920957 GCA_028566105.1 Hypoplectrus providencianus | reverse complement strand
TGTGTGTGTGTGTGTGTGTGTGTGTGTGTGTGTGTGTGTGTGTGTGTGTTTGTGTGTCACTGTATTGTGCGCATGGGGGAAAATAACAGCATTTGAATGATGGGTGTGACAGAGGCTGATGTCTGCTCTGGGCCCTTGTGGCTCCAGTAATAAAGATACTGCGGCTCAAAGTGGTTTCATTCTGTCTAAATGCTCCTTAATCTCTCCATAAATGACATCTCTGGCTCCCAGTAAGGAGAGTGAAAAATGCAAACTGTTGGTGCCAGTGCTACTGGGATTTTAATGGTTGTGTCAATAGAGGAAACTGAACTGAGCTTTAATGTCAAGAGGACTTGATGTATGTTCTCATCATTTTTTTTATTTTTATATGAAACATTCTGATATGATACACTGCTCATATTCAGCTTGAGGAAATTACAGCTTTCAGTAGCTCTCAGCACTTAAGAGGCAGAGAGAAATGAGAAATAATATGTGCTGTGAAAAGCCATCTTTTAGTGCTGATGTAAGTGTGATACAAAATAGCAATATCTGTGGTCATCAACAGCCTTTTTTCACAAGTCATTTTAACTGGATTGTCAATATCCGGGGTGCTCTTCTTTCACCTTTTTTTTTTTTTTTAAATCAGTGCTTTCTCATAAGGAGGGCAATTTGTGGAGCGCATGAAGGGCAGAAATCGTCCTCCGCCTCCCTGCTGCTGGGTGTCACCTTAGTCATAGAAGTGTCTCCATTATATCGCAGGAACATACAGGCACACACATGTTTATGTATGCTCACATGCACTCGGGATGACATTGATTTTGATCAAAGCATGCGGTTATGTGTCAGTGTGACGGCGAGAGAGCTCATAATTTGCAGACTTTCTGGCTGCTCGCCCAGATAAGGACCATAAAGAATCGACCGTGGGATAATGAACCTGGATGACACACCTGCCGCTGGAGGTGCAAATCCAAGGACGTCTCACAACCTCCTCGGCTCCCACATCTCATTATGAGCGACGAATGGTTAAGGCTGCTGATTACAGACAGGCGTCAGGGCAGAGCACAGGAGGGGGGGATTTACGTGATGGAGCTGATTTGAGTGACGCCACGGTGGTTTGCTGGAAGGTCAAGAAGGTGCTTATGAAAACATTGCTCGGAGATGGTTCCGACTGTGTCTGTGATACCTGGGACGTGAAGTTGTTAAACTGAGCGATGGAGCTGTGTTATCCATCTGTCTTGGGTTTTAATGGCTGCTGAAGTCTGTTTAAAGTGTTTGTTATCTTACTTTTCAGCTGTTTAATTGCGTGCACCATGTTGCAAAGGAAATAATGAGGACAAATCGTGTGTGTTGCAATATTAGTGGCTATATTAATGTGATTAATGTGACTCCCTGCAGGAAGCTTCTTTTTTTTTTTTTTTTAGCTCACTATTGTTGGCACTGTAAATGAGAGTTGAGGAGTGGAGATTGTTGCCCACTCAAGCTTTGTGATCCTCCTCCTCATCCTGCTAACAAGCCTCCACCTTCACAGTAGTTTATCATGCTATTCTACTTAATACTGGTGTAAACATAAAAAGGTTTAAAAAAAAAAAAAAAGGCAAAAATATCTACTTTCTGTTAGCCACGCAAATCACTCATCACTGCCCAGCAGCTTTACATCTCTCCACGCCACTCGTTGGGGGCAGCTTACGGAAAACGGCAACTCGGTTTCTGAAACAGCTTTTCCAGTTCAGAAAGAAAGAAATCAAAGTGCTGCTCTGCTTCCCAGGAGCTGTTGGTGTGACAGATGTCAGCGTGCCCTGTCTCTCCACATGACCTCAAACCATTTACAGAAAAAAAAGGTTTCTTCCCCTTTAAACATGTTGGCTTTTTTTCACCCCATAAATATATATGATCTCCTCTTGCATCTACTGTGCAACTCTACTCAGTATGTCCAGCTATTTTTTATTCATATATTGTTGTCCTTTTTCAAAGTATTGGATGTGACCTTATGATGATGTGTTTTTCTATCTGAACATTTTCCCTGTTTTAATGTTTATCACAGTCTATTGCAGTCATTGAATCCTGCTCAGGAACTGCAGTTGATGTGTGTAATTTAACTGTGTAAATAAATTGGTGACTCCCGACCAGGAGGTACCTGGGGTGGTGTGGAAAGATTGTGGATTATAATTAAGAATTTGAATGAAAAATGCTTGCACATATTGAGCTAGCTGTAACACTGGACAGGCAACAGGTAATTTAGGAAGTATGACGGGTCACTGTTTTCTAAACATCATGATTAGGAACTAATTGGTAGGTTTAGGCACCACAACTACATTTTTACGGACATAAAAACTAATAATTACATACTTCCAGTGAGACACAGGTCCTGGTCACTTCTGCTCACCTGATTGAAAGCCGCCATCCAACCCCCCTCCCACCCTCCCTGTAGGGCTACACATGGCTTTTATACTGCATCATAAGGGAGAACTATTTGAAAGCAAGCAGAGAAGAATAAAAAGTTAGCCTAAAGTAATGGTTACATAATTACTTTAAAGTGATGGATAAGCAGCTCAGAGAGTCAGCTAAAAGTAATGGATATTGGTTTAAACGTGTCAATAAAAGGGTACTTGAGTTTGCCTGAAAGGGCTTTAGGCTGTGTCAAAGAGAAGAGGCTAAAAACCACTGGTGTAGATTAACAATGTGCTATTTTGCATTTCCCTATAGCAGCGTGCAGCTCATATTTGTTACCCGTATTGATAAGAGCTAAATTTGTCAGCACAGTTAAGGAGACAGAAAGGGGTTGCCGGTATTGAGTGCAAAGAAATGGGTAATTAGCTGACGGCTGACTCAGGCCACTTGCAGCTTTGTGTGTCAGGCTGTGGACGGAAAAACCGATGAGGCACATCTCCCCGGGTGTCATAAAGCTTTGCTTTATGGCCAGTTTGTGTAGCCTTGCAGATTAAGTTCAAAGAAAGACGGCCAATCTTTTCTCCATGCATCTTAAATCCTGTTTCCCCTCAGCTGGATGTGTAGATCAATTCTCAAGTCTGCGCTGAGATATCCCTGGTGTCAGCAGCTATAGGGCAGCTACAGGAAGCATGCGGAGGACTGGGTGTCTAAAAATACATTATTAAAGGGACAATTTCACCTCAGATTTAATGGTACTCAGCAGCATGACCGTTCCACTCAAATTGCATACTTTCCCTCACTCTGGAGTGGCTTTCTTCAGCGGCATATAAAGCATTAGAGCTCATAGTTCCCAGCGGGCTCCAGTTGCAGCCTCCATAGGAAGATGCGATGCTAGCAGTTGAAAGGCAAGAAAATCACAGTCAATTAGTGGTTCCTCCATGATTCATGCAATGAATTCTTCCTCAGAAACTACTTCCAGCATTTATCTCAAGAGAGCAGCTCATGGAAATAAATGGGCTGGTGTCTGGAGATGGCACGCTTCCTTTGTCTGTTTAGACACAAAGACCAATTTCAAATGGTGGAACTGGCAGAGAACCTGCAGCTGTCTAATCTCTGATTATTCTCCACCACAGACAGCTGCTACCAATGAATGATCGTGGTTTTATTCTTTTTTGGTTCAAAGTTAACTCAAAATGAAACACACTATATGAGCAGCATGTGTTTTCTCGAGTCATAAACATATCTGTTAGCACAGACACATCAGCAGGATTGAAACTAGGCTGAAAGACAAACCAAGTACTGAGGGATTACAAGATAAAAGACAATGAATTTGCAGTATTCTCTGCTTTTCAGCACTAAAACTCAAGCACTTATCCGCTTTCCTTCTCAGGATTGAAAAAACCCCAAAACACATCAAACAAATGGTTTCAAGAAGATTTCAGCAGGGTGGTAGATATGTAATACTTACATATGAATAATTTATTTTAAAAAGTCTAGAAAATATAAACAGTATAGTTACACTGACAAAAATGTTCAAAAGCATCCAGTACATAACATTTTTCACGCCTGCATTGCAACACTTAATCAGTATTTACAACATAACAAATATATTCTCATATTCTCACGTAGAAATCAGAGCGGCTGTGTGCTGCAGAAGATTTTCTGCCTACGACATGTGACATTTTAATCCTTTTCCAAAATGCATTAGGGACACTTGGAAGGCAAGGCCTATCATTTTTTAACAAATAAATCCACCTGGCTTCCAGTGTGTCCCACCTCCAGAAACATCACTTTCTCTCCGACTTAAGGTCAGATTTACTCTGAAACTCTCAAGTGTTGGAACATTTTCTTTCTTTTAAATACTGAAATTAGGATAATATTAAATTATATAGATTTAGACTTTATTCTGGATCAATACCTTTTCACACGCTTCAACAATTGGCACTTTTAATATCTTTAACAAAAGCATAAAAAGTCCTATGAAATAACTGAAGGCATTGCTTAAAAAATAAGACAAATTACATTCATGTTCATCAGCATCGTGAAGGAGCAAAGTCATCGTAAATAAATAAATACATAAATAAATAAATAGACAAATAAATCTGCTCTACCATGTGACTGATTGGAAGGTCCTGTGTTCCACTAAACTGTGGGACAAGTTTCTGAGTTCGGCTGCAGAGTGAACCTGCTTGTATCCGAGCAGAGCCAAAGTGTCATTGCACAAATTCTGCACTGTCCTCACGATGTCGAAGCCCAGCCGGAGCCTCCAGCTCTCGGCCGTGGCTCTGGAGTCTCTGGTGGTGGAGTACCTGTAGTTCCACTCGGACGGCGACGACGCGTTACTGTTTGTGTTCTTTGCAATCCACATCCGCACCCTTTTCTCCATCTCCAGCCCCACAAACCTGTACATCTCAGCGGCTTTGTCCTTCGGATTTAACGCCAGGTCCTCGTACCGCACCAGCAGGTAGCGTCCCCGCAGCCACGCCGGTCTTTGCAGGCCTGTTTCTGCCGAGGCTGCCATGTCCTTGCAGGTGCTGGTGATCTGTGTCAGGTCCACGTACCGAGGCTGCCTCCCCGTCGCGTTCCATATTTTCCAAGCGCGGAATTGATCTGCAAACGCCATCATGCGGGACGCGAGGATGGCTCTGGGGTCTCGCACCAGGTGGATGATTTTCAAGTCCAGACGTGGATCTTCCGTCAGGGTTCTCAGGTCTCCCACTTCAGGGACCCGCACGGTCTTTATAGCTACGTGTTCCCTTGACAGACACGACATGGAGGCTAAAGTGAGGTTCAGGGCCCCGCACTTCTTAGGACACCAGGTTTCATCAGGTGGATCAGAAGCCACGACGTCCCCTGCTTCTGAGCACACAGGAGGGGAGCAGAGGGCGTGGCTGGAGCTTCGGCGGAAGAAGGAGCTTGTGACGTGGTCCTGGGGCTCCGGGCGGATGTAGTTCTCCATGAAGTGGAGGTCACAGGTGTACAGATTGAGGAGGAGGTCCCTGTATGCTCCCAGCAGGGCCCGGCGGTCCAAGGTGCGCCGCAGCCTGCTGCTTGAGTTGGTGAAGGCCTGCTGGACATGGTAGAGAGGTTCAAATACGTAGAAGATGCCAGGGTGCTGGTTGAGGAGCTGTCCGGTGAAGGACGAGCCGCTGCGTGTGGTGGCAAAGAGCAGGATGTGCTTCCGAGGGGAATCGACCGGCATCCAACTGTCATCGCACAAAGCTCTCCACCTGGAGTCTGTAAGAGAGGAAACATTATCATGTTTAGCTCGTATTATATCATAACCTTCATCATGTTTTCTTACAGTAATCCATGTTACAACTTCAAATACACCTGTTTTCCAAGGTTTCAGTTTGGGTTGAAAAGTTATTTCATTTCTTTCAGAGGAGTTACTTCAGCTCTTGACTGTTGAAAAATGAGCCGTTTTTCATCACAACTTCAGTCCAGGAGAAAGTAAACTACTGAATCAAGCCAATAAAGCATAAATAATTTAGACTGTAAACATGCCTGAGTTAGTTGCTTGTCTGCTGGTGGTTACCGAGGGGGTTTATGAAATGGCGGATCTCTAAATATAGTGCAAACAGCTAATGTGTAATTACTGCTGATGAGGAGTTGATTGCAAAGGGGATGTTACTTTCGTGCACAGGAGCTTGGCGCTGGACAGCTACAGCTGCGCTATGAGAGGGGATTAATGGAGATAAATTGGAGGATAATTGTAAAACGGATCACACATATTTCATTCTCCATCCTTCTCGTACTTGTTGGGAATTCCCTCGGTTAATGATCTGCTTTCAATTTTCTTTAGTTCAGTCACAGTTTTGGTTCTGCGGGCTCTTTCTTTACCGACTCTCTCTTCATATGAGGATTTCTGCTGAAATATTATTGTATCACCAATCAGGTATCTGTCTGTGTATGCCCTCTGCTGGTGCACAACCAAAGTCTGTATAATTACACATATATTTTTTAGGCTATTTCTGTCATCTTTGCGATACATATTCACACTTTATACCCTCCTACAGTATGTGGGCCAGTCTTACCTCGATGGTGTCTGGTCTGACAGCGGTAGGTTCCCTGACAGGGACCAGACAGAGAGTCCCTCAGGGTCCGGATGGCCGTGTACTGGACCCCAAGAGACGCACACACCAGCAGCAGCACCGTCTTCCAGGAGCACTCCATCCTGCCCCCCCCTCTGGCTCTACATCCTTCACGCTGGCGCCGCCAGGAAAGCACAGAGACACACACAATGAGATTTCATTTTGATGCATTTTCTCAGCTTCATACATGTGCAGCTTCCACTCTGTCACGCCTGCAGCCCTCTGCTGATGGTTCACTGAGCAGCTCCTGCTAGAGCAGTTAGGATTCTTGCTTAAGGGCACTTAGACAGTTGAAGGTAAAGTATGACACATTAACTTTCAACATCTAGACTTCCAACGCCAGTTCAGAAGTAGAACATTTTTTCTTACAATCTGTGAAAGAGCGTTTTCTAGCGAAGTAAATATTTGAGTAAACTGACGAACAGGTGAACATTTGTCAGTTAATGTCAGTTGAATGTAGTTCCACCCAGCACCCAGTTTGGGTAGCTTTACCATTATGGGTGGATTGGATGAGAAAATGGGGCTCTGCCACAGACATGAAAAACGTCTCACTGCCTCTACTACATAGGGGCAGTACATACTTAGTAGTTGCATTGCCTCTTTTTGATATTCTGTGTCTCTGTTGTCATTTTGTGTAGTTTTGTAGTTTGTTTTTTTGCCTCGTATTGATAGTTTTGAGGCCCAACTGTTTTTGGTTGCTTTGTGCCTTTTAGCATTGTTTCGCCCCTTTTTGTAGCCTTTTGATTCTTAATGTCTCTTTGCGGCTGTTTTGTATCTCTTTGTAGTTTTTTTTTTTTTTATAAAGCTTCCGTGTTGTCATTTTGAGTCTCTTCCTGGCTTCTTTAAATGGCATTTTGAAGGTGAATGGCCAATGGGACCCATGACACTTTGAAACCTCTGGGCTTGAGCCCACTGGGCCTGTTTAGAAATTCATCCATGGTTAGCATAAGGACAAGAGATGGGTGGAAACAGTTAGCCTCCTAAAAAGAAAAAAAAACTTTTTTTTTTATCTGTATTAAATAAAATGTGTTTCTTTTTATGACACATTGGTGACCTTTACAAGTAGTGTTGGGTGAATTGAACTGGCTCTGTCAGCCTTTATGATATTAGCTGCTTGTTTCTGCTTCATATCAGCAGGGTGGTAAATAAGAGTATTTACCAAAATGTCAAAGTATTCCTTAAAAGCACATTTTCTAAAAATGCAAATTTGAGAAAAGCTCTCTCTCTCTCTCCACGCAGAGCAAACAGACATCACCTTTTAGCATTTGTACCGTAAGTAGCTTAAATGCTTTGAATAAACAGATTCTGGATTTGTTTCCTGAAGGATCCACAGATTTCTTCTGAACAAAATCACGACTCAAAGGTCAGACCTCTGCTTTGAAATTGTAACAGAAATGTCCCTGTCTACAATAGCTCCACTACTCAAGATACCGTGCTCACAGTTGCATAATTGCATTTCATTTTTGCTTTCCTCTCTTCTGGGTAATTAAGCCTCTAAGCCCAGCAGAGAGCTACATACCAAGATAAATATAGCTGTCTTCACAGAGATGAGCGGAGAAGTTTCCTTTGTACACTCGCAAGTTTTTTGCCACTGGGCATGAAAGAGCAAAGGGAAATGTGATTTTCCAAATGGATTTTGAAAAAACGGGGCTGCCATCCATTTGTCCCTCTGCACCAAACTGATGGTAGGTAATCACACGAGATCCCTGGGCACAAAGTGTGTCTCCATCACTCAATGAGGCAATCATCATCAAAACCACAGGTAAATATACATCATATTACTGACAAAAAATAAATATCGCCTTCCTCTTTCTGTCACTTTGTCTCTCTCCAGTCTGCCTCTTGTTCATTAATGATGTTTATGTGTCCCTGGCAGACTCATATCCTCAGGAATGTATCACACTGAGCTCACATCGGCTTTTGATGTTCCATTAATCACAAACAGCGCAAAACCAAAGACATTTACTCTGTGGGTGAGGGAAAAAGAAATCGAGCTGACATCATGAGCCATTCTGTTTGAATACGGCTAAAAACAGCAATTGCGGAATGAACCCATCAGGGGGAGAAACTTTGTTAACTGCAGACAGAATGACAGAAACAGGGACGCTGTAGTACTTTTAGTTTGTCTCTTGTTTCAGAACAACTTTAAAGCTGCGCCGTCTGTTTGTGCATTTCGCTGAAGGACAGGAGAGACGGATGAAAAAGCAGAGAAGCACGAATGACTGCAGATAATGAGAAACTTTGACCAAGCTTCTTACTATCTCTGACTCTTAAAAAAAAAAAAAACCTGTCAATTTGACAGTCCTGTCAACCATACCCTACATGTGCTGCACAGCTGGCTGACCAGGACACGTCATATAACTCCTCAGCGACAGGTTTTGTTTTCCTTTCCAGTCATGATCAGAGCGCAGAGCCCTCTGCTACACACCCTGCTGCCCTCTGGAGAATGAGGACAGATGCTTCAATGGATTAAAGCAATTTGATTTGCAAGTCCTTCGTCCTCGCTGGCTTAAAACTCCTCCCGCATTGGGACTCACACCAGGAATAATAGACACTCTGTCAACAGCTGGAAGGGGACCGCAAGCTTCACATGGTCTCCTCTTTTGTATCCCTCAGACAATAACAGTGCTTACAGGGGATAAAAGCCCCGGGGACGGGATCAACCAAAGATTACACTGTGCAGTGCACGCTCCTCTGGCAGGTTTGAGTTGTAAATTCGGCAGCAGTCGCTGCTGCTGTGATAACATACCTAGCAGCAACAGTGTTGGAGGTAATGACATTTGTGCATGGTGCAGGGAAGGGAATTGCCTCTGTGGAAAATAAAGGCAACAAATGAGGTTAGAAGTTAGTGATGAGGGTGGGACTGAGGGATTAGGGATGCAAGTGATTGAGGGATGTGACAGTGCCAAAGATTTTTCTATTAAGGCACCTCGGTGTGTTCACAGATCCTCTGAGTGCGGCGGTTTATTGGCAAAGCCTGATGATCAATCTTGGGAAACACACAGAGTGGAGCAACAGTAGCAATGCCAGGAGGAGCTTTAAGTCTCTGGTTAGTCTTTCTCGCTCTGTTCTCTTTCGCTCTCTAAGCCACACACACACACTCGCACGCAGAGTGCCACAGGCGGAAAGCAGAGCAGAGCTGCTGCTGAGCGCAGAGGAGCTGCATCTGACCCCGGGCTACAGAGGAGCTCCTGTGATATGGGAGTAGATGAATCTTGTCCTACATGATTCCTCCAGCGCACACACAAACACAGAGTGAGAGTAAAGGCACTACACTCAGAACAGAAGGATAAAGAAAGAGGTTATCACTTCATTTGATGTTATCATTTACAAAGAGCAGAGAGAATGGGATGGATTGAAATTAGAGACAAATGTAAGTTTGGATGGATTTGTAATAAGTCACATGAAACTTAATTTTTTACCCGTCACTTAACATGAAAATCTACTATGCAAGTCTCGCTGACTAAAACAGAGATAAAGAACATCTGAAAAGGCATTTGCAGTCATTTAAACCAACTTGAACTCAATGTAGATCACTTCATAACAGATGTTTTTTCAGTGACATAATAAACACAAATCACCATAACACTGATCCCCCAATGAGTAAAGCCAATAAAGTAATCACAGATTACTTTGAACTCACCATTTAGTACCGTGGGCACACTTTAAGTCGCTGTGTGTTGAAATCCCTGTGTTACTGACCGATTTCTCTCTTTATACGATCAGATCAGAATGGAGCATCTTGTTTGTTAGATAACAGTTCGGCTGCTGCTCGCTGCGCGTAAAATACAACAACAGATGACCAAAAAGAAGAAAAAGAAAGAAAATCTTACCATCAACGCGATCAGACACAGATTTCTCCGGCCGGTCCGGTCCCCTGCGCTGCATTTGTAAAAGTGTGTGTATGTGTGTGTGTGGTTCGAGCGCCGGTGTGTCCAGAGTCGAAGTAGGATTCAAAGCCTGAGATGAGCCATGGATGGAGAGCGGCGAGAGGCTGAGCGAGGAGGCATGTCTCACCCCTCCAGAGACCACACAGGCTACTGGAGCTGAGAGTCTAGATTGGATGCAAGATTGCCTCGCAGTGCATTACGCTTTGATGCCGTAGGGTGCGTTTCGGTGCGTCTTGGAAAACGCATGTGATCGTTGCAGGCAGAGCCAACATGGTGAGACATTACTTATCCCACCAGAACCTCATCCTGTTTCTGTTGCCATTATCATCTGACGTGTCTGCAGGTGTGAGAGGACCAGAAATGTCCAATTTTTCACGGAGGCAGGTTCCATCAGCTCAACAACCACTTCCCACCATGAGTGTCATTCCTCCTTCTCTGTCACTGTCATGCTCTCTGCAGGGTTTCTAACTCACACACACACACCAACACACACTTCTCCCATGAGATTACAGTGGCTCAATGACCTCTATTTTTCCTCATCCCAGTGAGGATGACTGCCATCATCAGATGTATAGCCCCCTATCCTCCCTCTGCTGCGGCTGGCTCCCCGGTGTGAAGGGATGGGTGCCATATCATTGCCCCCGGGGGGTTACCGTGGGGTCAGACTTGGCCTGTGACAGCTCCATTACTCCTGGGAATGGGGGTCGATTGTGTTTGCGCTCTTTCAGATTTATCACCCGCTGTGGCAGAGTCACGCTAGCTAAAGTGTGTCTTTACTGTGATTCGCAGACAGATCGGAGAAATGCTGTCGCCGTCGCGGCTGCATCTCACTCCTCACTTGTATCATTTCTGCTGTTGGATGATTTAAGTCTCAAACCTTCTATCAGTGGGGGGGTTTAGTTGTTCCAACTTTTTCTGCTCTCATCTAACCTGCATTTAAAACCTTTCAGGCAGTACAACTGAAAACACAAAAACAAAAGGCAGGAAGAAATTATCTCAGAAATGGGAACCGGAGGGGCTGGAAGTCTACCTACGCACACTCAGAACAGGCTTTTTTCTGGTGATAAAGGGCTGAGGCACATCACCAGCCAAAGGTCTACCCGCACAAGAACACACAGAGGACAACAAGCTGCCAAGAACGCCCAGCGAGTGATACAAGAGTGTCCTGTCCTCCACACCTCTCAGCGATGATCCCTCGCTCTTCCTGCCTACAGCATCGATTCCCGGGCTCCGAGCAGCCGAACGCCCCCACACCTTCTTGGTGAGATTTGAAACAGGCAATAAGAAAAAATTTCTATGAGCGAGAACTGAATCCTTCACAGGCCTCCCTGTTTAGCTGTACCCACACTTTAC
>JAOWBC010000049.1:14890773-14902124 GCA_028566105.1 Hypoplectrus providencianus | reverse complement strand
TTACCCATATTTACATTTTTAGTTAACGGCAACCTCTTTTGGCAAGAATTATTATGAAGGATGACAAGGTGGACGTGGTGTTACACAGGGTATAAGGAGAAGGTAAGGATATGAAGTATTAAGAACAACAAAGTCCATGTTAGCTTAGTAGCTGCTTCACTTCTGGCACTTAAACAGTTAATTCACTTTTAACTACAACATTTTTACCCTAACCAAATGGAAGCAGTCATGTTGCCTTATCCATAAGCATACATTTCACAATGTTAAAAACCTACTGTATATTAGCTAACAGCTAAACTGCAGACAGACACAGTTAGGCGCTAGCTAAACATAATGTAGCATTTAGCAGCTGAAGACTTTTCCCTTAGGAGTTGGCAAAGAGCATAACAGAGCTTAACATGGAATAAAGATTGACCATTGACCAAAAACATAGCCACAAACAAACACTAAAGGCAACTTTTTCCAAACATGTTAGCCATATCAGCTTTATGAGGTCATAGTAAGAGAATGCTAAAATGCTAAATTGTATTTTATAGAAAAGGTAGTAAGTAGAGAGTCAGGCTGTAGTTATACTCATTAGCTAAATGTGTGTGTCATGGTAAAATTACTTTATGTCTGGAGTCTTTTAACACTTGAACTTCAGGTTCTTTTTGGCCGTTACGCTCAGCCTTTTTGGCACGAAGCAATCTGTTGACAGGAGGACAGGCAGCGTGACTGGTTTTTAGTCATCACTATCTGTCACATAACTGCCATACCACATTGTCAGGACATCAGATAAGTTCCAAACACCATATCATCTGTTGACACTGAACTGGCAGCACAGCAAGACAATGCAACAGCAATGACATCTTCTTCGTTTTTTAAAACGATGTGGATATCTCAGTCACAGACAATATTGGATTATGGAAGAAGAAACTGTATTTTTCAAATTCTACTGACACCCTGTTTTAGCACCTATAGAAAAGGGTGGCAAGGCATGGGTGGCATCAACATGAAACTGAAAGTATAAAAATTACATTTAAAATCACCAAGTGGTTATTTATGGACAGATTTAATAGCACAGTTAATGTCTTTTGGATATAAAATGTCTTGGAGCTGCTTTGCAAAAGCTGTTAAGCAACATTTTCATCATCACGATCAGTTAACCTCTGAGTACAGCCAGGATCCTTGTTAGCTGTATTGTCATTGGTGTTTTGTCCAGAGTTAGAGGCTGCTCCTCCCTGCTGCCTTGAGGCATTTGCCCTTCTCCTTATTACAATCACTGCCACAATCACTCCAACCACCAGCAGCCCCACCAATCCTGCCCCCACAGCATAGGCAGTAGCATTAGTGGCTGGTGGATCGGCTGTGCGGTCGGTGTTATCGTTTGTGGTCCCAGGTTTTGAGTTCACAGGATCCAACCCCTCACTTTCTAATATCTCTGAAAGGGTCAACACGGTCTCCTGTTTAGAGATGCAACTGTGTGTGTCATCCCAGTACTGGCCGACATTGAGTTCATCTTCATCAGTGTCTCCCTCATTATAATCACCTTCATAATCATCATCCTTTTCCAGGAATTCATTGGCTTCCCCTAAAACAACACACCAGTACACGCCTTGATCATTCATTACCAGGTGGGAGATCGTCAGGGAGGAGCCGTTACCAGAGACAGTCAGTCTGCCCCTCAGATTCGGCGGAATGGGAACAGTCTTGTCGTCTGAGTCGTGAAGGAGTTCATGGTCCCCTGATGATTGTTTGCGAAGCCACTGCACGCTTTGGGACTCATTTTTGCCAAAATCACAATCTAGCGACACACTCTCACCTTCAAAAGCAACTTTTCGCTGGGAATCCTTTTTAGGGCAGAGAACAAGCAGGTACTGCACTTCAAGAGAAGAAGAAATGCATGAATATTCCCCACTATGTTCATCGGAGAATTCAGGAATAACCAATGAGAATTCTTCAGATTTGGCACCGAATGAAATGAGCAGCCCCCCACTGCTATGATTGATTTTCCCCATTGGTGTCTCCCATTGTTGGTTTTCACCATCAGAGGAGCATTTGAGTTCAACTGTTTCCCCTTGTGAGGCAAAAATCTCCCTGCTCTCACTGTGGTCTGGTGGGTGCATGTTCTGGAAAGAGAGGCAAGTCTTACCTTTGCTCACCAAACAGTAAAATTGCTGGTTATTCTTTAACATGTTGCTGTGAAGCAGAAGCAACACCCCGTTGAGTTTGACCTCCACAGCACCCCTCAGCTCCTCCACCAGAGGATCAAGTGACACACTGCTATCCAGGAATAGTGTCGGCCTATAAGTCGGATACATTTCATAATACCAGCGCACAGAGGTTCCCTCCAAACCAGTGGAAGTGGTTTTGCACTGTAGCTCAACCCGTCCATGTTCTTCCTTCACAATGATTTCTTCAGATTCAAGTTCCTCATCACAGACAATGAGCTGATTTGTGTGCTGGCTGACTAGTGTCTGGTTCTGCCAGCATTCCCTCCTGTAAGTCCCAGAGTCCTTGTGTGTGAGGTTACTGATCTGGAGCCCAAGCAGATGCTGGTATTCGTTGATGTGGATGCGGCCCTGGAGGTCCACAGGAGGTGTAACAGGCGGGATGTTGGCTGAAGAGTTGCCAAGCAGCTGGTCTCCCTCGGGAGCACATCTATATACAACAATATAATCCACTCCAAAGCAATACCCCATCTCGATAACGTTGCCCTCTGGTCTGAATACCGGCTCTGCCTCCTCACTGTAGACCTGCTGGAGGAGGAGGAGAAAAAGAAGAAGAAGAAACTCTGGAAACCTGATGGAGGTCATGTTGTCTGTGTGTCCCGGGCCATGTGTTCATTACACTTTCACTAACCCTGTTGTATGTACTCACTTTGGTTTGTCACTTTAGATCCCGCCTCCAGCTAATATCAGTTTCCTCCTTCACATTCTTCAACAGACCTAACACACTCTCAGCCTTACAGTGACACACACACACTCACACAGGTTTACAGACACACACCCACAGAGACACGGGTGAAGTGACAGGAGAGGCTGGAAAGCCATTAAAGTCATTAAAGTCTTTATTAAATTCTGACAAGTCTGAGACAACCAATAGAGCCAAACAAAAGCCAAGAGACAACATGAAAATAGTTATGGTCCTGGTTGCACATTAACTGTGTTGATGGACAGGTTTAACGTAGCTGTAGGTGCAGTCAATCAGCGTGCAAGGTCGCATGAGAGCAGTTAACAGGGAGTGTTTGTGAACTTGTCTCTTTGCAGGAATTCATTGCAAACAAGCACAATTTGCAAAGCACAAAGTAATTTGGCACCAACATGCTCTTATCCGTTGGGCACATGTAATCTGAACTAAATCTAGAAGTATCAGGTGATCTCTTGTTCTTTTCAGACATCGACAAAGAAGTCATACAACCTTGGCTTTTTATGAACTGGAAAGATATTTGGCTTCTGGTTTCATATCATGCACAAGTTGAGCAATATGATAAGCAACAAAAAAGCTGTAAAATCAAACCCCACTTAAGTCAAATTATATTAAGTATCAGGAATGTTAGCTAACTTTTGCTTAGACTAGTGGCCTCATATTTTTGCACTTACGCATTATATAAAGTTCACACATTCCAAAGTTCAAGTTTTGAATGTGTAATGTGGCATTTTTTTAAATCACACAAAAACACATGGGGGTTATACTCTTAAAAGCAAAATTCAGTTTGTGAGTTAATAACATAATTTGCTTGCAGGGTTTTAAGCACAACAAGTTAATATGTCACCACACATCAAATGTTGACTTTGATCTACAAGAGTGGGTATTGTTATACAGTCCACTCTATCTAGCTAATAAATGGCACAAGATATCTTTACCACCCGAAAAGTCAATACATTTCTTCCTAGTGCTGCATTTAAGGTCAAATACCCCTGCCTCTATTCTGCACTTCCAGCCATTAACAAGATAAAAACCAAAGGTTTAAACCTTTGGTACACAATGGAAGGCAGAGTTTCTTTTTTACACAACAAAACAATGTGAAACATAACAGGACGTCTTGTTGTATGTTTCATCAGGGCTGTGTCTTAACGTTTTGCTTTCGGTTTCTCAGGTCATGCTTTACTATGAAATGACTGAGGACATGCACACTGCCTGGAAATCCCTGTACTTTAAGGTTGAATCCACGCCAGGGAAGTGGACAATACAGCATGTTTTCAGGGGAAATTCCTCTGGACAAATTCCTCTGCGATGTGTCATATTTTACTTTTTAACTCTACAAAGCAGCTCTCAGTGTGTGACCATCTGCAATGGGTCTGACAGCCAGTGCCACAATTTGCCCTGGGGCAGTTTGGAAAAGCTTCAAGTTCATCGTCTTTGTTTATATCAACGTGGCAATATTTAATCCGAATCTTTCTATTTTGTCTTGTGTTGATGCTATTGTTCCCTGAGTTTTGGGAACCGTGCTGTAACCTGGTTACAGTTGCTGCCTTTTAATCGAGTGTAAATAAATGCAACAAAGTCGCAATGAGTATGAAGCATTATATTTAGTCAAATTATGCATCCTACACCACATGTTTATCAGGTGGGCTTTATAAGAGTAAAATCAGATTAGAAGATTTTGCACACTGCTGGCATCATATGACACTTCTGGGTTCAGTCTGTTTCTTTTGCCCAGTGACACCTTCTCAATGCTGTTGCTTATACTGGCACCTTCTTATTTAGATACATTTTTAAAATTCTCTTTGTATTTTACATTCCTCCTTCCTGTAGAAACAACATAAGTACTGTCCCAAGAAGGGAAAGATACTGATTGCGTGACTCCTTCTAAATCTTGATAAAAGAAAGGGAAACTTTAATCAGGTTGACTGCAAATTAAAGAAGCGTGGATGACACTGTTTGCTCAGCAGGCCCACATGTTTTTTTAAATCTCTGCTTCCACTGTAAAGAAAGTCATTTCCCATGAAACACATGTAAGATAAAATCGATGTTCCTCTTTTCTGGGTGTTTGCTTGAACACGATTTATAAAAACTATCAGTGCACTCTGATGACCAGCTCGCTCCCGTCAACATATTGGGTATTAAAAAAGAAAGAGACTACCAACCTGTTTTTCCTTTGAGGCATATCATCTGTTTACTAGTACATAAACTATAATGAACCCAGCTACCCACTCAGCAGCAGCAGCTTCCGTGCTGCTGAGGGAACAGCTTGCAGAGCTGGTGATCAAGCATCATGATTAAGCACCAACTGCGAGAAAACTCTCCGTGTGTTCAGTCCAATTCAGCCCAGCACTGATTACACTCATCAGGGCCCCGTATGCTGCAGGGTTTGGAGGCGCACCAACTGCTGTTTGAGATACAGACTTTTGCCAAAATTATTTAATTACTGGACATATGGGCTGCAGTAAAAGAGCAGGGCTTTGAAAAGAGGAATGAAATAGGGCATTGGAAGCATAAAAATCAAATAACGTATTTTAAAATTCTGCATGATGTATTTTTTCTGAAAGTTATTTCAGGGTCACGTTTGATTTTATGAGGCGCCAGTTGTGCTACGTTGCAGTACCAGGCACTACCTTTGCAAGGCGCTGTGGTGCACAGAAAGCCCAAGAGTAATCGTAGAAAAAGAAACCAGTTTCATAACAAAACGTCACATCCCCTGACCGCTGCTAAAGGTAACTGATTTACTCAAAAATTATATATATACTAAATAAACTCACAACACATTTACAGAATATTTACAGATAATAACCGTGTGCAGTCACTGGTTCAAATTATGTAATAATGCATCTCTCATTGACGGCGCTCATGTCTTTACGAACAGTAAGCTAGTTAGCAAGCTAAATACCTGGCATGTGTATAAAAATAAAATACTGTCTTTGATTCATGGCGACTTTTATTTTGAAATCGTACACCAAATGTTTTGATTTATCCACGCTGCCTCTTGAAAGATGTAAACATTTAACGACTCTCATCAGCCTTACAGTAATTTGGATAAAGTTGTACTGTTTCACGAGTTAGCTGACTGGGATCTGCAGTGGTTTATTGATTCGAGTTAACTCATGCTCTCTAACCCTCTCCTTTAACTCATCTGGGGCCAGATATCTACTGTAAGAGTCCTGTGGTATGATGGCAGGGCTGTGATGAGAGACATAAAATAAAACAGAAAGGCATTATTGCAGGAGGATTAAATTTCAAACTGCTTTTGAAAAAATGCAATCACTTATGCTATTAATTAAAAAAATATAGGACGTTCATATACTACAACTGTGTTTGTTTTTATTCATTTTTCTTGTTCGTGTGGCTCAATAACAAGTCAACAGAAAGCTCCAGAAACATGTCCTGACTGTACATAATGTTAGGAGGATAATGTTGTACTGCATGGTGTTTCTGTAAATAGTTGCAACAGTAGAGCTGGGGAATATTGCCAAAATCTCCTGTCCAAATATGGATAACTTAATGTGTTTGATAAAGATACAAAGCAGTAAGGCTGCTGCTTTTTCAAGATCAGGACAGAAATGTTTATATTGTTTTGACAATTTAAATATATTGCATAATACAGCTGTACTGTAGTAATAGATTATTCTAGCCACCTGCTTTATTGTCACCTACTACAGTTCCTTTCTTCTTTTGCTCCTTAAGGGGATCTACCTCAAAATCTGCATTAATGTTGCGTTTCATTGCAACATCCCTGTGCCTCCGGTGCCACCGTGCCACGGCTCTGCCTTTACACCTCAGACCATGTGCAACACTGAGTTCAGCTGAGAACCAGCAGACCGTGCAGGCTCTCTATGATCTCTCTGTGGACATCCAAAAGGTCCGGAAACTTAAGGGTTGGGTCCTGTCACAGAGCCCAGCCTATACTACAGAGGTAGCTGACCTACTAAAGGACATGGGGGCCTCTGGCTCCATCATTGCCCGGATCATAGCAGTGCACCCAGAGGCGATCCTCTGTAACCCGGAGCAGATGCAGGCTCAGAGGGAACTGTGGATGTCTGTGTGCCCAAAGCAAAGAGATCTTGTTGGTATCATTGAGAAATTCCCAGGCTCTTTCTTCACCTTGTCCAGTCACCATGACAACCAGCGGAACAACATTGCTTATTTCCAGAGTTTAAACCTCAACAATCGAATCATCACCAAGCTCATGGCCAGCGCTCCCCAGAGCTTCAGCCGGCCAGTAGAGCAGAATGAGGTGATGGTGCGCACCCTCCAGCAAGCCTACCTGGAGCTGGGGGGTGAGGAGGCCAACATGAAGATCTGGCTTCAGAAGCTGCTGAGTCAGAACCCGTTTGTTCTCCTCAAGCCCCCCGAGGTGCTGAGGCAGAACCTGCTGTTCCTCAGAGACAAGGGCTTCAGCACGGCCGAGCTCCTCCGCCTCCTCTCTAAACTCAGGGGCTTTGTCACCGAGCTGAACCCGGAGAGCATGCGGTGCACCCTGGCGTTCTCCCAGGAGACCATGGGCTGCTCAGAGGCAGAGCTACGGGACATCATCATCAACTGCCCGGCTCTACTTTACTACCCTGACGTTATTCTGGCCGAGCGCTTTAAGGGCCTCCTCAGTGCTGGGATCAGCATGTCTCAAATCATAGAGACTCCCACAGTGTTAGAGCTGACCACGCAGATCGTGAATTATCGCATCCAGCGGCTGAAGATGCTTGGTTATGATGTAAGGACAGGCAGTCTGGAGGCTCTAAATGGCACTAAGAAGGACTTTGAGGTGAGCTGTGGAAAACTACAGCTACGTAGAGAGAGACCAATCTTTAACCCTGTCGCCCCTTTAAAAGGAGATGACTGACAGAAGCTTCATGGACTCAATTTTAATTTATTCAAGCTTTAAGTGAATGTCTTCAAGATTAATGTCAAAATGTTTGGCTGCTGTGAAATGTAATAAAAAAGAATCTCATGAGTTGTGAATCCTTTTTCACAATCACAGGTCACAGTACAGAGAAATGTATGTAATGTTCCAATGGAAAAATCTTTGTTTTGTGAATGTATTCACTCATTATGAAATTTGGGGACTTTTGGGGGGAACACATTAAATTATTTTTTTCTTCATATACTCTAAACTGTTGTGTGAGGAAGCACACATTATCAAGTTTCAGTAAAAATTATTTTGTTTCAACTCTCTGTGCTGCCAAAATCTCCAACCTTGTGGAAAGAAAGTAATAAAAATCCAATTAACAAACTATTTTTGAGTCATGTAATAACAAGCCCTGATTTTCCTCTGAGGTATAGTGTGAATCTTAACACCAAGAGCAAAAAAGCATCAAATTAAAAATGTTCACTTGTAGTTAAGACCAAAGAAAACAGACTATTTCTTAGTCTTCTGTAGCTTGTGTGATAGTATTAAAAGTGAAAGGCAGCACACGCTTTCTGCAGGTGTAAATTCATGTTGTAGGAATTGGGGGTGGTTATGTAACGTCTTCCCAGTGTGACATAAGAAAGTGAGACAAATGCAACGGCATCTAAATATGTCACGCATTTTAGGGAAGATGTAGTCCCTGGCCAAATAAAGAATTTATTACAGCTTATTTCCAAGTCACCTCATTTCAATAACTTCCCATAAAACACTGCATGACATAACTGCATAGTGACAGCCGTGCTGACTCGTCTTTCAAATGTATTACAGACTATAACTGTGGACAAACAAGGCTTTTCAGAGCATTTTATTTACAGCCTGTGCAAGTGTCTCATTTTCACACAATGTTCTTGGCAGCCAAACTGTCCCCCTCAGGGAGAAAATCTAACTGTGTCTCAGATTTTATTGTTACTTTACAGATGGAGACACTTTATTATAAGCCATTTTCACAATGTCATTATCATTTCAAATGAATTCAAATGCACCCACACGATGAGATACAAAAAGACAGAAAATGAAGTTCCTTTGATTAGAAAGTGGTTTATTTGATCGCACTCAGGACTCAAAAAGCAGCCGAGTTTCAGTTCATTTATGCAAAATAGATTTTCCATTATGTTTGGCTTTATTAATTAGGTTTTCTTGTGCGTCATATGGAGGTAAAAAGGAATGCTTTTGGGTAAGAGCCCACATTTATTTTAGTGTAGGCCACAAAATCAATATACAATCTTACTGAGCATTGTCTAACCCAGAGAGGGCATTGTAAAATGGTTCCCTGTCTTGTTCTGAATGTGTCTTAATGTTTCAGAGCCAGCGAAAGCCCTTGAAACATGCGCAAGAGTGCCTTTAATGGGAGCGAGCTTCACAGCTAATGAAGCCATGACTTTATGCCTCAAGGTTCCCTCGCTGTCGTTATGCGGACGATGGGGGTCACAACAAAGAGGGAGGACTTGTGTGTCCAGAGGGAGGACGAGGAAGGAGGGTTATATACGTTAACAACTTCTACTGCCCATCTGCCGCTGCCTGCATCACTCAGCATGGCTCTGTAGTCATGGCAATAGCCACTGGGCAGATGATGCGAAAGTGAGTGCATCTGGTAATGAATTTGAGCTCCACAGATGGATGCTTGACTAGAGTTCATTTTTAAACCATTCGCAACATGAAACCCCCGGGGGGGGGCAACAACAGTGGCTCAAGTACACTGCAGCTGATGTACTGAAGATTTCTAATTTTACACAAACATCAGTGACATTTTCTTAAACACATTGTGGCTGTGTCTTTCAGTGAAGCTAAGCAATAAATACAAGGGGGTTCATCAGGATGTATCAAGGCGAGGCAGAGCAGACAAGGCCTCAGGTGTATAAATGCAAGTCACCTCTATTTCTTATCCACTGTCCTCTTGTCCTCTGTTGGCGTACCCTGCTTTTGAATTACACAGACAAGCCAGAGAGGTTAATAAGAGGGAGTATAAATTGTCCTTTTTCATTTCAAACATGACACTGGTTGATATTAGCCACGCTTAACAAATTGCTTTTATGGGTCATATCTCATCAGAAACAGATGACATCTGCAATTAAAAGCTATGATTTCCAGCTGAAGCCAAAGCTCAGACGACCACCGCCGTAGTAAATATTCCCCATTTGATGTCAGTGTGAGTTACATTTTTATTTAGGAGTGTATTTATCAAAAACAGCTCATGTAGGAAACTGAAATAGAAAAAAGAGACATCAAAGAAAAGGAAGGGAAGTTCACCACTAAGGAAAAACCAAAGCTAGAGTACACACAATGACAGGGAAGCTACCTATAAAACATAACTTTGCAAGCTACCAACTACTTCATACTGGAAGGAGTTTAACTACAGCAAAGCTGAGGGTGAAAACTAGATTAGTTAGATAAACCTGCTGAGAAAATTAGTAGCCACTGGGATTCTTCCTTGGCCTAACATTGTGAAGGTTTATCCATTATAATGCTGTCATCTGGTGAGAACATACCGGCATTACAAAAGGCTAAAGGTCAGCATGTGTTGGTAGCGCCCTTATGAATGCACTAAAAGAAAAATGAGGCCGACTACACTTAGACTACACTTTAGCCAGGGAAAGACGTACATGACATTGGGGATTGCTTGATCTCTGACCTTAAGATATCTGAATGAAAACTGTTGCTATGGGTGCCAATAAGTCTTCACAGACATGCCCACTTAATGCTAAACTCATGAAGACTGAAGCAGAAACCACATGTTCCTCAGGCAGTACATATGTGTTATTTTCACTTATTGTATTTCAATATTTATACATACTGGCGTCCCTAAGTAGTCTTGGAATGGCATAAATTGGGTATTACTGGAAAGCTGAGACATTTTGTTTTATTGAGCCCAATTTTGTTAATGTGGGATGATGTAAGTCCCCATTGTAGCATTTTTTATTTGACCTACATGTAAAGTGACCTCTTACAATCACACTCTTTCAAAATGTATGTCCTCAAACTACAGTTCAAGGAAATTCAGATGCCAACAATATCACTGCAATGATTTTTCTATGGCGTTCCTAAATCATGTTTAGAGGTTAAACCATTTGAAACACCTCCTGTTGTCATGATTTTTTATCAATATTTGCATCTGCATCTTGCATTCCCTCTCTACCAACACCAGAAAGTGTATTTTCTGTTATTGCTCGTATCCCAGAGCGAGACTCCTACCTGCACCCTGATGAGATAACACAAATATCCTTTACATGCTGCAAGAGGGAAATAAATGTCATATTGATGGACGTTCAATGCACAAAAGGTGAATAACTTTCTATATTGAACACTGCATCTGAGATCCACGACTCTGAAAAGGCTTAACCATGAGATTTTCAAAAACAAAGTAATAAAATAAGTTTTAATATTTGTCTTTTGGTCTATGCTTTCTATGTGATTTCGGTGTGGTTCCTCTATATTTTGATAATTTTCATGGTCAAAATCGCGGAAATTCCGTGTTTCCAGATCAAAATAACAAGGCAGATGAGAAGAGAGGAAGCCACAGGTAGAGTCTCTG